>JAFMSR010000003.1:17414906-18014906 GCA_022818135.1 Saxidomus purpurata
ATTATTTTTAAAGCTTTCTCAGTGTATGGCATATGTGAACGACAAGTACACTTAGTATTTACAGTATAAAAACGAAACTAGAAGGTAAATGTATAAAATGACGAAACAGTTTTGAAATTAATTTTACCTAAATATTTAATGAATTAAACTTGACTTTTTACCAGAGAAGTGTGGGGTATTAAACTGCTTAAAAAGCGCGTTCTCGCAAGCTGACATGTTTCGAAATCACCTTCGAATATTTTTATTTATGTTTATTGTTCACATTTTTGTTAAGCATGACGTTTAAGCGTTTTGCACGAAATACACGTAGCAAAATTTCCAATACACATCCATTTGTACATGACTTTAGTGAGAGAAGTCTATCCGGTTAGTAGTATTACTAACAAGTCTTATTCTTTTTTAAGATTAATTTAGGAATCTATTTTTCTGTTGGAAAACTATGTTAAAAATGGCTTGTAAACCGCTTCCAAACTCCGCCATGACTGATGAATCGTGGCGGAAGTTGCTGTTGAAGGAAAGCGACAAGACCTTGCATTTCAGCAATGAATATAACAAGTAAAATATCATAAAATATTAACGTGAAGGTTTAAATAAGAAATTTTTGGTCTTGTTTATATGACTAGTATCGCACTAACAAATATTTTATATTCACGGACGTTTCCTATACAAGTGTACTGCTACGTGAACATGTATAGCGCATTGTGTAAGCTAATGTATATTTTTTACCTTAAAAGAGTAGTCCGTCTTGTAATATTCTATGCCTACAATCGCACACTTGCTTTCCAAATATGTTTAATTAATTAAAGATACTAAGGAGATTTCAGTTTTCCCCTTCAAGTAGTATTACACCTTTTTTCAATGATACTAGTATACATTTCTAATTCCGCTTCAACAGGGGCGGATTCCCCGTGCGAAGAATATACTTTAAACAAACAAAAGAGATAAGGCCGATGCTATATTCTCTGTAGGTTCAACACTCATTCGTTAAAATTAAAAATGTCTAATTCTACAACATCCAGCAAGAAATGTTTTATGAATCATAATTGCTAAACAGACGTCTTAACAGTCAGATTCATGTTCTCGTAAAAGTGTCCTCTTATAGTCGCAGAAATATACTTTATAGTTTATACACAAACGCAACCAAATTTCTTCGGCTTCGCCTTATAATTTAATTTGATGTGTTTGTGTATACAATATATTTCTTACGGCTGTAAGAAAAGACGTTTACAGCAAAACTCGGACTATATCCCTTTTATGATATGTTACATTATAGTCTGATTTATATTTAGTTTTTTTTGCGTAATCGACAATAATAAGTATCGTCTTAATAAGTCTATCTCCCCCGTCCTCCCCCCCCCCCCTCCCCTCTCTCTCTCTCTCTCTCTCTCTCTCTCTCTCTCTCTCTCTCTCTCTCTCTCTCTCTCTCTCAACAATTAGCTTTTTTCTTTAGAGAAAAGTAATTTATATGAATTCTATTAATAATAATGTCGAAAGTGGTTTATACTTTCGCATTATTTTCACAGTGGTTTATACATTCAATAGTTATCTTAAGTTCCTCTTTACATAGGTGAGAGCTGCATGGGTCCTAATGTCCTAGGACCCAGTTGAGAGCTTGATTAAGAGACGTGCCTTCAGCGCTTCTATATACATTATATGTGTCTGGTGGTCTATAGAATTAGAAATTTATTCGTAAATCAATTAATTAATCATGTAATTTATGGCTAATTCAGAGTTGCGTGCAAATGGTGATACTGCAGACATGTCATAATAATCTGATCTAATATGTTCACGTACCGTGCCGACTTAAAACGTACGTGACGGTCTCTAGCCTGGGATTTGTTACACGCATGCGCGATCGCATTGTAAGCCAGACATGAGTGCATCAGATGAATCAGGAGACAAAAAGCATTATGCTGATAAATCAGAGCATCAAGATGATGTGGTTCCAGCAAAGGTCTCTGCATTTACTTCATACTTTAACTTATAAATTTAAAGCTGCAACTTTTTTCTAGTATTGGCACCGAGCTACATCAATTACATTCGTCCTCAAAATAGATCGTACCCAATTTACAATTACTAATTATTCTGTTAATAAAACTTCAGGGTATGGTAATCTCACAAACCTCCAGCACCTCTTTGTGCCTTGGTTACAGTGCATGGTGCATCGAATGCACAAGAGCCCTGGCTAGGTAGGAATGGTACACGCTATAGGCTATACACATGGCCATAATGTTTCTGTACAGAACTTTAGCCATTAACATAGATGTGTCAATGACGCTATTCTTAAAATAGAAGATGTGTCCGTGACACTTTTCTATGTTGGTACTGGCACGGACATATACACGTGAAAGGAGAGGGGGAGGGCTGTACTTTGTAATGGATGCCAGGTAAATAGGTATTCCAATTCTCGGCTTCGCACATCCGGGTACTGATAAATTATTTACATTCGGAAAAGGTGATTCCTCGGCTGTCATCGCTGGTCTCTATGCATCTTTAATGTTTAAATGTACAATAACTAAGAATAGAAATGAAAGAAGACGACGATCTACCATTAGCTTGTAACTATCAGATTGTTTTTATGATAATTCTGTGTAGTATGTTGTTAAAAGCTTTTTTTGTTTGAAATAAATTTATCATTGCATAAAGTCCGAGTTTTCACCTTTTACCGAATGAAGAAATGAACGCGACCTAATAATCCCATTGGTTAACTGGTCAGTATGACGTCACGGCAAAGCCGAGAATAGCCCAACAAATTGTGTGCCAGGGCTTTTTGTTATGTACGACGGCCGCCCTTCGTAAAGACAGACAACAGTGACCTAGTAATAGCTGAATACTGTTATGAATACCCATCAAATTACAACTTCACTTAAAAAAAACAATTTCCCTACCTACATGTACTTTCTCAGCATGTTACTGTAAGAAAACAGACTTATTTTTACGCCATATTAAAATTGAACATCATTTGTTAAAGGACTTTGTTTTCTATTTAACTACAGGTCCATTCAGCAAATAGCTGGGAGACAGCTGATCTAGGAGATGATGACAGAAAAAAGAAATTCCTAAGATTGATGGGAGCAGCCAAGGTTTGTCACATCATAATAAATCTCGTTCTAGCTTTATTTTAATGTCATTTATGTTTCACAGACCTACAAAAATGTAAATAGATTTATCATCAGTTTAAAGCTGCTGGCCCTTTGATTTAGTGAGAACGTCTTCAATGTCTATAACATAGAAGGAGATACAGTACCTACCGGTATGAAAACTGTTAAACATTACGGAAATGTAGCTATAACATAGAAATATGCACTACAAAATAACATAAAACATTGCAAACGCTTCTGAATTTAGTGCAGTTCAAAGTAGAAATTTGCAGTGTGGTGTTTAAGATCGGAATACTTTGTTTGGAAAGAAATACTATTACCTCAATTGTGAGAATGAGCAGCTCGATAGAAAATGCTATCCAGTAGATGATGCAATCCACATGTTTTTGTATTTGAAATTTATTTAAAATTAAAAGATGATTTCATTGATATTTCGATGGTTGCAACAATATTTTATAATGATATTTTACAGTCAGAACATCAAGGAAGATTTATCATTGGTGAAAAAAGCCTACCTGCCCACAAGCATACCAGAGATAGTAAGTAAAAATCAAGGAAGTGAAGACTACGTAAATTATATGATAAATTGTTTCCCATTCATTCTCTTTTAAGTAGTCTCAAGCTCTAGAGCGGAATGCGCCCTGCCTTTTTAGACCCACCTTTCTATCTGATTTTCCCTGCCCTTCCGACTATTGAAGCTTGGTTAAAATTTGTTAGCACTATGACTGAGACGAGTTTGATACAAACATTGAAAGATAAACGTTTCTATTTATACTGAATCATGAGAGGTAAAATACCGAATTTAATTAGCACAAAACAACCTCAGTTTACCCTTCATTGTATGTACTTGGTGCGTTATTTGTATGTTTGTATACTTCAGAGAAAAAAACAGAAGAAATTGAACAGGAGTTAGAGGAACAATATAAACACACATTTGAACATAGAATCACAAAGTTTTCACACAAAGGTTTAGGCTTTGACGATGACAAGACAGATGAAAAGAAGGACGAAGCAACAGAATCCAGGCAATCTACAGATAATAGAATAGACTCTGAGAAAAGTGTGACAGATTCAAAACTGGAGGACCAGTCAGCAAGGAAGAGGGAAAGCACAGAACCAGTCAAAAATCCAGATATCCCTCCGAAGAAACCAAAGATGATGATGAGTTTTGTGAAATCAAGTGACAGTTGAGAATGAAGGATAATAAGAAATCTTAAAATATGATGCTAGCCATGCAAAAGATTTAAAGATATCCCGTGTTAAGACAGTTATGCTAAAGGTTATGGGAAGATATTTAATATTAGCCGTTACAAATTTTTTTTGGCAAGGGCGACTTTAGAATACACTTTGATCCCAAATAAGGAACTTGAACTTGTTTAGGCGTGCTACAGAGTGAGCTTTTACAAAATGCTGATCTTTTCTATTTAGGTTTATGGGATTTGAACCCTGTTACCAACCAGACTATATAGAGCGAGTTTCTGGTTGGGCAGTTTGAGTCTTGTACTGGGTGTGCCAAGGAACGGTGGCTCAAATCACAAAGTAGTTGAACTGAAGCGTAGTGATAACTGTACTGTATTTGTATGCATCATGACTGTGAAATTACTGGCGAAAAGTTTAATCACAAATAAATTTTCCAACAATGCACAATAATCACAATTCAATAGTTATACGAAAAACAGGAATTGGAGGAAAGTTTCAAAGTTGTCAATGAGTAGTTTGTCGGATTCATAAGTGGTACCGTCAACCAATTTTTGCAGAAATTGATGTTTGTGTCAAACAGATTTGCAGATGTTCAATTTCATATTTAGTAAGTGAAAATCTTATTTCTATTACAGGGAAAAAGTTATTTGCATATTTTTGAATTTACAGAAAACTGTCTTCTGTGAATTTAGCAAGAATAACTTGTCGATATGGAGATTGTATTGAAGTATCTGTAACTTGTTGTGCTGATAGGTTACCTGTTGATGTATTGGAATAGACCCAGCCTTGTTTATCTCAAGCTGTAATTAAGGTTCAGTGCAAAAATTTGCTTTGCAGTCATTTGCATGTTAGATTTTTTTTAACTTGGCAAAATTTAAGGACATTGTGTATAACCGGCGATACTCTCTTAATAGTTATCCCAAGCATGATGTGCTTCTGGGATCACCCTTCGTGTTGTTTGCATTTGACTTCAAACAACATGTCTTATGAAACTGCCCGGCCAATCAATTTGTTCATAGCAGTTAAATTTTGATTGTCCTGTTTAGATTCCTTTAAACACGTCTTTGTAGAAATAAACTTTAAATCTTACACGACCATGATGGAAACTCCCAAATTCACGAAAATATCTCTTGGGGCAACTGGCTACCAAATTCCTTCAACCCTGTAATCAGATTGTGAAATGATTTCACAGAAGATGGAGTTAATTTTCCATGAATAGTAAACGTTAAAAAAAAACCAGAAATCCACCAAAATCATTGAAATTACGTAATAGTGAGCCTTACATAACCTACTCCATACTGTTCAAGAGATGTTGAATCATATACATGTACATGTATTTTATTATCTAAAGGGACTAAATATTTGTCTTTAGAAAAATGAACTCCGACTTTCATAGGACAACCGAGTTTGGTATATTATAAATAAGCATATGTTAGATGAATTTGTCATGTCCATGGAAAATTAAAGATTTTTAAAAGAAGTTGTTATGTTTTTACTTCGGAGAACAGGACTTAAGACTTCTGATAGCCAAATACAAGCAAGATAGGTACGTCCTTGAAGATCATCACAATGGCCCAGAAAGTTTCTAGGATGTATCCAATGTAGAGAAAACTTCTGAAATCGATGCTGAATTGTTAGTTATCTAGTATTGTGTACTCCTTCCCCTGGCGCTAGGCTCTGAAGTTGTATTATACACTATTTTAAATAGAAAAAAAAGAAAATACTGTTTTGAAATTCTTGAAATCGATTCTATACTAAATACATTTGAAGTTGAAAAATTGTGAAGTTCTATCTAGTAGAAATTATCTACTTTCTTCACTACTCTAAATTAAAAAGTTTGAATTTTTTCTGAAAGACAAAGTTGCAAGGTAAAGTCCCTTCAGTTGTGACTCTTTCTCACGGCACTTCCCCTCAATGGCCTCAATCACTGGGCAAGGCATATGTAACCATTTCTATTACTTGAAAACCAGTCTGGTATTACGCCAATTAAATCAACACAGTAAATTAAACTCGTTTATTTTTAACATTAATTTTTCATCATTATTAAACAAAGTTGGCCCCAAGCAGATGATTGATCCATCAAATATAAATACGAGAAATGTTTCCAGCAGCTAACAAATGGCAAATAAATGACATAAACAAATGTAATAACTAGAAAGGTCGTACACAAATCCATTGAAGAAAACTAAAATGCAATTATTTCTCCAGCAGCTTTACGCATAATCTGCAATCTGCACTCCAGCTATTATGAAATTAGTTGTCAGTATAATAGATTGTGCAACTGATTAAAACAGAAGTAGAAATATCACCGAGTGTGATGACAATGTCCACCCATAGACACATCTAGCACTGATATGGTGAACATCTGTTATTTTTAATTTGACACATGGTTTAAGAGATACCAAGTGGACATGAAGTCTTCACTTTGTGTGACCTTCAACTAAGATGGCTGAAACAGCGACATACTTTGACCAAAGAGTTTCATAAATTGACTATCTTTCAAGGGGTTTAGGAAAATATAGTCTTGTGACCTTTGACCCTGCTTTGACCTTGACCTGCACATTGTTTCATTTATGAGAACATTTGACCCCAAGATTCATGAAAATCCTTAAAACGGTTTAGGTGACAAGGAGTGGACATCAAAAACAAATGACCCTTAAAGTGTGGCCTTGAGTCGGCAGACTGACCGAGTAAACTTTAACAGTGTGACCAACACAACGACCCCTACATACCCTCAAGACTTTGTTTTAGGGGTATAAAAAACATTATCTCGAAATTTCTTAGTCAAATAGAAGCAATTCAGTATTTCTATAACACTCAATATTATTTAGTAACAAAAGATGCTCATAACAGAACTAAATTTCTACCTTTGCATGTACACAGGAAATATTCTTCAAAGGAAATAGGGATTTAAATTCTTAGTTAATTTACCTGAACAACACTTCTATACACATACAGTTCAACAATCTTAACAAACAAATAATTTGCATAAATAAATCTTGAAAAAAAAAAATCATATGAAAACAAGGAATGTTAGCAATGCATTCTTGCATATATAAATTGTTGCATAAAATAAGATAAAAAATACATGTAAATAATGCAGCAACTCCACAGCTGGTTCAAAATCATTTACTGCTGGTTTACTAACTTTGGTTTGCTATTGGTTAGATTGATTGACTAAATGTAAGCGGGAATTGTATGGACAACAGCAAAACTAAGAATGGTATTTAAACAATGGCTTTAGACTACTACTGAAATCTGCATAATAAATATAATGTAGTTAAAACATTTCATTTACATCTTCACAAGTTTGCACGTACACAGAAAACTATCTTTGCCAATGGACTCCAGGCCTACAGGTTGCTACTTGTATTTCGATACTGTTACCAGAACTGGTTATGTCCTGTTACCAGAACTGGTTATGTCCTGTTACAAGAACTGGTTATATCCTGTTACCAGAACTGGTTATATCCTGTTACAAGAACTTGTAATATGTAGAACAGTCCAGCGATACCAGCTGTCAAAGAGAGATAATTCTAGCATTACCCCTGTCTATATAAACAAAGCAGAAACAAAACCATGATTAAACACTCGATAAATTACAGCACAGTCACTTTTATATTTGAATAATGATTTTTCTCAAAATAATTCACTGTATATCATTCAGATGCATAGAGGGGTAAATGACTGGAAGCTGCATCCCTCTTGACATATACTGAAGCATCAGTACTTGCCCATAAACTTGTTCCAAAAAAATATATTTTGAGCAAATAGGTTTAATTACTTAGGCCATGTTTGCTGTTTCTTTTCATGGAACTTGACAATAAATATTCTGCAACAAAACGATTTTGTTTTTGCTTGTAATAAAACAGTTATTTATTTCAATCAGGTATAAAGAAAGTTGCTTTAATTTCAGTCAATACGTCTTGTAAATCTTTATATTAATGAATTGTTATCTCACAATATTCTATTAATTCTCAAGTGAGCACATTTTTATTTATTTTTTCGTATTTTTTTTATAGAATCATTCTCTGCTTGCTGTTTTAGGGAGTCTGATGAATTCAAGAAGTTCTTCATTCATGCAAATCAGCGAAAAATAAAAACTTTGCAAACAAGACTTTTACAGTATCATACTGTATAAAAATTAGAAATATTAACAAAGTATCAATTAACCTCCATGATTATAACAGACAATTAACTTTGAAACACAGTAAGATGAAATAATTTGGTTCCCATACATTTCTTTCCGGTATCATTTTCTTTACATGTATCTTTATTTGTTAGTAAAAAATACCTCAATTGTTTTTGCATCTACATTTGTACAGGATTTATTATATTTATTGTATATAGGATGCCTGTTATCATTAACTGATGAAACTGAACATGCAAGAGTCATTTTGTATGCAGTTTAAACACACTACCATCACTCGGAACTCTAAATTACATGATTTTCTAAAACACTGGTTATACCAAGTTTGCAAACCATTTCTATTAACGTATTCCTTTCTTGTCTGTTTGGGGTTATTGTAACATGTTATAAAAGTGTTTTAAAGTTAGAGATGTGTTATTTCATGTACTGTGAAATGGAACCTAAAACTTTTTATGCAATATCTATATGTGAACTATAAACTTTAATCATTAAAACACCTAGAATTTAAAGCATTAAAGTTTCAACATTAGCTGTAATGTAATTATTAGTTTTTAGTTATAGTTTGATTAGAATTTTAAACTATTTACACTTTAGAAGTACATGAAACAGGTGATGTGACAGCATGAAATTTTTGGGAAAAAAATGCATTGTATTTACCTAACCATTAATGACCTAGAAGTACTTTCTCTTAAAGCTCAAATTTTAGATAAAACTGGTATAGTAAGCTATTTTCAAAATTCATATTATTTCCAAAATTTGAAAAACACATATTTTCCCCCCAGGTTGTCCCTTATAATTCCTCAAAGAATTTTTATATTTTCCACATTGAGAATGAATTCAATATCTTACTCAATGAATAACTCCTATGCATGATGGACCCCCCCCCCCCTTTTTTTCACCATTTTAACGCAAAATAAAAAGATATTGCATAAAATAGTCAAGAAAACATAAATTAAAGCTATAAGACAGTTCCTACATCAACAATATTTACCTCCTTTGTTCTGAATTGTCAGCCATATTGGTAGGTAACTTTCCTTTGAAGTTAATAGGTAAAAGTCTTCTAAACGATTACAAACATAATTAATCCATGATGCTGATATGGGCAGAGATGACCAATCAAGTTTTAAGAAAATGTGGTTGTCACACACAACTTGCTTTTTTCTAACTTTATCACATATTTGAGAATAACTCCTTTGAATGCTTGTCAGTTTTGCCCACCAAAAGAACAAAGGGAGGTAAACATTGTAGATGTGTGAACTATGTATTGAAGAGTAAAAGTCAGCGGCTAGGAAAACATGAAAAAAATTACTCATCACAGCTCAACATGCATAATCTATGTTTGCCATTATAACTTTGGAACACTCAGCACTTAAAAAACCAACACGAAACAACTCACAGAATAATATGCTTCATATATAATGATTAAAGTAAGGTGAGGTAACATTTGAAACATAAATTTCTACTCATAACAAGACATGTGACCCCTTTAAAAAGGATTGTGGACTGTTTTAAAAAGGTCCAAAGCCTCAGTTTCTTATGTTATTAAATACCAGTATGCAGAAATCAAATAAGGTAGTTTTATACAATTTATCAAAACACATGCAGCTATAAACTTTTTAAGATCATCTCACTCACTGATAAATTTGAATATTTTCACTCAGCGTTACTCACATTTTGCAGACAATGCAGTCCTTGTTGTACAATTTGTTTTATCATAATGCATCATTGAAATCTGATTAAAATAAGTCTTTATAGGTACTACACTGTACATATAACATTTTCTCTAGTGGTTTTAGGATGAAAAATGTGATTTTTGGAAAGTTTTCTATTATACATAAAATTACCTATTACTTAAAGACCCAGGAGCGCTATAAATATGCTTATACAGAAAATGAACTTACAGATAAAATAGTAATAGAACTGTGTTATATTTATTCTAAAACAATTTTGACATTTACCTTTCTTATATACTGCAATAGCATTCTCACTAAAAGGCGTTGTCTGAGAGAAGGGTTTCTTATTTTTTGCAATATCACTGAACGAAATAATGCGCTCTAAATATAGTATGTACTTCCGATTTAAAAGGTTAGGAATGTTTTTGGTAATATAAGAGCTGCAAGTAATTTTACATTCAAAGTGCTCCTGGGACTTTTAATCAATTTTTTAAAGCTGTTATGAAAAACACACGTAGAATGTACGAGCCCTTTGTATGATCATGTGTTTCAACAGGACATACATAAATCAATGTTAGTGGTTTTCTCCTACGAGATGGTTACATTTAATCTTGAGCAATCACTAACAACAACAAATCATACACATTTCACTATTTAACACTTTTCACCAAATACTTATAAAAAAAGAAAACAAAACAGGGAAAATAAATGTACAAAGTTTCACATTGGTTACAAAATTTTCATCACAGTTTTCAAATGTTTGGACGGTCACTAATGAACACACTTTGTTTCTGCTTAGTTTGCAGTCTTTAAGAATGAGTCGTTAACTAGCACAAGCCTATATTTGGCCACCCGTTAGTGTACATGTATAATTTTCTAATGTCATATAATTAACACCGATATTTGTTCTCCTGTCTTTCAACAGGATAAAACCATTTACAAAATGTAAACATCACTTCTTCAATTTCACCCTAAACTCTCCAACTCTCCTTCAGCGTTTTCCATTTCCATAACAAAGTATCATCTTGCAAACGGTGCTTTCTGGCATTATTAATGTTTAAAACAATGGAATTATAAATACATTATTGGCAAACACTTTCGTTATTTTTTAGCGGGATTGCTTTTTGGAGTCTGTCTTGATGCATTTGCCTTTGCCAGTGCTGGAGTAGTTCTATGGTTATTTGTTGGGGTTGCTCTCTGGGCATTCTGTGTTAGGGGTCGAGTGTGGACCGCGTTAACTCCCATTGGCGTCGTTGTATTTCTCGGCATTGGCGACTTGGCTCCCGAGGATTTAGGGGCAACGTTTAATGTTTTCATATTTGAACCAGCGCTTGTACGTGGAATGCTTCCAGTTGATGAGCGATTGTGACTTGACCGCGATGAATTCTGCAAAATACAACAATTAAAATATGAGCAAAGAACGACACTTCGGGTAAAAGAAGGAACCTCGTTGTGGACTTGATCACACTTCAGCTGCATAGATATACAGATAAAGGCTCAAAACATTCCTACCAGTCTGTATTTACTTAGATGCAGAGCCCTTATTTAAGCTCACAGAAAAAGCTCAGTACTAGATGCAGAGCCCTTATTTAAGCTCACAGAAAAAGCTCAGTACTAGCTGGATCTCCAGTGTATAAGGAAACATCACTTCAAATGAAACCATGTCAAGGGTTTTGCCCCTTGAGAAACTGAATATTACAACAATAACTCACAAGATTACAAAGTTTGAAAGCAGTGAGGCAAATTTTAGAACCAGACAGATTGGACAATGTGACTCTTAAAATGCCCTTCCTTATATAAAAAATTTGTTTGCTGAGATGTAATAAAGCTTATAGTTTCCTTCAATTTTACTGCAAAATTGTTTAAAATGTGGAAACTATATAAACCAACTAATTACAGTAAATTTAATCTACAACAAACAAATCAGTGCTTCGAAAATTAAAATCCATGAAATTCTGAACAAATAACCATTGACTTCGAGCAAATGATTTGTTTTAATGTTTAACTCATTAAGTGTTTTACTTCTTTCATTATGTACAGCTAGCAACCTACAAAACAGATATTCCATGATGGTGCCACTACAGACCACCATCCCCACCCACAAAAACCTTTTCCTCTCCACTCTAAAACAGACTGATACCAACCTTTCCACCTGATCCAGGTTTCTTTCCACCTGAACCTTTTCTTCTGGTTTCCACGGAAACAGAAGTTTCATTGTTATTTGTTTCTTCTGTGTGGTTCTCGCTATTCGACAACTTCTCCTCATCCTCAGCCTCTCCATTTATTGCACTATCTTCAATTTTTAAATCATTCCGAAACTGTCTCATAAGCTCTAACACATTTTCAGGCTGCCTCGCTTGGTCACCCTAAAAAGAACGACAAAATCACGTTGAAAGCATCAAACTTCAGTGAGTAATAATAACAAGATTCAAGGTGTCTGCGCAAACCAGTTGTTAGTTACAGTAATCTCCATATATAACAAACTACTCGGGACCATTTAAATTTGTTCTTTATATTTCAGAGTACATTATATCCAGAAAGTAGTTTAGTATGAAATAAAGAAGGAACAAGAGCTGTCCCTCACAAGTGACGAATGCCCCAGAAAGAGGTGCCTCACAGTCTGCGTCCTCTCCGTGTGCTCAATAAATGTGCTATGTAATTTTAAAATCCTTCCATGCAGACAGAGTAATCATGCATACAGTATTCCATTACTTTAAACCTAAGTGTGACCTTGACCTTTGAGGTAGGGACTTGGGTCTTGCCTGGACACATCCGCTTGATGTGCTAGACTTTTTGCCAAGTTATTTTAAAATCCTCCAAAGCATAATAAAGTTATAGTCCGGACACAAATGTATGCATATATACAGGATTCCATTACCTATAAATTCTAAGTGTGACCATGACCTTTGTGGTAGGGATGTGGGTCTTGCCGCGACACGTCGTCTTGATGTGCTAGACATTTGTGCCAAATTATTTTAAAATCCTTCAATGCATGACAAAATTACAGTCCGGACCGAATGTGTGCATTATGCATATATAGAGGAATCCTTACCTTTCAAATCTAAGTGTGACCTTGACCTTTGAGGTAGGGACGTGGGTCTTGCACGCGACACGTCGTCTTGATGTGCTAGACTTTGTGCCAAGTTATTTTAAAATCCTTCAATGCATGACAAAGTTACAGTCCGGACACAATGTGTGCATATATGCATATATACAGGAATCCATTACCTTCAAACTCTAAGTATGACCTTGACCTTTGAGTTAGGGACGTGGGTCTTGCACGCGACAGGTCGTCTTGATGTGCTAGACTGTGTGCCTAGTTTTTTAAAACCTTCAATGCATGACAAAGTTACAGTCCGGACACGAATGTGTGCATATAGAGGATTCCATACCTTCACTCCCAAGTGTGCCTTCACCTTTGAGGTAGGGATGTGGGTCTTGCACGCACCGTCGTCTTGATGTGCTAGACAGTGTGCCAAGTTTTTTAAATCCTTCAATGCATGCAGAGTACGTCCGGACACGATTTGTAAGTGGGGACGCACGGACAGACGGCGGACGGACGCGGTGCTCCCCCTTGGGGCAAAAAACATATGGGCCTAGAAAATGTGTTGCTTATATCTGAAATTTTGTTATGTTCAGAGTTTTTAAATACAGAGTTTACTATACATGAAATAAAGAAAGACTTGCGACTGTTATGCGTTCCCCTATATTGAATTATTTTCTGACGTTTCATTTTTGAATTCATTATCTGTATCATTTACAGGTGGGCAGTTTACCTAACTATGATTCTACAGAAGGGTCTGTTCTAGACTCCCATACTTTGTAAGAAACTGCCAACTTCCTCAAGAGAGTGAGGTCTGAGGCAAGTCTCAAACCCAAATCTCTCTACTAGTGAAAGGTTAAGCAACTACATCTCGGCGACCTTCACCGCTTGACCATGGACACGATCCACTTTCCTTCATCAAACCTAAAGCTCACTAAGACCACCCTCGGCTAAGACGAGCTAAAATATCAAGCAAACAAAAAGTGACATACCGTGATCCAGTGATGATTAAAGACTTCACTAGCTGTCAATCTGTGTGCAGGGTCTGTATTTAACATCTTCTTTATACACTCTTTAGCTGAAAGATGGGAAAAAATGGAGACATGCTGACTATAATACATAAAATGGCATCTCCTCTACCATGTAATCCTCTACCATAAATCATAGAATCTTCATGCAGACAAAAGGCTTCCCCAATGGAATTATCAACTATTATATAGATATATATATTTATTTATTCATTTATGTCACCATAGGTAAAAAAGAAGTCCTTTTCCTGATAAAAAATCTCTTTTTCCTGGTAAAAATCTCCGTTTGGTGGTCAAAATCTCCTTTCCATGGTCAAAATCCCATTTGCACTGCAGGCATAAAATACACCAATATTGTTAATAAACTTTCTGTATATCCTTTTATGTCCTCAATCCATGCTGTTTCCACAAATCTGAACCTCATAATGCCTCTCAACTCATTTTCAAGTGACAAAATGAAATTAGTTGGGTGTTCATTTAGGACACTTGTGTCGTCCTCTTAACAGTTTGTCAGCATAAACGTGACAAACTAGTACAAAAAGGGGCATAACTCTGTCAAATATGACCTTGACCTACAACATTTAGCACCATCATGACTTTTTTGTCATAAGCCATACAATTGAAAGTTTGATGAAGAAATCTTAAGAAATTGCAAAGCTATAGCCAACGTTGAGTTTTTGTGACAGACGGACGGACATGCGGATGGACAAAGTGATCCCTATTTATCGCTTTTTCTCTGAAACAGTGACACAAAAAGCTTGCATTAAACTTTCATTAAAAAGAGATTAAAACAAAAGAGCAAGTATTACTCTATTGGCCTGAATGGCATGTTCTGAGTAAGTTTTGAAAAAATCTTTTGCAATGTTATCAAGGAAAAGATAACAGGCTGTGACCTTGACCATGACCCACTTACTCCAAAAACAATAGGAATCATTAACAAGTTGCATGTAAACTTTGGAGCAAGTTTCATGAAAGTCAATGAAAATTGTGACCTGTAAAGTGTTATCAAGGAAAAACTAACAGTAATCACTGTCACCTTGACTATTGACCTACTGATCAAAAAAACAGTAAGGATCATCTACTGAGTAAGACCAATAATCCTATGAAGTTTGAAGACCTCAATACACTGAATGGAAAAGACTTTCAAAAGATCAGGACAGTGACCATGACCTTTAATCCACTGACCCTAAAAACAGTAGGGATTATTTGCCCAGTAATATCAATCATCCTATGAAGTTTGGAGACTGAGGGTCATATAAATCTCCATACATTGAGCAGAAATGATTTTTAGAATTTGGGTCACTGTGACCTTGACCTTTCAACCACTGACCCATAAAACAATAGGAATCCTCTACACAGTAAGATCAATCATCCTATTAAGTTTGAAGACTGTGGGTCATATAGATCTCAAGATATTGAGTGGCAAAGATTTTCAAAGGTCACTGTCCCTTGAACTTTGACCCACTGAACCCAAAAACAAAAGGGATCATCTACAAATTGCAGGCAACCTCCTGAGCAGGAAGTGATCTGTTGAGCATTATCAAGGAAAATCTAACTGAGGTCACTGTGAAATTGACCTTTGACCCACTGACCCCAAAAACAATAGGGAAATTTACATGTTGCATGGAAACTTCTGAGCAAGTTTGATGAAGTTGAATGAAAATTGTGACCTGTAGTGTTATCAAGGAAACGCTATTGGAGGTCACTGTGACCTTGACCTTTGAACACAAAAGCAATAGGGATCATCTACAGGTTACAGGGTTTCTTATCAGCAAGTTTGATGGGAGTTAAAAGAAAATTATGACCTGGACAGATGGATCATGACATTATATAAATAAATGTAGATTACAAAAACTGAATTTTCCTTTAAGATAAAACCTTGAACCAGCAGAGCATATTATCAAGGTGCATGAACTGAAAACATCTGAAAACCATATTTTGGTAGTTCCTGCTGTTTTGAATGTCCAAAAGCCCCGGCCCCGCAAGTAATTGCTTAGCTAAGTAAGTTATTTTGAAGTCTAATTGTCACTAAAAATAATAATGTTTATTGTTGTCATTTGAAAAAATAGTATATTTTTTAATGAAATTAACATGTTGAAAGAACAAAAATATTATATTATAATACTAAGTGCAAGTCAGATTGAGCAAAAATTCATTTGAGTACAAGTTAAGAATTTTAAGAATCTTAAGAATTTACCTAGTGTAAATTACTTGCTAAAAACAACATTTTCTGCACAAATTCTAACAAGTGTATATATAATTGTGATAAATGGGTAAATACGATTCTGAAAAAGTTTAATTCTTTAAATGAATATACATGCAAGGGGCTGATAAGTGTTGAAATAAGTTAAGCATGTTACTAAGTATTTACTTAAGTATTTTCGTGAAATTGGGGCCCGGTCTCTTGCTTGGTGTACTTGTTACATGTACAAATCATGAGGTAAATGTATTTTGACCTACATATAAAAAGTAAATCTACCACTACTTGGCAAGGTTTAAACTGCTACTTAATTCTTACTGTTGAAAATTTTGCAGTGATTTTTACGAAAATTAATAGATAATTAAATCCTCCTTTATTTCATGCAAGTTGTATTTGATTTAACTGTTTTTGCTTGACTTAAAGCTCTATCTCAATTCATTCAGGAAAACAGACGTGTAATAGAAACATTGAATTGCTAATCAAATAAAAAAACAACATATAATTGGTGATACAGAGTACAGAGAGTATTTCTTGTGCAGAAACATACAAGTGGAGATTACATAGGTGAAAGGTGCAGCAATTCTAAGATAACAAAGAGTCAGACAGTCTGGAATCTCATACCTTCATGCATAGGTACAAGGACATTACAAGTGTAAAGTAAATATCTCTCAAGCAACTAAAGGATCTGAAATACTTAGCATAAAAAAAGTTTGGAAAACAAGCATTCTTTAAAAAAGCAGGATCTCAGATTGTAAGCTGTAAGGTTTGAGCTGGTCTTCTTCAGACCAAAACAGAAAGCAGTGGACAGTGTATGCATAAGCACCAACTAAAGCTAGTCAAAGAAGGAAAATTCCACTTTTTTACCACTCAACCACAGTGCTTGAAAAACTGCATTTTTGCTTTTCTAGATTTATCATTGTAAGTTTTTAATAATATGGAACAATTTATTGCTATTGGAAGCTTTCTATGTACCAAAGGGGTTGGTATTAGCCTCATTATGAAAGAGAAAAGATGTTTCCCCGATACTCTCAGCTGGAAAACTGTGGATATAGAATTGACATATTGCTCTGAGGGCTGTTGAAACTATGGGTTATAGTATTCAACCGTATTTTCGATAGGCATTTTTACAGGCAGGCAGTTGACCTAACACTCGCTTTTGGGAAGAACTATTACTAGATCCAATACCTCCGCTAGAAACTGCCAACTTTCTCACATGAAGAGACATGGTCGGTAGCATGGCTTGAACCCATGACCCTATCTTTTGAGAGGTTACATTGATTACAAGTCAGCGACTGCAACCTTTCAACCATGGAGGCAGACTTTCTGATAATATAAAACAGGCTCAGTCTTACATTTAAAGTTCAAAATATACTTAAGAATCTGTTGGCATAATATCAGCAAGTTTTTCCTGCTCTACAAAAATTTTATTCACACAAAATTGCACTGATTTCTCATTTCTTACGATTTTAATTGGCAGACCATTGGCTTCTTGAGTTAGCGTAAGAAATCAATGAGTTTCCAAACTCTATGTTAAATCACAAGTCTCTGCTCAAACCTCAAGACGATAAAGGCGCCAGAGTTAGGGTCTAAATACCGGGAGAAAATGTCGGATAATGGGAGAACGGCATGTACGGTGACATACAACATCTGAAACATACTTGAAGTGTTTAACTATTCTCCTGTTAACTTGATCAAGATAAGCTAATATCTAGTGGAATTTTCCATGTATATGCATGCAACTAGAAAGGTTTCCGGTATACATATATCTAGTAGAATTTCCCGGCCTCGGAATAAAACAAACCTTCGTGTGAAACCTTAATCCAGACCTTTTCCGGTGAAAAGTCTAAAGAACCTTTCTTGATAAGTTCATACAGAGTGTCCTCATCTTTAGCCTGAAACGGTGGGTTACCACACAATCTGGACATAACAAAAAATGTGTTAGAATCATAAACCAAGATAACCAACCAAAAAGTTACTGTAAACGTCTTCATATTCTAAAGATTTTATTTTTCATCATTTTAGTTGTGCTCTTTTTTTTTTTTCTGTAGTTTACAAATGAACAGCCTTCCTTTTCATGGGTTAGTTTCTGAATTTTTTAGCTTGGAAATTTGTAGTCAGGCAAATAAAGAGGACATGCAGAGGGTAAATAAAAAGACTTTTAAAATCTGGACATTTTCCCATGAAAAAGAATTGCATCTGCAAAATGTGTAAATACACTGTAGATTATTTTCTTTAAAAAAAGTATACGATACTTCAACAAAAAGATTGACATTAGCGTCATATCAAATCAATGAGGCAGGCAAATATGGGTCGGAAATAAAATCCTTGCGAAATAGCAGACGTTTACAGTATTAATTAACACATAAATGACACATAAACAAACCTTCGTCCGACACCTCATTCCACATCTCATCTGTGAAGTCAATATCGCCTTTTTTGATGATGTCATACAACGAGTCATCATCTTTATTTCGAAATGGGTAGTAACCACAAAATCTGTGTGAATATTAGAAACATGTCCAAACGTTTATGTACACACTGATTTTTTTTTTTTTTCAATTTTAATGTCATGTGTGTTATCATTTCTTTATTGAAAGTTTATGTACACACTGAATTGATTTATAAAAAAAACTTTTTAAAGAGAAAACCGGCAGCCATAAATCATAAAGCACAGCTTAAACTGATGCAAATATAGAAACGAGGCGTGCCTGACCAGTTACCCTCAGTTTACTGAAGATTTTCAATCTGCTTAAAGTACAGATACCCACTGAAGCATCCTATGCTAATATTTTGGAAATTATCAGCATCATTTGACTAGAATCTGAGGTGTGAAGAACTAGGTTAAGACACTGGTACTTGGTACCGAGTACGTACCGAAAATTGTTTCATTTTATACTGGTAAGTATTCATTTCAAAAAGTATCCAGTACCAGTACTGCTTTTAAAAATATATTGTGTGTAATATAAAATCATAATTCGACTGCAAATAGATAAAACCATCCACAAAATCACATCTCATTGCGAGAGTAATGTGAATGTATATGCGCCGATTAAAAACAGTACATGATACAAATGTCGTTGGTCGGCAAATATGTTTTAATTTACCATGTTACATGTATAACAGAAATAAAAATCTCATTCTGAAGTTTTACTACTCAATCAAAGGTGTCACATAGCTTGGATATGCAAACAATTTTACAGTTGATATTATTAACTTTGTCATCTATTATGACAGACTATATTTTTCACACCTACATCGAGTGCCAAGTGCAGACTGGAGAATAAACATTGACCAATAACAGCAACAATTTTAATCGGGACAAATATTTCAAATCCACTAAATTACTAAACTAAATGGCGATAAATATTTTAGGATCAAATAAAAAATAACGAAATTCTTTTTGAAAAAGTTTTATAAAAAGAAAAATGATTTTTATACGGTCTAGAATATTACACTATCCACTATACACTAGCAGTGATTTCCACTGAAAATACCAAAAATTAAAAATTTTTTATTTTTTTCCCTTTTGTGAATTCTAATTTATTTTAGCTCGATTGAAAAAAGCTTGTGTATCGAGTCAACTATGGCATCGACGTCTGGTATCATATGAGGAGAAACGGGCGGGGCCTTTGGGGGGGGAAAAAACAAACCCCCAGGAAAAAAAAAAAAAAAAAAAAAACCCCCCCCCCCCCCCCCCCTTTCCTATCACTTCTGTGAAGTATCATTAAATTCTGACAAGGGCTTTAGGAGATTAAGACTACACAAGATTTTACTATTTAATCACTTCTTTGAAGTATCAATAAATTCTGAATTTGAATTCTGAATTTATAGATTTAACTTCCACAAAATTGCAGACATACAGACAGACAGATGAAAGGACAGAAAAGCTGAATTCAGTATACCTGCCCTTAACACTTTGTGTGCAGGGGATAAAAAAGCAGTAAAAAGTAAACGGTTGATCGGGATACCTTACGTACAAATTTGGTTTATTTTGCCTAACAGTACTTACAACGTGTAAACAATCACGCCTAGTGCCCATACATCACACTGCTGGCTGTATGTTTTATTATCTATAATCTCCGGTGCTGAAAAATATCAATGAAATAAACTTCAATTTAAATGTGAATTTAATGGCTTAATAAACAGCCTTTCCTTCTCATTAATATTTGCTAACAACTGTGTAAAAATCCTTTTCATAAGTGCACATTGAACATACCAATGGAGTGTTAAATTGGCTTCTTAAACTTTAATTTTCTTGAGAGTTTATTTGCATTGCTTCAATTTAATATCAGGCTAAATATAAACGTCCTATGTTGAATTCTTTGTCTTTTACACTTTACAAGCCTATTAACTATGGCACCATAATAAATATTATATATATACCCTCTCTCCTTCAACGGGTTATGATAACATATTATATAGTTATATACCATTATAATAAGTGCGGAGCACAATACAGAAATGTCCGTAATAATAATATTTGAAGAATTTTACTTCTTAAAAAGTTATTTTTGATAAATATTTACTTTCTCAAAGATTGTAAAAGTTAAGCTAAGTGTAAATATTTACGTACTGACCCAATTTTGAAGCGAAATGTGCTACTGTTTGTAAAAGACATTGTCAATCTAAGTTTCCATGTATATAGATCATCAAATGACATTTGTGTCCCAATGATGTCATACTGCCAAGACAAGCGTATATTTTTTGTCCTTCACAGGTTCGAAATTTTAGGAGTTTAAGCTAGAAAGAAAAGTCCTCCTGGCATAGTTAACGACAAGAAGGGAACAGGAGGATTCATGTCAAACTGCACCGATGGGTAGGCTGATCTGGATCCATATTTATCCCGAAAACTTATTTTGAATCATGAAATATTTGCGAGAACTTTATTTTCGGAAGAGAACTCTCATAAATTCATCATTTCACTAATTCAAAGTTCTCTGGAAATTATCAATATTGCAACAACAGTGAGAACCAGCAGGACCTCTTGTTCAAGAATTTATGGTCTAGTGAACTGACCTGGAGGTAACAAAATTCGCACTTTTTTTCGTCTTTGTCAAATTCAAAATGATTTTTAGTACACTGTTTCTGCACAGGAAGCCCCTACTCTTGTCATGGAAAAAGAATAACATGTATGAAGACTGTGTCGATATTCTGATCATGTCTCATGGATCAACTTACCCATATAGTTTGGTGTTCCACAAAAATCTTGCATCATATTATCATGTCCTACACCAGTTTTTGTTATAGATAAACCAAAGTCTGTGACCTGAAAATTAAAATATGTTTGATATTCATAGCTCTTTAAAAACACATAGAAAATCTCTCAAATGTTACAAGGTAGACACTTAAGATTGTAATTGATAAAATTTTGTGAGGCTTAAGGAAAAAAGAGGGCCAAAGTTGCTATAGATAACTCATCTGAGTTACATTTAAAACAAGAGGACCATGATGGCCAAGTTATAGAATCTTTAGGTGCACATACAAGGGAATTGAAGGGTGACTGTTATGAGGCCAAGATGGCCATATATTTGCTCATCTGGCATGTCAGCCATTGATAGATTCTTTTTCTTGCACCATTTCACTAAAAGAAGCAGAAAAATTAAATTAGACTTATATTTACGCCGCTATTTCCTTGTAGTAATGTATAAATTTACATACTTTGTTCTGGCGTATAAATTGTCTTTCACCTGGGGGACTGATCCATTTTTTCTATGACTTGATTTACTGTAGTGATCTACATATTTTAACCCCCCTCCACAATGATACCCCCCCCCCCCCCCCCCCCCCCCCCCCCCCCCTATTCAACATATATTTTTATAAATACCTCAGACTAATTTTCATGAAAACCACAAGGGTCCTCCCCAGTTTTTTTTTTTCCTACCTTGAATGTACTTACTGGAATTACATGTCATACATGGTTTCTAGATTTCAGATCAAGTGACCCCTTAGCCCTAACAGGAGCATTTCTCATTTTTGGAAAAAATGGATAATTTTAAAGAAAATTTAGTTGGGAGGGACACCATAATTACACTGGCACCTGATATATATGGAAAACATACTCTGAATGTTGATCAAGGAAACTCGCCCTAAAGGGCAATTTGATCATTGATTGTTCAAAGTGTTTCTACAGGAAAATTGACTAACTGAAAAACAAACAGTGCAGACTGTAATCAGACTACACAGATCTGACCATGATCTACACTTGTTGTTACGGTGGAAACTTACCTTTATTTCAAGCCTCTTTTCAGGATTTGTGGCATCTGGGAATTTGCTGACAAGAATATTTTCTAATTTCAAATCTCTATGTACTATATCTGAAAAGAGATAAACAAATATTCACACTGTACATAATACATGATGTTATAAGCAACCAATAGTAATTTTAGATACAAAACTTTCATGTTAACCGCAAAAAAGAAAAGTTAGCAGACTGCAAGACTAGACAGTCGTCAAATTATGACTGCATTGCTATGCATAGAATCCCTAGTTTGTTAGGTCTTTTTACATTTCCTTTTCTTCTCTTATGGGTTTTGACACATGTTCCAACAGTATTTCAGATATAAATTGGCGAGCAGTTATCTAAGAATCATTCCTAGGAACAACCAGTACTAAGATTCCAATCTTTCTCACAGTCAGGTCTGTAGCAGGACTTGAACCCATGACCTTCAATCAGTAAAAGGGCCAGTGATCACAAGTAAGGGACCTCAACCGGTCAATCACACTGGAGAGTCTTATATTTAAAGTCAGATCTCTTACTGAAACTTTTGTGGCTCAACGTGTATTATCTGTTACACATTTAGTACCCTTCCAATCCCATCTTTTTATATTTTCTCTAATTTACTTATTCTCCATTACAAAACAAGTTCTCACAACTTAGATTAACCGCTCTCAAGATTCATTCCAGTTTAAATCAATCTCAAAGAGAGAGAGGCAATGTGGAGATATCTGTGTCTTGCCTAAGGACAAAACCGCTGCGGCACTGGCAAGGATCGAACCGAGGACCCTCCGATCCTGGGGCAAACCCTTAACCACTACGCCACTGCAGCTCTGATCCCATCTTCCATTGTACTTTTAACCAGAAAGACGAAGAAACAAAAGTGAACACTCCCATGTTTTCTAATGGACATCATCTTATTAGTTTATTTAAAGAAATCGATCGCTGCAATTTCATTCCTTAGTTGTATTATTGAAAATTTTCCATGAAATTGCCAAGTCAAGTTCTGTTTCTTTGAACAGAATAAATAATTCATTTAACTTTCAACCTCTGCAGGAACTTGTTGTCGAACAGACAATGAAGTGCCATCATTTTCTCAATTAAATGGCCAATGAATGCAATTCAGACCATAAAAGGGAGGTAATTGATTCTCTTTAAATCCTCAAAGGTTTATTAAAATCAATTCTAGAACTGATGAGGCATAGGAAGGTACAAGTTAATGTAATGTTCTTCTTGAATAATATATGGAACCTAGATGTTAAACGGATCCTTCCCGAGAAACAATACTACGAGCTGATACAGCAATCTCAAACATGTTGTGACTATTATGTATATTTTTATTATTCTATCAGTACAGTTTTATTACCAGTTCATTATAAATGCATGAAAAATCAATCCCATAATGCCTTTAACAGGAAATGAAAAGTTTTTATTTAGATTCCATTGATACCAAACAAAGTTACGACAAATAAATGAATATATCCCCTTGCAAAGACTCCTAGCTCACTTCTGGACTAAGCTAAACCAATCAGGGATCAGTTTAAATCCCGATGTTTCACTTTTATTATACTTTTTAATATCATATTGCATAACAATCCATCAAGATGGATTACATAAATCTCATGTTTGTACGAGTGATTGCCGGTCTGTGCTTGAAGCCTGTCGAAATAAAAATGAAATCTTAGATACCATGAGACACTAATGAATTCTATTAAACGATTTAAACCGAATGTTGTTTCATCCCTTAAGACCTGGTTATGGTAAATTCTGACATGACGGCCTCTTCTGTATAGACAATGAGGAAACAAAACCATGATAAGATACTCAATAAATCACTGCCTTTGACCTCATTTTGGGGTGCAATGCTATGAGAGACAACCAGGGGGATCGTTTTAGTATTGTTTAAGTAATTTAGTTTTAGAAGTGAAGTTATAAACATTGGAACTTTGATTTTTTTATGAAATTGTCACTCTGTGACTGTGTCACTGGGGACAATCTAAATGCATTTGAAATCAAGCCTATGAATTATTCCATGATAAATCACGGTCAAATATCTAATATTTTTTCTGAAATAACATTACATTGATTGTGTTACAGTCAAACAAGCAAGTGAGACCCTCAATTTCCCTTAACTTTTGCATTTTCAGGAGAGAGAAGATGGGAACGTAACCAATTAGAGCTTCTCCTCTCAATCTAACCCCCTAATATCCTGCAAATGTTTTTGAATGCGAATCAGAAGAAAAAAGGTAAAGAATATTTGACATAAGGGTAAAATGCATCTAAATTCTTTACCGTTTTATTTTTTTAAAAAGCAAAAATTGACAAAGATAAATGACATACTTCAAACAACAATTATACTTTAAGGCATTTACACAGAAAATAATTTAACAAGATTTTGACTTTTGAATGAACAGCTACATCTGGCCAAACAAAATTTTCCAAACTGAAGTTCGAACTGAACTGGATTAGGGTAGAGCTCACACTGTCACACATAATGACAAATATATCAATAAATTCACAAAAAAATATAGAATCAAAACTCATTATTTTCTCTGCGGAGGTAACATATTCAAGTTCTAACTTCACAGGTCAAACAACCAATAACATCAATATGGATAACTAGACTGATCCAGGGTCAATCCATATTTTCCCGCCAGCTCAAAATTGTCATTTTAACATACAGCAAAAGTCACGTAGTTATTTGAACTCCATTTCTTAATTGAATTCCTCGTCGGTACCTATCAATTACGTTAAGATGCATTATGGGTCATAATGTGACATATTTATTTGACTGGCATAAAAATATCGTCTGCCTATCTTTTACGTATTTGTGTCTTTTAATTCAGTATTGATTCTCACGTTTCATCGGCCGTTCTTTCAAAAATAGCCAACCATGTAACCATATCTTCAGATATCAAGTTTATGAGTCTATACATAACTTGCAACATAAAATATAGTACATTAAAGCCAAGATAACCCAGACAATAGGAATTATTGTGTCTATTTTTAATCAAATTTCCCCATAAAGATTCTGCGTGACATCATCGCGGTATCAGCTTTCAGGTTTTATTTTTTTCTTCCCGACAAATCAATATCAATTAAGTGTCAATACTTCCCATTACAAAGTCTTCTATCTAAAGTGCTGCATCAGCAACTTTATAAGTTGTGCCATCACTTTTCAAAGATGGGAAATTGAGAACGGTTAAAACTGCTTTAAATCTATGTTACTTAGATTAAAGACAAAACTGAAGAAAATGCACAAAGCACATCCAAAACAACTTAATACTTCATTAAATATATCATTATTTGATCTGGTATTAAACGGAGGCTGTCAGACTAACCTAAGGGTTTACCCATTACCCAGCTTCATTTATAAAATCTTCAGTTATAAAATTTTTGTAATCTAGCTATTTCTGAAGTACATGTATTTATTTTATGCTCACAACTTTACTTTATAAAGAAATGTACCAGTTAGCAGAGAACTTCATAGTCACATGGACAGAAATGTCTGGTTTGAGCTCCATAGTCAAAACTTACCCTTTTTATGAAGATAAGCTATTGCACTTGCTAGTTCTTTGGTTATGACTTTCACCTCACTCTCCATGAAATACTTCTTTTCTTTGAGGGCGTCGGCTAGCTCCCCTCCCTCACACAGCTCCATCACTAGGAACATACGCTGAAAAAGTGAGTAAAACTTTTCAGCAAAATTAGCGAAACAGCCTTCAGATGAAAAGAACTTAGTAAACATAATGTTTTTTATGTTGAATGAATATCCTGCTGGAAGCCATGTCTCTTAATGTGAGAAAGTTGGCAGTTACTTACAGAGATTAGGGACCTAGTACTGGTTCTTCCAAGGAACGATGGTTAGATAAACTGCTAATGGTTGAAAAGGTTCGACCTGTACAACAACAACAACCATAGGAAAGAAGTAATACAGCAAGGAGGGCTTGAGAAAGATTGCTTCAATTACTGCTGTAATCGGGGGGTCATAGTGACAATGTAGACTTGAGCCAAGATTAAACATACTGCAGATATGTACCACCTGAAAATGAGAATCACTTTTTATTGAAGTATACATTCTTAAAAGTCTTTACTCCATGGGTGTAACACAATCCAATATTGACTCTTTTATACAACAAATGAATGGGAGTGTTGGTTTTCAATTTTTTTAAACTATGTTCTTATAACCTAAAGGAGACCTTGGAACTGTTTACAAAGTACCACTCACTGGGATTGTTTCACAGGCTTTGACATGACCATGTCATTCATTCTTACCCATTCCTTGTGTCTCATTACTATTTTTGACTAACTTATAATAGAACAATGCTGTTAATCCAAAACAGACTCTTTCGCTAATCCAAGGGATTAACTCTACTCTTAATCCATAATGCCTTATTGTGTTTAAAATTTCAATGGTACATATTTGCGTTGAAAACATTTCAACATAAAAACATTCAGCGCCGATGAAAATCCTACAATGCTAAAATTCATTCATTTATCCACTCACTCACCTAAAAATATTTTTCTAAACAATACATGTATTATGGCACAAAATAAACATAACATACAGTTTTGAAACTTGATTGATTGATTCCCCCCTTCCTTCATTCATTCAAAGGCAAACAATCTACTTAAAAGTTTTTTTCCTCAATTTTTACTTTTCAAAGTTTGGCAAAAAGTAGGGCTATCCCCTGTATTTTGTCATTTACTAGAGACTAGGTAGAGCTATCCCTTGTATTTTTGTTTTTTACTAGAGACTAGATATAGCTATCCTCTGTAGTTTTGCTTTTACTAGAGACTAGGTAGAGCTATCCGCTGTTTTTTACTGGAGACTAGATAGAGCTATCCCCTATTTTTTGTTTTTTACTAGAGACTAGGTAGAGCTATCCCCTGTTTTTTTGTGTTTTTTTTTACTAGAGACTAGGTAGAGCTATCCCTTGTATTTTTGTTTTTTACTGGAGACTAGATAGAGCTATCCCCTGTTTTTTTGTTTTTTACTAGAGACTAGGTAGAGCTATCCCCTGTATTTTTGTTTTTAGTAGAGACTAGGTAGAGCTATCTGCTGTTTTTTTGTTTTTTTACTGGAGACTAGATAGAGCTATCCCCTGTTTTTTTGTTTTTTTACTAGAGACTAGGTAGAGCTATCCCCTGTATTTTTGTTTTTTACTAGAGACTAGGTAGAGCTATCCCCTGTATTTTTGGTTTTTTTTACTAGAGACTAGGTAGAGCTATCCCCTGTATTTTTGTTTTTTACTAGAGACTAGGTAGAGCTATCCCCTGTATTTTTGTTTTTTACTAGAGACTAGGTAGAGCTATCCCCTGTAGTTTTGTTTTTTTTACTAGAGACTAGGTAGAACTATTCCCTATATTTTGTTTTTTTACTATATACTAGGTAGAGCTATCCCCTTTATTTCTCTTTTTTTACTAGAGACTAGGGGCCCGTAGTTTTGTTCTTTTACTAGAGACTAGGTAGAACTATCCCCCACAATTTTGATATAATTATTACAATTTCTCCTTGACTGAAGAACTCGAAACATTTTTAGTGCCAATATTCCTTGTTTTACAATACTCTGATATAAATAAAGTTAGAAGTCTTCATAGGTCAACACACTCAAAATCTTTAATCCTTTAAGCTGAACAGTTTGTTAAACAACAAATAATACTTATTTCCTTCAGAAAATAAAAAGAAATACACACAAATATGAATTATATAAATTCAGACCATTTAAATTCCTATTAAGGTTATTTTTCTTCTCCTTTTCTTCTCTAAGGTGATAATACTGTTCAAAAATACGATCATAATTTTAAGTAAGACATTAATCACTGATCTTTACTTCTCAAACACTGACGCTAATAACCTAAATTTACAAATATTTATACCTATCTAACCATCTTTCCTGGGTTGGACCAGTATTTCACTCTAAACCACAACATTTAGACAGACGGATGGACAAGAGCAAATCTATGTCCCATACAGAACTTCTCTTGACCTACAAACTAACACTTATACCAAGACTTTGGTTGAGTTCATATGGAAATTCTAGAACTTGGCAAGCATTGTGTCAATCCTTACACATTAGCCTCACTTTCCTCACTGAAGTGCTGAACTTTGCTACCACTAAGTGCTACCCTGTTTGCACTGGTTCCCTTGCATAATCAGCAGGGCAAAAGCCCTTTTAAATACTAGTATTACCAGTGACTGTAGTTGGTTGGTTACCTTGGCAATTCATTCATATGATCTTCTCCTTTGAAACCAAGGTCAAAGGTTGTTAAACTTTAACCTCAGGCTTCTGATTGGTTACATTTTAAACTGATCTCACTTACAGCCAATCAGAAGCAAGGAATTCAGACTAGTCTCAAAGAAACAGTTTTTTCATCTTTTACTCCCTTCTATAACTCTAAAACATCTGACACTGTACTTCATTTTCAAACAATTTATTTGCATTATAAAGTGTGACTTAAAATTACCTTTGCAGTTTCAAAAACTTCATTAAGCTGTATGATATTTGGATGAGAGACTTTTTTCAAAATGGCAACTTCTCTCTCTAACAACTTCACAGCTGAAGTGCCAGCCTGAAAATAAAATTTATTTATAAGTGAGAAAATATGACATAAAACTAGTCATCTCAGAGTGACAAAGCCTAACAAAACTTCTGTAAACTTACATTTTATCATTTTTGAATTTAGACATGACCATTAATTGTTCAAAGTTTAAGGGGTGAGACCTAAAGATTTCCTGACTGAATAAAGAACACTGCAGATAGTGACCAGACTACAGGCTGATCATGATCTACACCTATTTTTTTTTCTGTACCAACAGTCTCATGGCTTGACACGCAAATATCTACATCCCTGTTAAGGGTTTTACATAACTGGCAGATAGATAGATGGATAGATACACTGGTCGAAAGAACGGAATCATTGTTTTGGCTGATAACAGTAATGGAAACATAAAACTTTTTTTTGCAGAAGTTTAAATAGTCAAAAGAGATGTACAACTGTGTCAGCTCTCAAAGTAAATGAACATGACAAGGTCATTGTTAAGAAAAGATGAATTGATAGAACATATCGATTTCAAAGTAATTTCAAAATGAAATGTTTTAATAAAGTCAACGTTTAATGTATACACTTATTGAATGAAACTTGTTAAATTAGTAAATATGCCTGACCAAGTGCTGCATCAATTGAAAACATGTCAACGACAAGGATTACAGTTTGCCAAAAATAATTGTTCAGCTACTTTGACTTTGTACTATCAAGTTGAAAAAGTTCAACCAACTTAAATCAGCTCATGTCAGTCAATGTCACTATTAGCCTACAGCATTATAGCAAGTCATTTTTCAAAGAACTATAGTAAAGCATCTGCCTCCTATAACTGTTTTCTCAGAAAAGACCGCAGCAAAAAACTAGCCTACTTTCAGAAACAAAGTCTTTGACCACTTTAAAAGCCTGTCTTGGAAAAACTTTCCTCACAAAAGCAGAAATACAACACTACAGTTTTTCAGCACTTTTTTCTCACCATTAAACTGTCCTAATTAATTCTGATGCCAGAGGGATTTTAATGGCATTTTATAAGAGCCCCCTACTTACCCATTCTCCTTTCAACTCTTAGCTTCAATATAACACTTCTGTACCCTGCTCATGACTGCCTTGACCCTACCAAGTTCAAGGATCATGGGAAACCGTTTTACTGTACAGTGTCACAATGACCTTGACCTTTGACCCAATATCAGTACAAGTCATTTTGAGGACCCTTGAATTAACTATTGTTAAACTAAATTATCGATAGTAGACAGTTGTTGTACTAATTAAAAGACATTGAACCTTAACCTGTGACCTCAAAACCAATACAGGTCATCCACTGTATCTAATAGGTAAAAAATGTTCTTGCGTTATAAGACCAAAACAAAAAGTAACACAGATGACACCAGACAACACAGCATTAATGAACTTAAGAGGAGCAATTTACCTTCTCTTTATTGATTATCTTCATCGCCCACTGCTCATCAGTCGACTTGTGTCTGACCTGGTAGACCTTTCCAAAGGCCCCCTGACCCAGTTTCTCTCCACTCTCGTACGTCTCCCATATCATATCTTCATCTTCCAACCGAGTGTGCGGAATGGTTTTATCCGCACTACCCTTCCGTGGTGCTGTCATCCTGTCTCTAGTTGAAATTTCATCTGAAAATATTCAAACATAAGAACGTTAAACCCCTAAGTTTCTGAACTGCACTTGTCCATCTCTCAATTTGGACTGTACCATTCACTTTTCAAAGGGATGTTAGTTGAAAAGTTACTGACTGAGAAGCAAACAGTGTGTCACCATGATGAGACTGTAGATGTGCAGGCTGATCATGATCTACTCTCCAAGCAAAGTCAGAATCTCTTCCAGCTGTCAGGACAAGAGTTAATAGTTTAAGAAAAGTATGAAAAGAATACTAAATTATAACAGGTTTATTATTTGTTCCACCAATCTCTTTCAGTTACACAAAAAAAAAACCCCACCCAAAAATTTTCAAAAATGTTTCTTTTTTAAAACCCCCCCTTTTCCCCATCCTTGCCTTCCTCATGACCGTTTAACACCAAAAGAAACACCTTCCAAAAAGACTTTATCATTGAAAATGTGGAAAACATCACATGACAACAGATTGCCCAAAACTTCACAACTACTTTACATACTAAATCCAAACCAGTTTTAAAAATAAGAACACACTTGTATCCTATTAACATAGTATACAAAGCCTTTTCATTAAATAATTCTACTGCATTTTTCTATTTCTTTGATGGAAATTTACATTATCCTTCGTTCTATTACTCCTGATAGCAATTCATCAGTCATTCTAATAGACGGGCATTTGAAACCGAAACCAGACCAGTACTAGAACCCTATCCTCCGTAAGAAACTGCCAACTTTCTAATATAAAGAAAAATGGTCGATCGCGGGCTCCAACGACCCATGACCCTCAATCTATAAGAAGTAACAGTCATTTCAAGTCAGCGACTTATCAAAAATCCAGAAGGTGTCTGGAATAACCCTCACAGAACATTATCCTTTCATAACTCCCATGTAACAATTTTTAGGAGCTCAAAAAGAGCCTAATTTTGCTGTTACCTTTTGTAATACTGCTACTGTTATTTTTCCCTTTTTTACTTTTTTGATTTACAACAAAATTTCCCTCTAAAAAAGCTTTATCAAGCGACAAAAGGCAGAATATCAACACCTGTGTAATATGCATTGAATGTGTATTATATCAATTATTTTGTAACTTCAGATAGATAACTGATACAGTTTAAATAAAATTACACTAAAATTGCCTACTTACAATTTTCTGGTCTGTATTCAATAATAAATTAATAGACCTAAATAATGGGACAAAATTACTATATACGATACTGAAAAATATGAAAATGGTAGATCTTTCAGAAGTCGCAATACAAACGTTCTCTCATACATTAGAGACACGTTAACCTTGCCATAACGATCTCTTAATATGTAACTTAAGTTCCAAACAAATCTGTTCTATACAAAAAAAACTTCAAAGCACAAGCCACGAGTCATACTGCATAAAGCAAAAAAAACAAATTTTAAAACTCGTCAAGTGCTATAACAGCAACGGTCGATCTATACAGTAAATTAGTTTTAATCACCGGCTAAAAATGTAAATCAACTTCTAAATTTAGACTTTCACTTGTTGAAATCAATCCGAGAATGAGTGATTTCAATTAGAAATCCTAACCAAAAATACGACCAATTTCATTATCAAGTCATGCTGATTATCCGCTCATACATTTGCGTGTTGCAGTGGGAATAATCTCCCTGTAGGAAACTAAGTAAATGACTTACTGATAAACATATTTCTTCTCACACAAAATGAAATGCAATTTAAAAGATAAAATTTCTTTTCTTTTTATTCAATGTCTGATTACATGAATGTCTTTCCTTTTTCGAAACAAGTTCTTAAGTGCAGACAGTATTTGAATAAGCACGGGCTGAACAGTTTGTGTATTTATCTTTGCTGATCAAAAATGCATTAAGAACCATATAGCTTGTCAAATACGACAGTGCAAAAATTCTTTTTCATGTTTTGCTATAGATTTACGCAATTCTAAATAACAGCACAGCGGAACAAATGCCCCAAAGATCCTATTTCTACGTGATCACATCATACAATTAATGATCACTTCACAGTACTTAAATGTTAAACTTACTATATTCAAACTTTTGCAGAAGGTTTCTCTACAGTTAAAACCTCTTCAAAGGTGAATTTATCTAAACTGCATATTCAAACATTTTAGAAATTATTTCGTAACATTTCTGTATAAAAAAGTTTACTCTTTGAAGTCGACAAAAGTCACTTGAAAACTATTAAGCTCTGGAAAGGTCCCAAAAAATGCATACGCTTTGAAGTTTTGTATAAATTTAAATCCCAATTTTCACCCATTTCATTTAACCTCACTACATATTTCAATTCTTGACATTTTGTTTCTATCTTGTTTTTATCAACACACAGTTTTGTAATAGATTTAGCTGACACAGAGAAACCTGGGAAGTGGCAGAAAGACTGAACAAGACAAAGAGAGCAGGGCCTCCCATAACTACCATTCATCAATGTTGTAAAATGTACCAAATTCTGCAGAGGCAAAAAAATAAATATTAAAGCCAAATGTGTTTAAAAATTATATCATTCTAAATTTCATTAAATTGCCAAAAAACTATCGCACGTATGGGCAAAAAAGTGTTTAAGAGGCTTCCAATACTTCAGGGGAGGCCATGGAGACAGACAGGGGGAGATACTGTTGCTATGACAATGAAAACATCTTAAGTTTCTTTAACACGTGCACCACTTGATCTTTATACACTTGATTTGAAAAGAATGCAAACAACACAATATGCAAATGTGGTAACACTAGAACTGTTTGGAAATAGTTAATCAGTATGTTTTATTCTTTACAAAATTTCAAAGGAGTGTGTCCAAACTCCTGGTTTACGAGATTGTTTATTTTTGCTTTGAGTATTATATCATTCAGCTGTTTTGTCAAATGCTTCTTTCTAAAATATCTGACACTGTAAGTGGTGACTGTAAGTTAAAAATCCAAAAAACTGTTTTACAAGCCTCAATATGTTTTCCTTTTCTTACTATTTTAGCTAATATACTACTAGTCGGTAATTACTATACATTACTACATAAAAAGTAAATTTTAACCCTTGCCGATTCTGCCATAACATTAGGCTGTAAGCATAAAACCTCTTCAATGACAATTGCATCATTCAAACGAACCATGATGAGGCAGTCTAGAAAGTCAAATATGTCAAGGTAATCTTATTCTTATCTGTTCAATCTTTTTATCAAAAACTTAATTCTTTAAATAGCAGACAATACCTATTCAAAAATTCTAATTATAAAATCTCAATGTTTTGACCAAAACAGCAAAAAAAAGTACCGAAATATCCCTTTAAACCCTATTTTTACGATACAATGTACAACTTCGAACATTATGTATGCCATGTTCGTATTTTTTCTCATGTATTCTATAGAGAAGCGTTCTTAATTACCCGGCTTTAATCGTCCACATGATTTGCAAGATAGAACCAAACAAAAGGTACAAGGCAGATCTTGCACCGATTAAAAACCTACCTTTTACAATACTTCGACCTCTTGACTTAATGTTTTGGTGTGGTTAAACATTAATTATGGGACGATAACTAACAATATATTAACTGTCTTTCGGTAATGGTTGAAGTCCGACTTCAAAGACATTTTAAGCGATAAATTATTGGCATTGGAACGGACAGGTCAATAGAACATATCCATGAAGAGTTAATTCATTTGATGCAAGAGCATTCACATTGAAAGAATTTACATTTGAAAGAAGTATTTTTTAAAATAATAATCATTATGGCACAGAACTAAATGGTTTGATTCAGCGTTTATTGATTCAATTGTATTCAAATCTAGTTCACGTATTTCACTAACCATTCATTGTGGAGGACAAAGAATCTGCTGACTGCAATTCAGTTTTACGAATATTCATTTTACTTAATTAGACTGTTTCATCTTTTCTGCATACAGTAAAAAAAAACAAACAAACAATGACAACAGACCGTATATTACTGCTATATTATGAATCAGATCAGAAATTCTCATGGATTTCTAAAAGGCCCAAATGACAAGACACATTGTCTTGATGTGCTGAACATTTTAAACAGAGTAACAGTCCAGACACAAATGTGAGCCTACACAGGATTCTATTACCTTTAAACTCCAAACATGACCTTGACCTTTGAGGAAGGGACATGGGTCTTTTACGATGGAATATCCTCTTGATGTGCTGAACAGTTGTGCCAAGTTACTTTAAAATCCTTCAATGCCTGACATGAGTTACAGTCCAGACACGAATGTGTGCATATATATAGAATTTCTTTACCTTTAAACTACAAGTGTGGCCTTGACATTTGAGGTAGGGACGTAGGTCTTTCACACAGCACAACTTCTTCATGTGCTGTACATTTGTGCCATGTCACATGAAAATCCCTTCATGAATGACAAAGTTACAGCCTGGACATGAACATAAGGGGACAGACAAAAGGACGGATGGATGGTAGGGTTTGAATATGCCCACCCTTTAGGGGCATAAAAACTTCAAAATTGAGACCCTAGGATAAATGATACTGTGACAAATCTAACAAATACCTTCAATCTAAACAAAAAAAGTTCAAAGACATTCAGGTCAGCTTTGCATTACTCAACTTGGCAGGACTGGAAAAACTGATTGAGCCATTTACCGATTGTCTTCTCTCTTTAAAATAACCTATCAACTATTTTGTTTCTGTCAAGTTACCTCTATCCAAATATTTGTATAAAGCTATTTTCAAATATTTGTCTTCTTTTTTTGTCTTTTGAAACATCCAGTTTGAATAAGTATCTGTCTACGAACTTCGACTATTTGCGGATTATTTGTGTTTATCACTCACGGGTAGTATCAAGCACAGTTTAAGTGGAAATTACTTCAAATTTGTCTTCCTCTTAAAAAGAAATGACACTTTGACATTTTTTAGCTCTTTGTTAATGTCATCAGTTGTAAATCTACCCTGGAGAGGTAACCTTTCCACCTTCCTATATTTCAAACCCGTTATAAATTTTTCATAATGATCATAGAGGTCCCTTCAATTAACAGTTTGATATTCCAAGACAGGACTTGTGACTCGGCTTAATTTTCTTGATGGAACCAGTCTAGTCAAGAGTCTTTCAACATTTCATAAAATATAATTTTGTTACATCTTTTACAGTGTACTGTTCAATACCATACTTAAATTTATTTCTCTATGAAGAGCTAGCTATTTGATGTACTGCCAATATAAAGCGAAATTATTATAAGCAGTTAGCAAATTATCTCCCTTGTCAGATAAAGCCCAAGGTAGACCAAATGCATATACTGGTTAGATCAGTTGGAATCCTTGGACTTTACCCTTGTTTCTCCTATGTATCAATTATTTCTTGTGAAATTTCTTATTTTTCTGTAATTCAAACTGTGCATGAGCAATGTCAAAATTTAACATTAACAGAACATATGCACCAAATCTCACTCTTTAATCTCATAGTTTCAAATATTCAAGTTTAATTTCCAGGAATATAGAGTAAATTAAATAGCCATAAAATCAGCGTAATCCAAATGAGAGGGACAACTTACTTTCAGAGAGTACTGATGGGAGATAACTCTGTCAAGTTTCTAATTACGACCTCAAATTACAGTATGACTTTTTTTGTGACATCCCTTTTGAGAATTATCCATAACCCCAAAGATGTCTGTATTCACCGTGTTCTTATTTTGTTTCTTCTTGACAAAGGAAGCTGAATTTTTCAGATACTAAATTTGAAATAACTGTTTCTTCAAAAATATATGCATAAAAACTTATCTCAAAGAATTTTGACAGAGTGCTCTTTTTCCCCCTGTGACAACTGACTCAGTCAAATAGTACCCTTGTCCTCCCACAATCCTCAGTTTAGTGGGTAGTAGTTACATAACAAACATAAGAAAATTAATGCAATGACAACATTTTCGGAGTGTAACAAAGACAGGCATGTGTCTTAATTTGTGAAATTGCCAAGATGTTGAATCTTCAAATCATTATGACGCAAAAGCTACCACATTTGGCATGTAAAGAAATTACTCTGATCGTTCTATATTTTGAACAATGAAACAATACCAGTACACCAAGGCCAAAATGAATTAATACAGTTAATCCAGTACTATACACCTCCCCTTTCCTCCACCCCCACCCCCTCCCCCAACATATCTTTTGGCATTTACAAGCTCAATCAGCCAGTTTACAGAACAAATAAACAAAGAAGAACAGTGGTCACTGTTTAGCACAATCGAAATACTTTCTGCAAACAGAAATTTTCTACAGGTTACCAGATCCGCATAATTTATAATCCTGACCTAATAATTATGTAACCAACTAATCTAGCCAATCATCTTATATATGTAACAGAATGATTTACTTAAGTAATCACATTCAATTTTTAAGTATATATCAAATCAGAAAAAAAAAAGTTAAACAGAACGAGAAGCCTTGAAAGATAAAATAAAAGAAAACTTACCAACAAGACATTCACCATTTAAAATCCACTACATTCTCCGATTTGTTATTTAATTATTTTGGTCATCAACCGACAAAGATAATTTTACAGTCTTGTCCAGTTAGTATTTCATTCACACACACAAATGGCCGTAGTTAATCAGGTCACTGCATTGACAAATTTCTAGAAACCTCAATACTCTAAGATCTTTTCAAACGATAACAAATCTACAAATATGTCATTTTTAGTTTGCCCAATTTTTATGGCTTATTCATATATAATAATCCGAACTACAAATTATATTAAATGGTAATCTAGTCTTTGAAGATAAATTGCCAATTTCGATCTATCTACCTACAATTTGTATTGTTCAAATATTGTGCGACAGTGCAATACTCCAAATTAAATTGACACACTGGTTGAATAACTGATATAGTTCCCGTTTAAAACTTTACGAATTTGAACCCAGCTTATCATTCTACCTGCATTTTTTATATGTGCACCAGCGACTGAAAATCAATTTATATTCCGTTGTCTTTAGGTTTGCTCTTTTGAGATTCTGTCCTACGTGATTTGTCTCAGCACATAGTTTCATATGCAACTTTTATTTCTATTCCGAACTCTCCGCAGTTGAATCGGTACTTTTAAATCGTGAGTAACATTTTCTAATTACGTCTGAATAGGTAAACCGAAGCAGGAAAATGGCAGCCATCGTAAGCCACTTTGGAAATTCAATATTTTTCATTATCAGCACCAAATCATATCAAACGAAAGTTGTTCTTTACTTGCACATGCCTTCAATCACTGCAACTTATATAATAAGCATTTCTATCATGGACAACTACATCAAGTTGTCTTAGAACTTGAAACTTTCCTCCTTTGCTATGTGTTTATCAGACACGTATTAGTAACCATAAGTTTTTTGGTTGGATTTTTAGACAAGAGGGCCATGATGGCCCAATATGGCCCACCTGGGTACCATTGCCACAATGTCAACAGGGTAGCAGAAAACAACATAAAAACACAGCAATTGTGAAGTTTTCAAGTCTAGGTAAAGGCTTCTTGTTGTTTGAATGGAGGCAAACGACATCAAATTCAATGCAATCAACTAATAAAAGGTGTTGTTTACAAAAAGGAAATTTCATGACTGTAATTTCAATAAATAAAACAAGAAAAGGGGTAAAAAGGTCAAAATTGATCTAAAGAAGCAGTAATTTAGAACTAGGGTGCAAGTCTCACCACAGACCACTGATGTTTGCTGTTTAGAGGCTGAACCTTCAAATGGTTGCAACGATTAAAAAGGCACGCCATTTTCTCAAACATGTTTCCGGAAGGGGTCCACATTGGTAGTCCAGTGTTAAGTGTCACTGTAACCTCTCATACATTGAGGGACATGGGTTCGAGCCCTGCTACCAACCATGTCACATTATGTGAGAAAGTTGACAGTTTTTTTTATAGAGGATAGGAGTCTAGTACTGGTTTTTCCAGGTATGAAAACTGCCCACATGTAAAATGACCAAAATATGGTTGGAACGGGCTTTAAACTCCTACAACACAAGCATGTATTAGATCTCTTCATCTTCATCATACACAGCCAATCATTCCACATCTTCCTAAACCAGACTTTGATATCTAATTTTCTTATGATTAAAATAAAATTTAGCATAGAAGATCTTGTAACAAGATATTGCTTGATTATAATCGTTGGGGTACTAGACAAAAAGTCTTATCTGACATTTACATGTACATGCCCTATTATGTAATACATAACCTATGCATAATATCAGTTACGAGCACAAATCCTGTGTCAATGAGAGATTATCGTGGCTTTAAGCTCTTTCATTCGATATTTGCAATAAAAATCAAACGAATTAGGCAAAGTACATTGGCCTTGAATAAAATGTTTGTTTTACTGTATGAAAACTGTTCAGATAAAAATATAAAAGATTAGCGAAAGAGATGCAACTGGTCATTCTGAAATTTGGTGAACAGTTTTATGGTGTCATCATTATGATTATGATAGTTTTCAAATGAATTCATCAATATCTTAAAAGCCCATGACCACTTTGGGTTATATGATGAATTCATTTTTAAAACTATCATAATGATGTAGACATTGCTTAAATTTCTCTTTTTCATATATTTTCAAGTAACTGATTGTCCTCAACTTTTGTACAAATCAAGAACTATATGTAACCTTCAATCTGCTATCCCTTATGGATGTTTTGATGCAGGATAAACAGGCATGGTGAGCAACAGTTAATGCTGTCCTACGATCATACAGTAATATAGTCAAGCTAGAGGAAGGCGGCTGAAAATTCCAAAACCCCAACCATAAATAGGAATCCTGGAGCTCCAAATCAGGAACCTCAAAGATGCTGTACTGAGACTACCCTTCGGACCAGTAAAAAGTGATCTGATTAATAAATTGGTCTTATATTACCTAGACCTTTTTACTATGAAACTGAGTATCTGGTTCTGAAATGTCTGGTTTTAATACCGGAACTTAACTGTATCATAAAACACTTTTTGTCAGTCAGAAAATTTACTTCAAGTCCATATCAACAAGAAAATAAAATTCTTACCTTGAAAAAATAACACATAATCACAATAAATAGAGATTTTATCAGTGAAAAAACAAATTTTATTTCCTGATAATGACCTGATAAGAGAGGTGACCTCGTTCTACAATATAAGAACTTCGCCCCTGTAATAAAACCTTGGGTAATTTTGACTCCAAATGTGACAAAGTAAATATATCAAATATTTGATCATAATTACTATCATTTACCCTAGTAAGAGAGTTTAGGTACAAATTGTACAGGTTTCCACCAATTATAGAAACATCACAATTCAAGTCCACAGTCTTGACCTTGAGTTCAAACGTCCGGTTAATAAGACCCTTGACAGAATTTCTATTTCTATTCATCGCAAGATAATGACACTTCGAAATTTTGATTTCCTCATTTATAATAATAGGCAATTTTTCTGCCATTAGAGAAGCCTAAAAATAAAACAAAATATTCCTCCTGTTAAAACTACAATTTGTAGCTTAAATAAAATGCTATTGATATATAACATTCTTAATCATAAAACTTAACAAACACAATCAACATAAAATATTATATGGCACAACCTAAAAAGAAAACACACTTCCTATCATACTCAATAATGGAAGTGTAAAAAAGCCGTATGATATATGACCGTGATTATTATGTAACTTAACAAACAAATTAAACATAAAATGATATACAACACGGCTTGGCAAATACAGCAGTTCCATTAAAGACTTCCTCACTTCCATTCAATCTAATATTTTTTGCGCTGATCAATGACTTTAATAAGAAATTCACAAAATAAATACTAAATTTTATCTCTATTTACCAAATTGATTTTTTCATTAAGAAACAGACAATAATCTCAGTTAGAGCCAAATGCCTCCCATGAAACAGGTAGTCAAGCAGTAGAAAGGGTACTTGGATTTACAAAATACCAAATTTATTAAAAATTTGTTTACTTTTTGATCAAAATGATGTAAAACTTTTTCTTTGATTCTTTTTGCGAGTTTTTATTTGGTAAGCAGTGCAATGTAGTTGCATGACTTTTATGTTAAAGGTTACAACCGCGTAAGCAATGAAGCTAACATATACGTAAATATATACCATTTATCTACACTTTATTCTTTTAATGTGGTGTTACGGGTAATATATACTCACAGAGGGAACAATGTTATTTTAAAGGGTGTTCAATGCAAAAACTTTGTTAGGCAAACAATTAATTAACAAAATGAAAGGTGCTCTAAATTACAAATGCATATCTGTCAAGTCTCGAGGCAAAAACCAAATTCAAGACTACAAAAGAATTACTAGTTTGTTATTTAGTACCAAGACCAGCATGGCACTCTGTAAACAAACTCTTACGATTTTTTTTTGTCCTTTCAAAAACTATCTTCTAGTGTATCTATCATTTTGCATGGCCAGCCATATAACCAATGCACTGCTGTGTACCATTTATTCAACATATTCAAGTTAACCAGCCTTTGATCTTGTATTTAATTACTTTGGAACACTTAAATGAATTAAACTTTGAAAAGACACTTCATTAAATTACAGGATATAAGCTTTGACAAACATGCTGCAACTTTTGATATAAAAGACGGATCATTTCACAACCATGGTACTTAACAGCAGTTTGAAAACATTCTACATTTCTTATCTCAACAATGAGATATGTAAATATTTAGACACCTTAATACATTCTTAACTACTGACCAAATACAGTCACCTTAGCTGGTAAATATGTACAAACAGTGGCAGCTAAAAAGTAGAAACTATTATCATTTTGTTTTGCTGACCACAAGAACATGGTTCGAAACATTACAGCTTCATGAACTCTGAATGCAGGTCATGACTGGAATTTCAGCCACTGACTTTCCCAGTCAGCAGAATTCTCACATGCTGAAATAAGGCTTAGAGAGGCGCTGTGGTGTATCATGTATGAGGTAGAGCAATGGACACCTATGCTAGAGGTTTGGGTATAAATCTTGTCAGTGGAACTGGAAGGATCCTCCACATTGCTTCTTTTGGCACAAGTACTAATCAAAATTTGTAGGAAGCTGTCATTGAGAGTAGTAAATATAGGTTGCAAGTACCGGTATTTGTGTCTATAATTGATGTAAATTGAATAACTTTAATCCATTAAGAGATGACTTGAGCATTTGAAGTAAAATGTACTTAATTACAATCATAAGTTTTATTTAAAGAACTTGGACAAGGCGAGAGCAAAAAGTACTGTAAAAGGTGGATTATTTTTCACAAATATTTGACTGAATGAAGCACTTCGCAGATTCATCAAACTCACTATAACAGCAAACAAACAGTGATTTATATAAAATAGTGATTGCTCACGAAAAACAAACAATATATAGAAAATTGGAAAAAAGGCGAAATAAACCCATGACTGTATAGACTTACAGTGCGAAACAAACTCAATTAGCACAGACTCACACATGACTGAGCGAGGAAAGGTACGACCTGCACTGGAAGATCAATTAAAAACTTGTATGCACATCATAACATTTGCTAAGAATGACAGAGCATTTTTGGTCCATATAATAATTTTATTACGTCAAACAAAAATCCATAACCCAATACTGCAGATTTTATTCTTTTCCAAGGAGGTGAACATAACAAGTATGGGAGAAAACCAGGACAACTTTTTCTGCAGCTTCAACACTGCTATTTTACAATATAGACTAACAATACATTTGGAGAGAATTAATAGTGCATAATATACTATGATCACTTTTGGTGTTACAAAAAATGCTAGTAGCATTTAAATGACTACAAAATGTCTTATAAGCAAAATTGACCATTATTTGTAATAAGTAGCTGCATTCGTTACCTAGCTTTTTAAATCAAAAGTATGAATATAAAGTAGTATTTACTGAACAATACTTCAAAAAATTAATAAAAGCTAACACACTGCTGAACTATTGTTTAACAACAAGAAATGAAGCAGGACAACAGTGCAGCAACAAGAAATGAAGCATAGTTCAACAACAAATGAAGCATAGTTCAAACAACAACAAAAATTGAAGCATAGTTCAGCAACAACAATAAATTAAGCATAGTTCAGCAACAACAAAAAATTAAGCATAGTTCAACTACAAGAAATGAAGCAGAGCTATAATTCAACACTAAGAAATGAAGCAGGTCTATAGTTCAGCAACAAGAAATGAAGCAGGACTATAGTTCAACAACCAGAAAGAAGCAGGACTATAGTGCAGCAACAAGAAATGAAGCAAGTCTGAAGTTCAGCAACAAGAAATGAAGCGGGTCTATAGTTCAGTAACACTAACAATGAAGCAGGTCTGTAGTTCAGCAACAAAAGATGAAGCAGGACTTCAGATGAAGCAGGACTTCAATTCAGCAACAAAAACTGAAGCAGGACTTCAATTCAACAACAAATAATGAAGCAGGACTATAGTTCAACAAGTAATGAAGCTGTTCAGCAACACTAACAATGAAGCAGGTCTGTAGTTCAGCAACAAGAAATGAAGCAGGTCTATAGTTTGGCAACAAGAAATGAAGCAGGACTATAGTTCAACAACAAGAAAGAAGCAGGACTATAGTTCAGCAATGAGAAATGAAGCAGATTTACAGTTTGGCAACAAGAAATGAAGCAGGACTATAGTTCAGCAACAAGAAATGAAGCAGGACTATAGTTCAGCAACAAGAAATGAAGCAGGTCTGTAGTTCAGCAACAAGAAATGAAACAGGACTATAGTTCAACAACAAAAGATGGAGCAGGACTTCAATTCAACAACAAGTAATGAAGCAGGACTACAGTTCAGCAACAAGAAATGAAGCAGGATTATAGTTCAGCAACAAGAGATGAAGCATGACTTTAGTTCAGCAACACAGGGCGTCCAGTAGGGTTTGAAACTCAAGGGTCATTGACTCTACAGCCTAAATTTTCAAGGGTCAAAATAAAATTTTCAAGAGTCAAGGTGAGATTTCTAAGAGTCAAACCATGGGTCATAGGGTTTCCAGTCTTGTACATCATATTTTTTTTTGTTGGTGTTCAGAAGCTCTTATGTTATACTTTCGAAAAATTCTTAAATTAGATAAATCTAGCTGCTGATCCCTTTCCCAGGCTCAAATGTACGTTGTTTCCTGTTTGTCACATATTTTAGGGACCTCGCATGTCCGCAATTTTCGTCTTTTTTTCTGCGATTTTATTGGAATTAACAAACACTGAAGGTTATTTGACACAAATTTATAAAGATTATTAATTTATTTATCTTTCAATATTAAGTTTTTTATGCAGGATGGAAAAGTAAGGCTCTTAGAAGTTAAAAGTGAAAATTACGTGTACAACAATTTGCAAGTTAAACTTTCAACACGAAAGTCAATATAAATATTGTACGCTCTTACATTTAATTTAAACTCACAACGAATCACACACTTAAATATATTACTCGTCTAGACTGCCGCACAAACATCCACCCATTATCTAATTCGAGTGTCACCATCTCTCTTGATTGCATCATTTATATGCCGCGTGTTAACAACACCTTTTACACATATATCGATGCCGAACATTAAATCCAATCATCAGTTGACTTTGCATTATCAAAGCTGAGACAATGGCACGTTCGTGATCATCGCTGATTGACTGAAAGTGAGTAGATTAAAATACAAGCTCCGCCTAAGTTCTCACTTTCTGACGCGTCAACAATTGCTACGGCCTGAGTGTTTGGAATTAACAAGTTGATTGACATGAACGCTAAGGAATCGACGCACAAATGAAAATTCCTACGGGTCAAATATGACTCGTTGGACGTTTTTATTGCGGGTCAAATACAGGTATATCGAAATTTTCACGGGTCAAAACCCGGGAGCTCAGGTCTACTGACACCCTGGCAACAAGAGATGAAGCATGACTATTATTCAGCAACAAGAAATGAAGCAGGACTTCACTTCAACCACAAGTAATGAAGCAGGACTACAGTTCAGCAACAAGAAATGAAGCAGGACTATAGTTCAATTACAAGAAATGTAGCAGGACTATAGTTCAGCAACAAGAGATGAAGCATGACTATAGATCAGCAACAAGAGATGAAGCATGACTATAGTTCAGCAACAAGAAATGAAGCACGACTATAATTCAACAACAAGAAATGAAGCAGAACTATAGTTCATCAACATGCAATGAAGCAGGGCTATAGTTCAACAATAAGAAATGAAGCATGTCTATATTTCAACATGAAAAATGAAGCAGGACTATAATTCAACACCTAGAAATGAAGCATGTCTATAGTATAGCAACAGTAAATGAAGTGTAATGTACGCAGTGTCCTTGGCCAAAACGTTTTACACCATGTCTAGGCTATACATGCAATAGGTTTCAATTAATATGCATCATTCAAGATGATGTAATCGGATTAAAAGTTGGGTTGGTTTGTAAGGTTGTTGTTTACCTTCTTAATGATATACAGTCTACAATTAAGATGCATTGTCTGGGTCCCAGCTACGTTCCTTTAACCTGTGGTATCAACAATATCCATATCATTAAATAACATGTGATCTTAGTAGTCAGCTCTTTTTGTACTCCCTTGAAACACACGCACCTTTATAAGATAAGTTTTTATTTTATTTTATCAGTTATCAAAATAGTTTTCTAATATAACAGAAACATGCAGTTTGGGGGGTTAAATTGTCTTAATTTGGTGTGTAAGGTAAATGCATTTTCATGGGATTTGGTCGCGTCGAAATCGATTAAATCAATTTTGTTTGAATACGATGATCGTTTCTTTCTTTTTACTTTGAATAATTAAAGGCAATTTTGCTCAAATTTGTTTACAATATTATTTGGTGAATTGTCCACCTCAATGATAAAATAAATTAATGTCTTTTGTACAAGAACTGTCTAGGAGAAACACAAGAAATGAAGTGCACTTTAAAATTTGAATAGTTTTAGAAGTGTAAGTACTGCAATTTAATGCTTTCAATGAACTTTCCAATGCTTTTGGAGCTTAAAATATATCAAAGTAGCACACCTGTTTAGTGTCAGGATTCCAAGTAGGTTTTCCCTTTGAGAGGAAAAGTTCTGTTAAACTAAACTAAGACTCCAGCTAACTGGTCAGATCTCCAAAATGGGGACAAAGGTCTCAATTTCGTCATTAGATTTTCTTTTAAACCACCAATACAGATTTCATCTTCCCTTCAGGTTTTACAAGGGCTTTTGGACCTTTACCTTTAATCAAAATTTATTTATCTAAGTCAAATAAATTGTTCTTTAAAAAGTGGTACTTTGAAAGAAGTGCTGGTTTTGTAATGATGATATAAAATGTCCAAAATGTTAATTTACCTCAATTTATTACCACGTTGCATATGAAAGACTGTGACAGTAATCATTTGTTGTCTGATTAAAATCCTACAGTCACTGCAAGTGACTGATACTGGTGTAAGTGTTTACTCTATGTTATTAAGTAAAGGAATATACTTTGATTATTTTCCGACTGTGAATCAAAACCCCCCCCCCCCCCTCCGATCATCGATTATGTTTTGGTCATTTAGTGTGACGTATACGAGTAAATGAGGTTTCTTTGTCGGTTTTCAAAAAAAATCTTTAAGAAGTCTTAACTTTCGGGTGCTGTTAGATTTGTTTACATTGTGTGCGATTTCATACAATGCAGTTGACTTCCTGAATGGTCATATGACTATAGCAGAGCCGTAGAGCTAGAGTAAAACAAGTCCCTTAATGCTTTCCATACTCAATTAAACTAAGATTTCTCCTGTATACAGATACTTCTTTAGAAATTGAGTCACAAAATTTATAGAAAAGTTATTTATATTTAAATATTACCTAATTCTTCATATTTTATCATATACAATTAAGTAACATAGCGCCAAACTATACTTACCCCTCATAGCAATATTGTCCTGTTCCTACGATTCTCAAGACATTGATCTCTTATGTATACTTTTAATTACCAATTGTTATTTAAAACAAATACACAATATTATATTTATAAATAATGATAATAGATTAATAAATAATAGTCTACCATCTACTATATACTGCTGGTGTTTGACGTATTTTTCCTTTTATGCTTATTCTATTGACCACATTATATTTGATTACATCAGTACTGAAACAAGTGTATGAAATTTCCATATGATGTTTTCTTAAATGTTTGTAGATATATAAACATGTCAATATCATGAATATGGTTTGTAAAACTAATCTGGAAGAGAGACAGTGTAAATCAAATTAATGTTAACGCACTTAACAGATTGTAAATACATCTTCCACATCGCTTTAAAACATAAATATTTCAAATACAATACCTCGAATTGTATCTCGCGTGCGCTAAGCTGTGATAGAAATTCGAACGAACCGCACCAGTTTTACTAGGCACTCAAAATACTTCACATACCATGTGACTTGAAACATGTAAACAACGATGGTTGAAAGGTTGAGATTGGTCTTCAGACTGAGCATAAATATTTGAGGTAAGTTGACATAGATTCATGCTTTATAACATGGTTTTTACACCAAGAGCACCCACTCTACACTGCTCTTTACGCAATAACGAACTCATGAATCAAAACAGAATCCAATTCGACACATATTGTGTTAATAAGCAATGCTATATTTTGACTAAACAATAAAATACACAAACCTGTTAAAAAAGTCTTGGTGCAGATTTACCCCCTTGAAGCATGCAGAATCAGTTGACATTCTTAGATAGGTTCAACACAACAACAACATGAACAAGTTCCAAAGTTTGACAATATCCTTATCTAATGTCAACTACGTTTTCACAACATCAATCACGCCTTTAAACTGATACCGCAAATATAAAATCAGTATTTACTTCAGTTCATTAAAATCCGAAACTTCTATAACAAAATTTTAATCTTTGACATTCGTGTCTCCATAGGCGCTATCGGCTTCCAAGTATCACGCGCACCTTGTATTGCGCAAGACGGGTTCAAAAATATTTGATAAGTCTTTGCTAATTTTTGAGACAATAAAACAAACCAGTCACCGACTAAATTGAAAAGTTCTGTTAGTCGGTCTCAGGTACAAAGGCTATAGACTTCTAAATCAAGGTTGACTATCAAGATTTTAATAGCCGTTATCTGTGTGTTCTAACTGTAGTTAACCTTGTAGTAGTATATGAACTGTATGTATGAAAAACCTGCATAGGATTCTTTCCTATGAAATTGTCACATTTAACCATCCGGTCTAGCCCAAGCTTGTAATATATATGTCTGCTTGAATTTAAGTCCAAAACTGTGCTATTAACATAAATACATCATCTAAAGGTAGAAACACGCTTAGATTTATTAAAAGAAACATTCAATCTAATAATAAAAATCTAAAAGAAAAAGCTTATAATAAAACTTATGTCCGCCCGCAATTTGAATATATTTGCATTGTTTGGTATCCGTGAAAAACCTGAACTATGAAATCGAAAGTGTACAAAGAGTAGCAGCACTATATGTTTTTAATGATTATTCTTATTATAGCAGCGTTAAATCCATACTTGAAACTCTAAAATGGCCAACTCTTGAACAAAAACGAATAAACGCCTCTCTGATAATGCTTTGTAAAATACATACAATCTCGTCATCGTAGACCATAACCATCTGACACTCTCTAGAAACCTTAATTTTTTCATACCATTCTCACGCACTTAATATCATATGAACTCCTTTATCACACGTAACATCAGATACTGGAATGATTTACCCTATAACACCAAGGCCAGTACAAGCCTTCAGTGCTTCACTGATAGTATCGTCTCATACATGTCTAAAGCTCGAGAATACTGTTTTATTTTTAACCAAGTTTTCACTGTATCGTACATAACCACTGCATTACACATGGTGAATTTTATAACGTTTGATTATATTAATAGTCCCCGACCTCCAGTTATAATCAGTAATTGATTGTTGGAGTACCAATGTACGTATAGATGTAGAAGTCTCCTAGCTACTGATTGTAAACTTATGTATGATGTAATCGAATTATCCCATAATTATAAAAATTGTCATGGAGACTTTAATCATGGGTGACTCTAATGGATAGTGCATATTTACTTGTAGGTACATTGGTGACAAATGCCACACGTCTGTCAGTAAAAAGAAACAATCATTTGCTACAGAAACGTACATCGTTTGCATAATATCACGGACCTTTGATGTTCAACCTCTCGCGGGAACGTAGACACTTGGCTCGACAGCAAAATTAAAAGCAAAAGAAAAAAAGTTTTGGTTAAAAAAATAAGGTCTGGTAATAAATGCAATAAATGTGGAACTGATTTATGCTTATTCAAAACTGTCCCTCTATATCAATCAGTCACTGAGTTTTAAAATACAAACCTATCGGTCACTATTTTGTGAGCACGAAGACGACCCTAGCATTTTTTGAGCTAAAATACAATACATACATTTTAATCCTCCAACATTTGAAGGGCTGGACAAGTAGGCATATAAACTGATATATAACTAAATGTAATGTACATACATAGACAAGTTTACATTTGGTATAACAAGTTATTATAACATGACAAACAATCACTAGCAATCTTATAAAGATGTCATCTTTGTCATTACACATCTCAGTAGATTACTTAATAAGCATAAAATGTTACATCTTTCTTTCAGGCATATTAAGATAACATCCTTAAAGCGAAAATGAGCAAATATGTTTCAACACTAACTGCTTTATAAAGTAAAATATTACTACAGGCATTTACGTATGACATTGATCAACTATCCCTCTATATCAACCAATCATTGAGTTTAAAAGATTAAACCTATCGCTCGCTCAATATTTTGTGACTCTCACTATATCTCGCCCCCCTCTCTCTCCCTCTCCCCGCTACCCCCTCTCTCCCCACTCTCTGTCTCTCTCCGTCCATCAATTTGTGTCTGTCTGTCTGTCCGTCCGCCTGCCTGCCAGTTATGTCAAACCCTAAATACAGGTACGTAGACATTTGCGTCAAGCTATGAGACTCTTAAAAGAGAAAAAATAAAAGAAAGGTTTAAAAGAAATACAATGAAATGTAATGTATATTGAGAAATTAAGTATAGTTAAAAGATAAAACACGGCTAGCATACTAGCTACGGTGTGACATGATCAGTGCAGGCAACGGCGACCTGCTCTGGTGTAGGTAGGGATTGATTGTCAGGGGTAATGCTGTTTCAGTGATAAATTGTCATGGGGAAAATGTAAAACTCGAAGTAATCAGTGGTTGCTGAGATTAACCTGTACTATAACGGATGGCTATTTCTTGCATATCGGATCGGCATTTCCGGTGATTTTGCCCATGCCGGAAAAACCGGTCTGGCACACCTCCTATGCATGACAAATTTCGAGAATAACTTATGACGTGACGTTATAAACATTGTGACGTCACTTTCCTAACACAACTCCGGAAAATCGTTTGTTTTTCATGATAATTCATCATTTTGATAAGTTTGCATTTAGAAATCTACTTTAAAGTGCAAGACGGTATGCAAAAAAAAGTTGCCTTCATGAGACGCTTGGCTCAGATGGAAATATCCGTCACCACGGGTAACTGTTTAGCGGGAACTCGGCAGAGCCTCGTTCCCGCCAAAACAGTTACCCTCGGTGATGGATATTTCGATCTGAACCTCGTGCTTATGACAGTAACTATTAATCTAGATCGACGTGAGGGCGGTTTTCAGTAATCTTATTAAGTGCTTGCAACCTAAACGTTTATTATTTTGTACATGAGGAAAAGCCGGCTGTCGATACGTTTGAGATCGGGTCGACGCAGGTATAATGACTTTAATATGTTTGTCACACTGACCGTACTGATGTAATCTGACTTGATTCAGCGACATGCTAGACGTTGGACAGGTTCTAACTGGCCAATTTGAGGCTGTGTATTTGATAACCATACTTCAGTTCCATACTCGAGCTGGGGGCGTACAAGAGTTTGGTTTGCTGTGGACTTAAGGGATTCAGATTTAACCTTTAGATTGCGACGATGAACGTCTAGGGTTTGGTTTGCTTTCTTTGTTGACCTATTAATACGGTCGTCTCATGACAGGTAAGAAGCGATATCCGGCTGATATGACTAGTTGAAGAAGCGTTCCATGAAGATAATAATGGGTTTGTAAAGGATGTTTCCTTTTTGTGGCGAGGACAACTTGACATTTGGAGGGGTTGAATTCTATATCCCCCTCCAAACCCCACTTTTCAAGTTTCTTAAAATCATTTCGAAGATTAATTGACTAGCAGGCTGATGTAAGTGCCAGATTAATAGTTTCTGTCGTAAGCATCCGATCCAGATCGAAAAATGTGTCACCGCGGGTAACTGTTTTACCCGCGGTAACGGATTTATTCATCTGAACCAAATGTCGTGTGATTGAAAAAATTTCTTACATACCATATTGTACGTTAAAGATTATTTCTAATGTAAACTTATCAAAATGATGCTTTAACATATAAAAAACGATATTCAGACATTGTGTTTGGGAAAGTGACGTCACAAGTATAATTCACGAGAGTCGTAGACCTGGCATTGGACCTTGGAATGACCTTACCAAAAGCTTTACTGCAATCGAGTAAGATACTATCAGTTTTTATCTTATTGTATATTTATGTGACAAAATCTTTGACAAGCATGACAAGTTGAGTTGCACATGACCTTTTTTCTCTTAAACCATGCTGTAAGTGGTTGAGCACATAACGATTTGTATATTTAGTTGCGTAGAACCTTGAAACAGTTACCGGATACTGGAAAATAAACCAAAATGATATTTGGATTCCTTCTTTATTACCCTAGCCAAAAGCATTGTGTGAGATAAAGAAATCGAACTGCGAACATGTCCTTCAAAATACATCAGAATTTCATAACAACTTTATGAGAAAATGGGCGGTAATGCTTCAAGAGCAATTGCAAAGAAAGCTATTAGACCAATTAAGAATATAAATGTCGAGGAAAGGGCGCATAAAGCTGTTGAGCGACATAAAACAAAACCGGTGCCAGCACCTCGACACACTTCATCCAAGGAAAAAATAGAGAAGCACGTTGCAGGTTCTGTCATTCCTTTTTCATATGAAATTCATGTCTTGAGGTGGTAAAAACAGATTTTTTAAGCCGCAGAATGGGTAAAATGTTCAGACTGTCAGACACCTCTAGACGTGTTGATGTTAAGTCAGCAAGATACTGTTTGACAGCTATTAAATATCAGATAAAAGAATGGTCAAACCAGAAAGCTGAATGAATTTGGCTACTAGACATTTCACCCCTAGTAATTGCACCCCCCCATTGTCAGGTCCATTAGAATGCCAGATTTAGTAATTTTGCAATTTTCAGGTTATGCTTGACATCATCATTGTCCTTTAACCAATCAGACTATCAGGTGCCTCTCATTTCTTTACTTGGGTAACTGGGTAAACTAGAAGTTTATCCTTGGCTTCTTTGTGAATTTAAGTCAAGATATTACATACCTTGATTGTTTTAAACAATATTAAAACTTTAAAATAGGAATTCAAAGCTTCAACTTACCCAAGGAAGCTTGTTTTTTTTGTTTCTATTCTTTTTATTTGTACTAATCTGAACTAAAGTTCAATAAAAGCTGAATAACACCCATTGACTGATCAATGATTTTATAGTTTCATGTTTCATGACGTATGAATTGAAGCAGAGAATGATTAGTATTTAGATAAAGTCTTAATTCTAATGAGAGAAAACAATGTTCATGTTTAACCAACTTGTGTAACTTAATTAGTAACATTTACCGTTACTTAATCTAGTATTCCAATGAATGGACCCGATTGTAATATATTAAGTATGTGTGCAAGGTTCTATTGTTTTACTTGATTAATATGACTGAAAGTGGACATAAAGAGAAACAGTTTTTTTTTTAATTATTATGAAAATAGTAAAAATAAATGTGATGACTGGGCATTGGTGAAACTATTAATAATGACATTACAGGGCTTATTTTCCTTCTATAACAGGGGTTGTTTACAGGTGTCTTCCCCTCAGAAAATTTCTTTCAAATCATGCACTTTTCCCATTATTTGGACTTTATGCCAGGATTTTTTGTTCCCCTTTATACACTAGTCAAACAATTTTTTTCCCCAAATAGAAGGCATGGGTCCCTTCCCCTTATTAAAAAAAAACGCTCATTAACCTCGCAATATGATTATCTTTCTTAAAAAACTAGGTAAATGGTCAACCAGCACTGAGCTATCGAGCCCCTTGCACGTTTTCATTTTTTTAAGCAAGACTGTCAGTGTGACATTTTTCTCACTACATTGTACAGTGAAATTTATCCTTACGAATATTTCAATGGGGACTCCACTTTCCCAGAGACTGAATGTGTAACTGTGTAATGCAGCCAGGGTTCCACACGGGTTGCCATAAAATTAAATTCAAATAAAATTTAATGGTATCAGCGGAGAATTCAGTTGTAAAATAGTTTCAAGTAAAAAATTGTTAGAGAAAGGTTCTAAAATGGCTTTGAAATTATATTAGCTATGTTAGCATATTTTTTAAGTTTTTGTGTTAATTTATATAATTATCTTTTGGAACATTTTTTGTTACTTTTTATGTAGATCACCCAGAGATTAAGGTGGAGATTGACAAACAGGATGCATCTCTTATTGATCGTGTGAATATGTTACAAGTTGATATGGTGGACGATATGCCAAAGGTAAAATGTTTATTGAAAAGCAGAAAATTTAGATGTTATATCTTCTACTTTGAGGTGAATTTATTCATAAAGTTTTCATTTTTGCAAATAAAACTTTTAAGTGTCCTCTTATTTACCAGTTTTCCACCATGAGATTAAAAAGTTTCGTTCATCTTTCTTGATAAAATGAAAGCTAATTCTAAATGTGATCCTGGGACTTTAATCTTCCTACACCGTAAGAATAGATCATTGTAGTGATCTTTTATTTCAGATAAAGTCAGATCGCCCTTTACCTCGGAGTGGACCAGCCCTATACTCGGATCCTCTACTGGCTTTCGAAGAACCACGGAAAATTCCAAAGGGCACAGTATCCTTCAGACAGCTTCAGAGCATTCTTGCTCAACCGAGCAGTGACCTTAAACTTCACAGAGCGGAAATCATCGTCAAAGAATATGACTTGAACTTGCAAGATACAGTGAATGTATTACAATATTTTGAAAATATAAATCTTGATGAACTATCTGGTGAAAAACCAGGCGTAGACACTGCAAAGTGGGAATATGACGTGAATACAGACAACAGTATAAAGCCTAAAAGTTGATGATGGTCTATTTTAGGGACCTATGACTATTAATTGAATGTTTCGAAATAATGAAGACTCGAGATGGATATTATAAAAAGTTGTGGCTATCAATAACAAAAGATTTCTTTCAGTTTATGCTGATATGAAAGGTGTCAAAAAAAGTACTGTAACCAAGAATGATAAAGTTACTTTATGACATTGTGACACATATATTTATATATGACACATCATATAAACTTATCCATCAGAATTTGATTTAAATTCGTATGTTTGATATTAAAGTGTAGGATTGCGCAATAGTTTATGGTGTTGTAGTTATCCCCATAAGCACGAGCTAGTTTCACTGTTTCCACTCTGCAACCAGTATTATTTGCTTTGCTACTGATGAGCCAAAATAAATTGCTATGAAAGAATGAAATACATGTACTTTTCGGTATGCAAAGCAAGTCAAAAGGTCAATGTCATCCCAGCTACATGTAAGCTGGAATCTGTTCAAATTTCACCACTAGCTTCAAAAATGGAAAAGTAGGTCAAAAGAGAAAGGCCAATTTTTACCCCAAAGGCATAATTAGAATTAACCTGGGAGGACCACTGGACAAAGCTGCATACCAAATATCTAAGCTCTGGACCTTGTAGTTGTGGGAAGATGTCTAAAATATTTCCTGTACATTATCCAAGTATGACCAATCTTGACCCCACAACCATAATTGTATGACCAATCTTGACCCCACAACCATAATTTATATTATCTTGGACGAGGACCACTAGGCAATGCTACTTATTAAATACAATGTAACTAAGCTTTGGACCAAAAGATTTTTAAAGTATTTCCATATGTTGTGAATACTTGTCTATACAAGATGGCCTATATCGCTCACCTGGGTACCACTGGCTGTTGTACAAGATCAACAACAGGATCGTAGAAAACATTGAGTACAAGGAACAGATTTTCTTGTAAAAGTGTAAATAAAACAAGGGAACATGACTTGTACGTCTTTCAATTTGGACATTACCTCAAGCGTCGAAGGGACGCTAAATACAGGCCATTGTAGTGAACAGTACAAAATATTGTTTGAAATCATGAAGAAACAGTATAGATGTGCATGCAAATTCTTGTCACCAACTTGCTAAAAGTTAAAAAGCATTAGAACATGGGGATTTCTCTCTCATTTTTAGCTAGACTATTCAGAGAAAAGGAGGGCTATTACAGTCACTTTTTCATTGGCGTTGGAGCTCTGGTTCAAGTTTTGCATGCGAAATACTATTATGGACATACCTCAATAACCACTTACGGGATTGTTAAAGTATTCCTACTGTCAAGTTAGGTAACTCATGTATGAATTTAATTAAACTTATGGCCCTTGTTTGACTGGATCAAGTTTTACATGCAAGTTACCATCATGCACCATGCATGTTCTGCAGTAACCATAGGGGATTTACTTGAAACTTGGCAATAGTGTTAGCGGAATCAAACAACTTTTGACTTTTCTAATGATAAGTTTTCTAGTTTGTTCTTGAAGATTCAACACAATTTTGTTTTGCTTTTTACTGATAAAAGTTTTGTTTTATTGGCAAGCCCCGAGAATAGTTGAGGCCAGCTCTTGATGCAAGTAATATAACTCCTGGTATCTTACTTTTTTAAATATTTTATTCATTGTCTATGGTACACAACATTTTGTGACATGATTATAGAGCTAATAACAATCGGAATAACATTAACATAATGTTGCACTGTCACTGTAAAATGAACTAATGATTTATGCTCCATAATATCAACAACAAACTGTACATTCTACGATAATGCATCATGCGGGTGTGTATCAAATTATCTCCCCTGGTACTGAACAATGTTATAGTGAAATCTTTGTAGAAATACTGACTAAAGCATCACTATAAGAAGCACGACATAGTTGCCAGATTGTCAGCACATCCACCGTCAAGATCCAGACCCGGTTGTTCAAAACTTTAACACTGACTGTTTAACAAACTGTTGATTTATATTTCATTGAAAAAAAAAATTCTTAGTGGGCAACATGCGAAACACTTTAATTTTGCTTTGGCAAGTTTAAGTTCTCATTCTCTTGAATGCTCAAATCTCGTTTTATAAAATCTTTCAAATTGCAGAAATATAACCCTAAAAGTTAACAGACTCTTAGTTAAATCATTGATTAAAGTTTCTAACAACCGGGTCCTGGCTGGTAGGAGTTTTTTGTTTTGTATTCTGATCTGGGACAAAAACGTTCTGTGCAGTATTGATAAACTCTAGAGAAAATTCCATAACCCACTTTCACTAGCATAGTTTTATCAATGAACCTATAACCAAATTCCAATTTCCTTGTGACAGATACTCGGTTGACACAATCACTGGAAGGTGGCGTACCACTACAGAAGTTTTAAAGTTCCTTCTAATGTCTCACTGACCACAAACAAAGTTCCTTCTAATATTTCAGACCACAAAGTTCCTTCTAATATTTCACAGACCACAAAGTTCCTTCTAATATTTCAGACCACAACAAAGTTCCTTCTAATCTTTCAGACCACAAAGTTGCTTCTAATATTCTTCTAATGTATCAGACCACAAAGTTCCTTCTAACATTTAACAGACCAAAAAATATAACGAGTACTAGGTATTAGACATGCGACTCATTTGAAATGCTTAGACACTCAAAAACAGAACTAAAAGCCTGTATTGAAGAAACCAGTGTAAACTACTATACCAGTTGAAGATACTGTCAGGAGTAACCTGCTTCTTTCAGATGGTGAACAAAACTCTAAATCCAAAGCTTGACTTAAGCACTGACAAAAAAATACCTCACAGTGTATTACTCTTCATGGTTATATTGTTCTTCATCCTTCAAAACCGTTCCATCGCAACTTTTCACAATGGGTTGACTGACGGACGGACCGCCAGTCTGACCGTAACAGCTATAACAACTCTTACATATAAACCCTTAACTTTATTTGCAGCAGCATATCAACTGTACAGCTTTTTTACATCCAGACAATATTTTTGTTTTGTATTGTTTATAATGATAACCAATGAAGTTTTCTATCTTATACCTTAAAAGACAAAAGAACACACAACACTTGTTCAGACTTTCACAGTTCCTTTCATTGTAATTTTTTTCGTAACACAACTTCCAAGAGCATATTTAAATCATTGGAAAGTTTGTAATAAATAAATTTTCTTAACACTTAACGTGTTTACGTCTTACTACTAGTAACTGTGTAAAAAAATCCTTACATACATAAAAATCGGAAATTTCATGTAACTTTTTTTCTGCAAAATACAACAGTTATGAAAATTAGGTACACCATTACATTGAGTCATGTGATTGACTCAAATTCTGTTATCTTTCACACTGTTAAACATACTGCATCTGTTCTCTTGTACACCTATATACAGTCCGTAATATTTTACGCTATAAAAGAATCCAAATGACGGCTACAATTAACCAGTGTATAGATATAACTTAAAATATATACATTATGTGTGTATAGATAGACGTATATTTACAAAATAATTTGAAGAAGCTAACAAAAACACCAGATGTACATTAAATGAACATCGCAATAAAACGATTACGGTTGAAAACAAAGACATTTGGTCACCGTGTTTTAACAAGATGTAAAACAGTTTATATGTATGGCCTATATAGAACGATGGGAGGAAATAAACCCAGTGAAAACAGCAGATACAAAAATGAGTGTGCATGCTTTACCCAATGATAATGAATGTTTGCATGTTTTACCCAATGACAGTGACTTTAACATACCGTATGCTTCAATAAAAGTAAACAAATACAGAGCAATTTACCACACAGTTTCCAAATTTTGCATAAAACAGTATCATATGCTAAATGTGTATTTTGTATCTCTACATGCTCAAACAACAACACAAGTTACCATTATGGGATCTTTAACCTTGCTTCCTGGTTCTAGTCCATGCCAACCATATTATAGTTGACCCATTGTGCGAGAAATTACATTTTTATATTCATAATCATTGTAAACAGAAGACTAAGAAATGTCAATGTTGAATTGTACTAAATACTGCGTTTTTATAATGTTACTCTGTGTGTCCGTGATGTATGAATGTACATGACATTGGGGGTTAAACTGAGCCTTTTGTTGCAAATTTTATATAACTTGTCCACAAGTCGAGTAAGCTTTAAAAAGGCTGTTTCAGGATCGTATTTGGTCGACTTATGGCAAAGTATATACTGTACAGTATATTTTTGTACTGGCTGAGCTGAATCCATACTGGTCACAAAAATCCAACATTTGATTTCACACAGAAAGGCTCATTTGGTCTTAAAAGCAAACTTGATGTCACCAGGAGTAAACGTACAATAATCATTAATAAAAATGGCTAGGGGACTCAATTTCTGTTTGATTTAACACAAGATCAACCCAACTTGTATCTTCCAATGTTTTACAAATGAAGTACAATTTTCTTTGGTTGTTGCATGTTGTACCTAAACTACTGTCGTGAAAATTTTGGCTATGGATTGTGAAAGTAGCAGCCACATACTGACTGGACGAGACTTCATGCCTTACAAACGGACATGCGTTTGCAGACAGCCGGAGGAAGCAGAAAATATCCTGGTTATGACAAAAATACAGAAAAATAAACCTGCATGTAGAAGTATAACAAAACACTGATATCACATTTACATTTCTAAGATGTTAAGATATGATATAAATATGATTATAACATTTCCCCACCCACCCACAATCCCAAGTTTCCCCTTAACGTGGGTGAATGAAGTCACAAAGTTCATCAAAATGATGCCATTTCAGATTGCACAAGTTCATTCATCTAAGTATACACATGGACATGCTATGGTATAAAGCTATCACACTTGACTTCCACTCTATTCAGTTAATCTAAATGTCTATATCTACTGCTTAATTTAATGATTTAACACAAATCCCCATACTTCTGAACCGTAAAAGAAAACATCCAAGCCCTGCTGTGCATAAACTAGGACTTGATTAACAATTGTTATATTCTTAAATCAGGTTTTTTGTATGGCAGCCAAGCAAGTTCAGACCACACAGATGTATCCCTGCAGTCTTATCTGGCTATATACTGGTGGAATAACAAGGAAGTTTTTTTTTTTTTTTAGACAAAAACACGTGTCTCTCTCCTATACTATCACAACAGATCAATACATTACCATCAACAAAAACCGCACATGCATGCACAACTCTACATGCTGATAGGACTTTCCTGTATACTTTCACAACTTTCCAACTAAAATACTTTTAGAGATTCACACAAAATATGTGACGAAGAGAAAGACAGGCAAAAAATCGCAGAAGTAGAACTTCACATGTTGGTATACATTCCTGTAAACTTTCATGAACCAACTTAAATATTTTGGAGATATTCACATAATTTGTGATGGACAGACAAAAACAAATCCTCAGTAGCACAACTTCATATTCAGGTAACATTTTCATGGCTCTATCTCAAATACTTTTTGGGATACACTTGACACAAGTTGAAATTTGAAGTTAAGAGCCATAACTCGCAAACAAAACCCCTGGTGCACAACTACACATGCTGATTAACATCCTTATTCGGCTTCATTGCTGTACTTGAAATACTTTTTGAGTTACGCACGACAAATTGAAAATCATCATTTTCATTACGTCAAGGGCCATAACTCCACCAACACTGCAAGAATCCGCATCAATAACCCCAAGAGCATACTTTCATATCCTGACAAACATTCCTCAAATACTTTCAGTTACGCACGACACAAGTTGAAAATTGCCAATTTTCACTAAGTCAAGGGCCATAACTCTGCCAATACTAGAAGAATCCGTCTCAAAAACCCCAGGTGTACAACTTCACATGCTGATAACATTCCTGTAAACTTTCACAACTCCAACTTGAATACTTTTGGAGATTCCCGCGACACAAAATTTGTGACAGACAAACAGCCCTGCCAAAAACAATCTGTCAGATGGGGGGGTGGGGTTGGGGGGGAGAGACATACTTATGACCAAACATTGGTTTTTGCACAGTGGGGCTCAGATGCACCTGTTCTAATAAGTAACATATCCAATTTTGACAAAAACATCTAACAGTAGTACATGCAACAAAATTCCTTCTACACTTGACATGTTGTTAGTTTATTATAAATTCTACAATCATTTTTAAGTAAGGAAATGGCACATGTTAGCATTCCACAAATAAAACAAAATTTAAGGATGTGCCAGGGGTGAAAAACACAAAAGATTTCAAAATCAGAAATCTGCTGGTCATCTTACTTTCATGAGCCAAGACTTAACGTCAAATTTCAGTTTAACTGAGCACAAAAATTTCTATTTATAAATGAACCAGTTCTCTTGAAAAGATAAAATTATCTAAAGAAAACTTTTAATGAAGCTTTAAAAGTACTGATGTTTACGACAACAGCTGACAGATGTAGAACGTAGATCTATGCATTGTGTTAAGCATATGCTAACAACCTCAAGTAATTTGAAGTCTCGATGGCTCATATGTTCTTATATATTACAGATATGTACTCCCACATAATAATGATCAACGAAAACACAATTTCTAATTCAGAAATGAAATGGCCAGCAAATGTCCATTTCTGGATTTAAAAATGAAAAAGAAAACTTAAAATAAAAGTATTTTCATTTGCATAATTCATTTGGCTGCTCTTTCTTAACGTCCATTATAGTTTGAAAACAAGATGTTAAAGTAAAACAGCATGTTCACAATACCTGAATAATGGATCATATAAATCAAATCTAGTCTAGATATGGAATGTACAAATCATGTGCGAAAAAAATGTTTTCAAGGAGTAAGTTTGCATACTCCATCAAAAAGACATACAATTCTGGCTTACATATATTGTTAATTGAACATGGACTTTTCCCCCATTGATCTCTATGTATATATTTATATATATTTATATATATATATATGTATATGACACTATAGCAACTGTCAAACCAATCAGCTTTTTCAGGGAAACATTCTGTTACGCTCGGAGGTTTCCTCCTCTAAGTTTTTCTGACTCTGGCATTCTTGCTGTTTTTAAGTGCCTTCACTTAACTGACAATACAATTTCGCAATGTGTGAGCAGACAGGACTTATACTGAACATTTTCTAACAGTAAATTTATGTCAAATTAATCTTTCTCAAGAGCTTTAATTAGCTAAGTGGTCAATTTGCCAAAAATCAAATTACCGCAAATATTACCTAATTCACAGTAATGAAAGCTAGACCATTTCTAGTGCAATAGTTTATATGTTTATATCATCATACACATTTCATTGTAGCTTTTCTTATATTTTTTCCATTACTTACTTTACTTTGTTAGAACATTTTAATGTTCAACTTTCATCTAATTATATGGTTTATATATGTACATGTATGTTTGCTGCTTCTGATCTAACCAAATTTTCTTGTAAAGGTTTTGTACCGTTTGTTTCGGTTATATTTGTTTCAGATGTCAATAATTAAGTTACTCATTTAACTAGTCCCCCAAAGAAGTTGAATGGTTTTACAAAATTAAGTAAGTCTGGAGTCACAAAGAAGTAACTCCTTGCTGGAAGAGATGTCTCCGATTTTATCACACGTTCTGCTTCACGAGATTCACGATTGTCTTGTTACATGTCACAATTATTGCTGGTACCGACACATCTCCCAAAGCACGGTTATCCGACGTCACTAAAGTTGTACATGATGAAAATCTCTTGTTTACATCCTGAGCTTGCTTGGAATTATGCCAGCATATCTGTAATACAGTTAACATGGTTTTGGTTACAGATTATCAAACATAAACACAAAATAACCAAATTCACTCACGCAGATATAAAACATGTGTCTCATGATAGAAACTTTATCTTGCAGTTTAAAATAAATTTCAAATGCAAATGTACCATGTAACAAAGGTATTCAGATGCTTTTGAATAAAACGTCACAACGTTCACAACGTTATGTAAAAAGTAATTCACAAAAGTGGTCTGACAAATGGGGGAGGGGGTTCACACAGATTTTTTGTAGCATGGGTAAAATCACCAGAAATGCATATCTGATATGCTAGAATAAGTTATCCATTCACTGTCCAGTCAAACTATCAACATTCATCTGTTTCTTTTAGTGATTATTTCACAATATATTACGTACCATCTTATCACACTTTACACACATTCACGCAGAACAGTCTCACAATGTACCAAATGGATCATTTGGTTGTCCTTGGGAAACTGGTGGTCGTGGCTGAGCCATGCCCATGGGTGCCATCCCTGGTCTAATGGCTCCGTACATTGGTTGTCCCATGCCCATCCCCATCTGTGGCATGGTCGTCATGGGCATGCCAGTCATGGGGGCCATCTGGCCCATCATTGGGGCTCCTACCATTCCTGGTTGCTGTAACGGAAAGATAGGTCATATCTATTTAAGATATGTCATCTTCTGAAAATTCTCTTCAGTACAATAAGCCACTGTACTGTAACAAAGTCAACTAAGAGACATTTCTTCAGCAGTTTCTTCATTTTTCAATTAATTTTCCGTCTGTTTACACGAGTTTCAAGAGTATTACCGTTTCTAAATTCCTGACCAGAACTACCAAAGTTCATTTTTCATAGCTTCATAGCATTCTGTAAAAGTCTTTATATTCGTTAGTTGTTTATATCGCTATTTTCACATTTATTCGCAAGCTTTGGAATTCACGAACGAGCTCTATTTTGTATATAATCATTGCTTGTTTGCTATTATAGAGTTTCATGAATTCGTGAAGAGCTTTATTTGTGGAAAAAACCATATTTTCCAATACTTTAAAACTCATCAAATACTCTACATGGCATGCTTCTTTGAATACCAAGTTATGGTACTCCATACCATCTAGTAAACACCTTGAAGCCTATGCCCTTCACTTCAAGAGGTCAATTTTTTACCATGTCTATAGTCATTATGGCATACTGGTCAAAGATATTTAAGCTGTCCGAATAAGTTGGTAAAATTCAAAGGATTTACACTAAGTACAACAAATATTTCCTAATACTTGAGCTATGTGAAATAAAACGTGGTAAGAATTCTGCAAGTGGTAACAAAATGAGCATACCATCATTGGTTGCATTCCTGGCTGACCATATCCCATCTGCATGCCTGGCATCTGAAATAGTAATACAGGTCAACAAACATAAGCAAGCAGACTAGAAAATAAAATGTGCCAGAAATAAATTACATGTACAATCATACAGGTGATCCATTAAATATAAAACTAACATTAAACCCTATTTCAGTGGTTGTCCTATGATATGTAATTAAACCATTTTCTTTATAAACTACCTTATCTTATTTACATCCCATTTCATCATCTTACTTTCATATGACAAACCTGTCCAATGCAGCCTGTCAACAGAAATTACCACATAATGCAGGTGATTGCATATTATGAAGGTGTATTTAAAACATCTGTTTTGGGACAATGCAAGGCATAATACATCTAAACTTAATACATCTATACTTCGGCACACAGGTGGCCATTTTTGCAGGTTCAAATGTATATTGAAATTATTATTTGAATGTTTTTAGGACATGTGTACTTACAGCAGTCTGTGGGTATGCGGGCTGGGACCAGGTGGTTGCCTGTGACATCTGAGTGGGAGCCCAGTTGTTTCCTCCCGTCTTCTTCTGGTCTGTTTTAGGTTGCCACTGGTGTTGCTGTCTATTTATAGAACAAACAGATGTTGACTGACAGAAGAATGGTTTAAGTGTCATATGTATGCAAGCAAGTGCTGCTATTTCCTTTCAGACAGTTTAACACCAGTTTAGACTGTATTTCCGTTACGCACAAGCAAACTATTACTCAACCATCCAATAGTTCCTTGAAACGACCAGTACTAGACCCCTACATTGTGTGTGAAGTATCAACTTCATCCCATATATACGTTTTGAGTTATGGTCTGAACAAGCATATTACATACAGGGAGATAATTCACAATTAGGGTCAGTTAGAGATATGGTTTTTGGTCACTGCAAGACCTCTATCAATGTGAGAAGTATAAACTCAATCCTTTACATACATGTACTTTCCCAGTTATGCTCCAGACAAGAAATATCCAGACGGACAAAGTGGCAACTACATGCTGCCCCTTCAGGGAGCATCAATTTTTTTACCATATCCAGTTTTGCCTTCAGTGAGGGTGAATGAGGTACTTAAATATTTCTCTAAATAAATGCTTAGGCAAAATGTCTGAATTGAATGTTTTTGTATAAAAACTCGGACATCAACAAAGGGACAAGTACTGCATCCCTGGGTTTCGGTAAATTCTGCTTGGAGACATCACCCTTCAATTAACTTATGAAAAATAATGCTTCTGAAAAATAATGCTGAGTTAAATGCCTACTTTTTAACTGACTGTACACCATTGACGCTGATATTTCCTGCAAGGAGAGCCAGACTCGAGTCCAGGTCCTGGTTTCCAATATTTTGTTGCTGCTGTGTCTCCGCTGCCTGCTGTTTGCCTTGCGGCATTAAAATCTCACCAAAGGCATCAAAACCTGCAACACAAAAAATAAAATTCAAACTCTTCAAAGAGTGAGGTATTTGATGAATAGTGTTAGTATTATTAATCTATTAGCCCATTTAATATGCAAATGATGCCTTCACAACCTATTTTCTAATCTCATAGCCCATTTAATATGCAAATAATGTATTTACAACTCATGCTCTAACAAGACATACAGTAAAACCTAAGAACAAAGACCACTGGTGAGGTGAAGCCAATGTGACTTTCGTTGACAGATGGTCATATCCATAGGTGTTTCTAGAGTAATATTGCACTAATATCTCCCTGTTGATCTGTATTACAAAGATAGTCATTAAACAGAAGTGTTCTTAAAACAGAGGCTTCACTGTAGATAAATTTCCTAAGCACAATTATTTTTATTTATTTGAGACAGAAAATACATGCTTTAACATAAAAGATGATAAACAAGAGCTGTCACATGACAGCACGCTCGACTATTCGAAAGGTTGTTGGTAAAATGGGTTTTTTGTCAAAGAACAGGAGTATTGTGTAATTGTCTGTAAGAATTAAGGTCAAAGATATGAAACTTGTTCAAAGACCTTTGTAAATGTACATTACATTCAAAGCCTTACTCTGGATTCTGTAAGCCAAGTGGAGGGAGGAGGGGATAATTTCAAAGAAATACATAACCATAACCTTATAAATTTGATCATGAATAACTTTGTAACTTTTCAAAACTGAAATGTATAGAATTAAAAAAGCATGACCGCTGCATGCTGCATAATTATTCTATGATATTTCAAAAGAAAGCCATTTCGAGTATTTCCATGTTAGTCTGGTAAAAACTGTGACAAAATTCTAAGTTAAAAGGGGCATAAATGTCAAAAATCAAAAACATTGGTGAAGATGTTGACAGTAAACATACATTTTAAGTCCATAAAAAAATCAAAGTTAAAAAGGGGCATAAATCTGTCAAAAATCAAAACAGAGTTATGGGGATTGTTTCCTCAGATGTAGATGTTGATGGTAGACACATACTTTGAGTTTCAAGTCAATACCTTTGATAGTATTCAAAACATTTGACTTTATAAAATCTTTTACCAAATATTCTAAGTTAAAAAGGGGCATAAATCTGTCAAAAATCAAAACAGAGTTATGGGGATTGTTTCCTCAGGTGTAGATGTTGATGGTAAACATACAGTTTGAGTTTCAAGTCAATACCTTTGATAGTATTCAGGATATTTGACTTTATTAAAAACTTTAACAAAAAATTCTAAGTTAAAAAGGGGCATAAATCTGTCAAAAATCAAAACAGAGTTATGAGGATTGTTTCCTCCGGTGAAGATGTTGATGGTAAAGATATATTTTGAGTTTCAAGCCAATACCTTTGATAATATGCAAGATATTTGAATTTATAAAAAACTTTAACCAAAAATTCTAAGTTAAAAAGGGGCATAAATCTGTCAAAAATCAAAACAGAGTTATGGGGATTGTTTCCTCTGGTGTAGATGTTGATGGTAAAGATATATTTTGAGTTTCAAGTCAATACCTTTGATAGTATTCAAGATATTTGACTTTATTAAAAACTTTAACCAACGCAGACGCCGACGCCAGGGCGAGTGCAATAGTCTCCTTATTCTTCGAATAGTCGAGCTAAAAATTATTTTCAGAATATGTATGTGATAAAGTGATCATCTGTGTGGTGACACATTCTAGGTCAATAAAAACATTTATACCTTTTTGCTATACTTATTAATCATAATTGCGTGAACAAATATTCAAAGCATACATCAAAACTATTAAATATACAATGATATATTCCAAGAATGGTGTGATAGTCCTGCCTATTTCCCTGCTGGGCAGGGCAATAATGAAATATCTAACAACAAACAGAACTGAAATAAAACTTCTATACAGAAAAAATAAAGCTCCATTGTAACTACTGCAACGTAACAATACAAATCCTACAAAACAATTGAAGTCTATGTATTTATTCTTCCCCAGGCTTTCATGATGTATATTCATCTATAATTGTCTTTATTTGGCAAAATTACTGATACTTTAAACAAGAGAAAAGGTCAACAGTATATGTAAATAAACTGAGCTTTACAAAATAAAGAAACTAAGCTCAAAGAAACTAAGCTCTCAAAGAAACTGAGCTTTACAAGACACCTGTGAAGTACTAAGATGTCTCTGCTCTAATTGAGTGTGGGGACTGGGGAGGAAGTAAACACTACAGGACAGATATGCGAGAGTAACTACAGTCCAACATCCCCAAACGACACCTCCCTAGAGCAACAACCTCCATCAAAAGACACATTTTTTTTTCCGTTTGTGTCAATAATATAAGGAATCGACCTCTCCAGATCAACACCTCTATACAAGAAACATATTTCAGTATTTTCAAAAGATGTTCCCTCGTTAGAGGGTTACACTGTATCAAAACAATAAATCTCAGAAAAATCTGTTGCCACAATTCAGGAGATATCATTTCAGTACTAACCAATAATACGCAAGTAAATAAAGAAGTCATCAAAATTAAAAGCCAGTGACACAATGTGACTGCTAAAAAATAAAACTTAAATGAACAAGTAAGACATTGACAAAAAAAAAAAGCCCAACAACATTGCAAGAACCTTTGAGGTCAGAATCGGAGGTGGCAAAAGGTCCGGTGGTTGGGAACAAGTCAGTTGAGGATGGTGGGTGGCTCTCTCCACCAAAAACGCCAACAGCTGGGCTCGTACTCCTAACTACAGATGGACTCTGCCGACCTAATCCTGAATGGATAGTTAGATGAAATATTCAATGCAAACATGCTATTAATGAGGGCAACTAGCACATTCTTTGTTATTTAGTGAAAAAAAAACAACCTAAGTATGTTGTACTTTATATTAAAACTAGCTAAAATGTGGACAATGTAGACTAAGTAGGAAGTATTAATTATCATTACTTTCTTATGAAAATTAAAATCAATGATTGAAAGTATGTAAGCATCTTGCTGAAATTTACTGACAAAAAAACTGTATCATTTCTTTCTATTTATACTCTAAGTCTCTGCTATATACTACATACATTTATTTATGTAACATTTCAACTAAACATATTCAAACTTCAACAAATCTGTGATTTAACAGAAGTTACTTTTAAACAAAAGAATTCTACTAAAATCCTCTGCAAAAGGAACTGTGATCTGCTGAATAGTTGATTTTAGCATGTGCTTAAGAAAATAAGTGAAAGAAATCATCTAGAACATTTAACTTTTTGTAATAATGTGCTTAAAAAATTGTTTCTTGGAAATAAACAGCTTGGAAATCTAACAAAGTAATCCAACAAACAGAACTTTTCTTTTTAAAACAAACAAAACGAGTTTATATCTTTCTTTGTTTTGCTGAACTAATTTGTACATGCACACATTGCTTAGCTAGTACAATACAATAATCGAACCTTGTTGAAAGTCATCTTTACCAGGGGAGGAGCCAAATATAGCCCCACCCATTCCTTCAACATTGACCCCACCTTCATTGGTGGCCATATCAACCAATGCACCATAGGGGTCAAAGGCAACAGGCTCTGACACTTGTTGAGAAAGATTTAAAAATCGTATTTAATCATATTGACGACTTCAACAGAAATGCAACCATAAAATCTATTTTTAAATCATTCTCAAATATCTGGCTTCTGATTGGTCAGTTTTAAATTGGAACTCACTTCTGTCCAATCAAAAGCACATCATTAATAACACTTGTCTAGGTGAAAAGAGCAAAAACACTACTTATGTACATGTATCTACGAAAAGGGATAGCAAATTTGACATAGAATTTCTTTAAAAATATATAAATGGGCTCTCACAACACTGGTTATGACAAAGTCTTGCTGACTGCACAGTAAACATTGACAAGACACATTCAGAGTAATAAGAAACTGTACTGTATCATGGGAAGAGTAGAAATAAGGCGAGTAAAGAATAAATATCCTTCCAAATTAGGCTGAAAAAGTTATGTTTGTATAATCCAATACTATATTTTTTCGGGTATTGGAAGTATGGTTTGAAAGTTCATGGAAAGGAGAGTGTCTCTCTTAGCCCTGACCCTGCTGTGTACAGACTATTCTGCCAATGTAGACCATGATAAGCATGTACAGCCAATGTAGACCATGATTTAACCAACACAGTCATTGTTGACCAAAATCAGCATGTACAGCCAATGTAGACCATGATTAAACCGACACTGCTATTGCCAACCATGTTCACTATTCTGCTGGTAAATTGATCAATTAACAGTCGTAACTCAAAGGCTGTAACAGAAAGATATGTGAACAAACTCCTAACCTTCAGCAGGGTCGAGAGTTAACAGTATCAAATGGTTTAAAAGGAAAGGTAATATTCATGCTTAACTCATCACTGTTTTACCTAATGCATGCATGAGTGCAATTCTCATACATCTAATGCATCATACTTGAATTTCTAAAGGCTATGAAAGAGATAATTATGCAAATTAACTTTACTGACAACAATCAAAATGTACTATATTTTGGCTAACAAAGTATGTTAGCCTACTAAATCAAAGTCTCTTTAATTTCAGCAAAAGTGAATGATTTATCAAAATATAAAGTTCGAAAAAAAAACCTGTGACTTTCGACTTAACATGATCAATGTTAGAACTGCACTCCTGCCGGCACAGATAAAACGATGATTCTGCTCAAGGGAAAGACCATACCTGAAGGAACTGTAGTTGGAGAGGGGTTGAGAGGCAGAGCGCTTGTGGTTGTAGTTGAAAGATCCAGACTTGCCACTAGTAACAGTAATATATAATACCAAAATCACCATGGAAAAACTAACCACATGTGTGAGAACATGACATGCTTAGAAAATCAGATTTTTTAAAAATTTTGCTGAGTTAATTGTTTTTTGTTTTAGTTTTTTCTGCTGAAAAGTTGTCAAAAGAAAGGAACAAAAATACCCGAGAAATGAGATACTGTATTGCAACCCAAGGAAAAGGTTCATTATGCAAACGTACATTTAATGCATGTCATTTTTTTACACCTGTTACTTTAGCTGATGCTAGAAAAATATGTTAGTCCTGAAAACAGTTAGAATGCACTGGCAATATGATATTGTATAGCTTCTGTTTCAAACTCAAAACAGATCTCACTTCAAACTGAAACAGATATTTCAATCTCAAACAGATCTTATTTCAGTGTTATATGTATTTCATTTCGAACATATATCAATCTAGTTTTAAAATCTTTCATTTACCTAAAAAAAAATTCTAATTTAGTAGTAAAATATTACAACTTGCTATACAATAACGAACAGTATTAGAAGCTTCAAGAAAGTTAAACAGAGAGATTAGTAACATGCTACTTTGCCTGAATACTTTAAGCTCATTATTTAATGCTGTTGGCTTTCATATGAACTCTACAACTATTATAATGGTGTGTCACTCACTACCTACAACACTGGGACCTGCATATTAAGCAAAACCACTATTTCTTTGCATAATGCAAATATGTTCACTTTTCAATAAATAATATGTAATATTTACAGAAAAGTGTAGTACCCAGGACCATCAATCACTGACAGGTTGTGTGGTTATAAGTCAGTGACCACACCTACTTTACCAAAAGGGGTGGGTCAATTCAAGCTTTACTCAGTACAGATTGTTATACTTTTTTTTTATACCTGTATGAGTGTTTTTCAAATGTATTACATGAATGTATCAACTTGCATAATAGGCAGGTCCCTTTTCTTTTGTTATACCAGTACTTATAATCATTTTAAATACACTTAAATATGACCTTAATATATAGAAAGTACAGATTGTCACAGCTGTATACATGTCAAAAGACTGGCTAACTACCACTACCTTGACAGACACTACATTTTGAGTTTGCACAATTAAATACATTACCTTTAAAATATATAAGTACATAAATTTATTAATCAAAGCTAGCTAAACCCTGATTGGTTAAAATCACCAGCATCGTTCACAGAAAAAGCAAGCAAAGAGTTAATACACAGTGTTAGTTTTCAAACTCCCACTAAAAAGTGGAAAAGTGAGAAAAATAGAACTGAAGCAAAAATGCTTTAAAACTTGAAAAGCAAGCTTTCACATTCAACACATCATGTGACCATCCCCAGTGAGTCATGTGACTTGTAACCATAATTTTGATTGGCTACTTACTTGAAGTACCGCCTCCAGTACCATTTGCAAACTGGGCAAAATTTGGTTCATTAAAGCCTCCTGTAAAGTATAAAAAAAAGTCCTTTTAAAAGTAATCCTCTACTATACGAAAGGATGTGGCATAGAACTATTGCTTATCCTTCTAAAAATAAACGTTGTATTAGAGGCCCTCTTGGGGGTGTAACATTCTGCAAAAAGTGTGCATGTTGTGGGTGGATGGGGGCTGGAAACATGAAGTTTTTCCTAAATATGATATCTAAGTTACTGTCATTTTTAACGATACAGATTCCATTGTGTTTAATTCAAAATGGTTATTAGTACTCTCCTGTGTTGTTTGCACAAATCACCTGCGTGCATGTTTGCAACTTAAATGAGAGCGCTTTTAATGAAATGACAGGTACTGGGAAGAGAGTTTGTTGGTGTTCTTCCCCCTTACCAGGCATGTGGCATTAAAACTTTATCTATTTCCCATTAACTCCATTTTTTTCAATGGTTTCCACGATATGTGTGCTATTATATTGTTCTTACCACATTCTTCAAGGATTTTTTTTAACAATTTCACCCTACCCTGCTTAATTTCTAAAATGGACTTGTCCACCTTTCAGCTTGGAACATACCATTCATTGTTTAAAGGGGTGCCCACTGAATATCTACAGACTGAGTAACAAACAGTGCAGATCATGATCACACTTCATGCATGGTGGCAACAGCAGACTGGTTGCCATGACAAAACTAATTCCTACCATCAGGGTAAAGGTTAACTGGAAAAAGATGGTGCATCCCAGCAAAACCACGACTTACCAGTTGACATAGGAGGTGGTCCCCAGGCAGGAGCTCCAAACGCATTCATACCAGAATTCATCACCATAACACTCTTCACATTCTCCACAAATGGATTCTCTGAAAGCAATAAATGGATGAACATGAGAGCTTAATACCTAGTTAATTCCTATCCACGGATTACTAAATACTAACTAATGGGTGCTATGAAACATTAACCATACAAGTATACTTTATAGCATGCTGATTTCATGCCTACAGTTTTCATAATATTTTTTTAATGGGACTATGTCTTTTTTTATATCCTCAAACTGCACCTATAAAGGTAAACTATATGAAATTGAATCATGAAACGTGTCTACAAAAGAATGAAATCCGTTTTTGGGCCCATAATTTGCGCTGTAATTAAGTACCTGCAAGCAGATAATGAACCAGCATGTACCCGCAGTCAATCTATGCAATTAAAACTTTTTTCAAAATTAATAGATGTTTTCCCCAATACTTCTTTATGCAACACACCCTGCAACCTGTACATAGGGTCATAGTTTGAGCATATATGCTTCAATGAATAGTACAAAAGAACCCTATATGCAGCAACCCCTACAATATGAAGCAACCACCCTATTAAGCAAAGTTTCGTTGATCACATAAATATTCTACAATTCTCCACTTACCATTCAGATTGAGTAAATCCTCGCTGGGTTTAGACGGAGACATCTGTGTGGCGGGCGCTGCAGTGGGCGTGACGAATGGATTTGATGTGGAAGCTGGGGGCTGACTAGGGGATGCTCCTGTCTCTTTGGCTTTTTGATCCTACAAGTGAAATACATCATACGTGTTATATAACATACACAAACTACCGGCTATTCTATACCTCCTACTGATATATTGCCAATATTTGACATGTCTTGTTCTTATATTGATGGCTGATTGGGAAACCATTTTAAACATAATATAGAAGCGAAAGCAGATAATACAGTTATGTGTTCAGACACAGCGACAGTAATTACCTTTCTCTGTCTTACAGACTTCAGACATAAATTTCATAGACAATTTTTTTCAGACAACCATATTAAAAATAAAGGCCACTGACAGCCTGAACGGTGTGGCCCGCTGGTGTTTGAAACTGACATTCTTACTCCATGTAGACCTCGATAACTTTAGTCATGAGTCAATATAGGCATTAAATATTGGTAATAATTAGTACCTGAAGTAAGTTTCTGAAACCACTTTTAATATGTCTTCTTTCTTATTCTTATAATTGACAGTGTTTCACTGTTTCATGGCAAAACGTTTTAAATATGAATGTCTGATCTTTCATTTCACCTGCTCGTATTTTACTTTTGCTACAATTTACTGACAGTTTACAACAATTCATTCACATTTTATCAACTGCTTTAATTAAATGTGCAACTGAAATGATGTATTAAAATTCTTACATCATTTTCAACCGGGGTTTACAAATTATATCCAATTAGACATGATAAAGTTACAAAAACAGGGTCGCCAACTAAGCCTGGATACAAAATTATCTGACCTTTTCTGATTACCCGGGTACTAAGTTCCAATGCAGGTACTACCTCTATCTGCCCTTTTATGCAATTACACTTTCACAAAATTTCAGATATCAATACAGACTTAATCACAAAAATTCAGAATTCAATACAGACTTAATCACAAAATTTCAGATATCAATACAGACTTAATCACAAAATTTCAGATATCAATACAGACTTAATCACAAAATTTCAGATTTTCAATGCAGACTACCAGAGTTTGCATTACCGGTACTTCCCAGATACAAAAAAAAATCAAGATTTTTTTTCATGTTTTCCCCATGCCCAATTCACCATTTTCCCTGTTTCAAAACACATTTCTCCAACATTTCCTTGACCTTTGACTTTAGAAATATTTCAGTTTCCATGTATTTACTTGATTCTGGCAACCCTGATCAAACTTACTAAAAATTTACAGAAATTGACTGTAGACTTTCTAATTAAATACGAAGGTTTCCAATTACATCATAATACTCATAATTAAATAAAACCTCTAAAATTAAAATAAACAGATAGATATATATAGAGATTTAGTGTAGAATGGTATAAACAACAGGATGTTCTCTTAAAATAACTGAAATAAAGAACATATCAATAACTTGCAGTGTTCGTATAATAACATGATCAAATGAACACATGTTGCATCTAAATTGGAATTGCCCATACTGTGGTGGCAGACAGGATTCTCAGACACATCAATTTGTTACAGCAAGAATTACGAGGAATATTTCTTTCACTTAATAAGAGCTGTCACTATAAGCGACATATGCCCCACATAGCAGGGCTTCAGAATGAAGAATGACCTTGACCTTTTTAGCTGAGTATGAGTTTGTGTGCTAGATCCTTTCCCATAATGCAGTGGTTAAGAACTGTCAGTGTAAAAGATATATGCTCCCAAGAGTGAAGTTTCTACACCCAAGTGTGACCTTGACATTTGACCGCAGGACATAGTTGTGCATTAAATCGCTTCCTGTGCAGATGCACAACAAACTATGAAGTTCTATAGATTGCCAATCAACAGTATTTATACTATGGCTTAGAGACAAACTAAGCTATGTTATGTGCTATATGATCTATATTGGTGCTTTGAACACTGTATGTGACCTTGACCTTTAAACTGTGGACCTGACTGTTGAACTGGACATCCCTTCCCATGATGATCTGAAATTCCGAGAAAAAAAAGAATTTAAATTTTTTAAAAAGTTGCTATGTAATCCATATCTGACCCTATCTCTGACTAGGGAACCAAGTGTTTTGCAATTCACACTTTTCCACTGTGAAGTTTATTCAAAACCCCATAAATGGTAAGGAAGTAAATGTCATCGTCTCACACTATCACTCATCGTCTCACACAATGTGATTGCTTTAATTTTCCTCCTACCAGGGCATAAAAATCATAAAACTTATTAAGCACTAATACACTGCATTCAAAACTGAAACCACACATTATAATGCTGTTTTATCACATCTAGCAGTACTGGCTATTAATCTGAATGGATGAGGTCTGACTCCCGGACCAAAACCCTCGTGATCACTGTCACACAGAAAAACGTCAGACAATAGTCTTAAGCTTTTAAGCCTGCTTCATTATCGAAAACTTTCACTTCCAACTTATTGAACATAAATCAACTTGAAAAGTAAACAAAGAGGAAAGTGTTTCTGTTTTGTTTATCTATGCAAAAATGATTGCCAGGGTTTTTGTACCAAAGACATTTTGCTCATATACCAAGTTATCACCTTTAATACTTCTGAGTACTAGCCTTATATTCACAAAAGTTCAAAATCAGAAATTTAGATCAGACTTTTAAATTTTATGTTTTGTTTCTTAAGTCATGGACTTTGAAATGCTGGTGTCAATTGATCATGTTATATATAAATCAATACATATCAATACAATCAGGGGGCTATTATCCTACAGAAATCAAAAGACCAATGCACTATTGGGAGGACAAATGAAACCAAAAAGCGGTGTTTCTACTTGCTAAATATCAAACATTCCGTGGTTGTTATGGAAGCCTCATTACCATGGCAACCAGAACCATACACAACAACCATCTTTTGTGAAAACTGCAGCATGAATTTACTGATAAATCAAAATCACCAATATACTTGTACATGAAGTTCAGGTTTTACAATAATCAAAGTTTCATCATAGGACTTGTGCCTTTAGAACACATTCAAAATTTGTCACAAAAGATGGTTATCTAGTTTTATTTTGCCACATTCACTGCATCAACACAAGCTAAATTTTGAAGTCTTCATGTTTACAATATTCAACTGTTTCCCCTGACCCCAGAAAATTTCACATGCCTTAAGTCTCAACAAAACTTTGATTCGAGGGCTGGTGGCAAAACTGTTCCAAACAGTTCTACCATCGACCCTCAAAATATTATCCAGAACAAGGACATGACTTTTACGTAATATTGAGGCCTTCATGAAAAACGATTGTATCTCGCTCATATTTCATATATTGCTACAACTGTTTTGCACGAAGCACATGCAATGTTACAATGTTAGCGGGTGATGCAGTGATGAGGCTGCCTGTACCTGTGGTTCGTCTGACAGTAAATCAATGACGGGCACATCCTGATGACCTTCCTGACGATACAATATGGTTTCACGTTATTGCAAAAGCTTTCCGGTTTTTTCCCCAAATTATATACATAATACAGATACACAAATACACATACATACAGTATCTCTGTAAGAAGCTGATCAACCAAAACGTGCACCTTTTCACTTTCAGCGCTTTGATTAGGAACAAAGATTTTTTTCGGAAGAGTTAAAAACACATGCAGTTTTTAAGAACAGTATTAGTAATACATGTATTATGTTGAAAGTATGAATAGCTCATTCCTTAAAATATGAGAAAAAAGATGGTATAAATCCTTACCCTGCTACCTTTCTAAAATGGAATTGTCCATCTTTCAATTTGTTCAAAACCATTAGTTCTTCAAAGGAATGGTCAATAAAAACTTACTGACTGAATAGTGACCAGTTGAGATCATGATCAGACTGCATGGATGTACAGGCTGATCATGATCTACACTGGTCGCAAAGGTAGAATCATATGCCGCCAGCAGTGTAAGGGTTTATGTTTCTACTTAGACAGGTTTGTCAAGTTTGAGCTCTGATCTCATGGCTTCTAGAGAGGGCAGGGCTAAACCTCATCAAATTAATCACGCTGGGTACAGAGATAATACACATATATAAAAACCCTCTGACCTCCATTTTAATAATGCCCTCATACAGTTACCCCACTACCTTCATTTTTGGTTGATCCACACTTACCAGGATTATTCAGATATCATATCTTGCAATTCAGTTGATTTTTAGTAAAAATACATGTAGCTTTTTTTTAAAGAAGAGAGATTAATAGCTGAAAGAAAGCTCCTGTTTTGTTATTTTAGCCTCGTTATTATATACTACCTTTTCTGCACTATCAAATCCCTGATCAGACTGAAGTCAATAAATACAACAAACACATGTATGACAATAGTCAGCTATTTTCCTTGTGCTCAATATCAACACCTTGCATCTCAAGGAATTTCTGTCTTTCCGCCCCTATACATCTTCATTACCTTTTACAAACATTATATCTCATTCATCTCTAAAGTTAAGTGTTCAATAAAATGGCCAAGCCCATATGCTGGTTACTTCATGCACAGAAATTCCATATGCTTTGCAATTTCTATTCTCGGATGCATTTTCTGAGAAATAAAACCACAGACGGGGAAGTATCAGTTTTCTTTGTAGGAAATAATGTTAATGGTATAGCAAATTGATATTTCAAAGATGACGGCTGTGTTATTGTTGACACACGCGTAATAAACCTTCTCCACGCAGATAGAAGGAAAAAAAACTGTCAAGGGAATAGACAAGATCACGAAAACATTGTGGCAATACTGTTCTGCGAGACAGCAATTCATATTCCTATGCTTTGACCATCAAAACTGGGTTACCATTCATGAGACAAGAAATATTAACACAGTACAAACTGCAAATTTAAAGTAGAAACCTTTATCATGCCAGCCATTTTTCCAAAAGGCTCGCAGACTGGATGCGCATGTAACGTTTTACCAGACAAGAGCTGTCCATAAGACAGCACGCTCGACTATTGTGGGTGTTTGCTAATAAAACAAAACTTTTATCAGTATAATAGCAAAACAAAATTCTGCTAACTATTAAGTATAAACAAGGAAAGTTGAATCATAAAAAAAGACAAAATCTATAACTATAGATTTAATTTTTGGTAAATTAATTGTTTGATACAAAATTTACCCTGAACACTATTGCAAGGTTTGATATAACTACCATAAGTGGTTACTGTGATATGTGCATGATAGTACCTTGCATGCAAAACTTTAACCAAATTTTCAAAGTCAAACAAGGGCCATAATTTGCACTAAATTTAAACAAGAGTTATCTGTCTTGACTGTGTGACACCTCTTAAGACATTAAAAAAGTTTCAAGTCAATATCATAAGTGGTTACTGAGATATGTGCATGAAATTACCTTGCATGCAAAACTTTAACCAAATTTTCAAAGTCAAACAAGGGCCATAATTTGCACTAAATTTAAACAAGAGTTATCTGTCTTGACTGTGTGACACCTCTTAAGACATTAAAAAAGTTTCAAGTCAATATCATAAGTGGTTACTGAGATATGTGCATGAAAGTACCTTGCATGCAAAACTTTAACCAAATTTTCAAAGTCAAACAAGGGCCATAATTTGCACTAAATTTAAACAAGAGTTATCTGTCTTGACTGTGTGACACCTCTTAAGACATTAAAAAAGTTTCAAGTCAATATCATAAGTGGTTACTGAGATATGTGCATGATAGTACCAAGCATGCAGGCAAAACTTTAACCAAATTTTCAAAGTCAAACAAGGGCCATAATTTGTACTAAATTTATACAAGAGTTATCTGACTTGACTGTGTGACACCCCTAGAGACATTAACAAAGTTTCAAGTCAATATCATAAGTGGTTACTGAGATATGTGCATGAAAGTACCTAGCAGGCAAAACTTTAACCAAATATTCAAAGTCAAACAAGGGCCATAATTTGTACTAAACTTATACAAGAGTTATCTGCCTTGATTGTATGACACCCCTAAAGACATGAACAAAGTTTCAAGTCAATATTATAAGTGGTTACTGAGATATGTGCATGATAGTACCAAGCAGGCAAAACTTTAACCAAATTTTCAAAGTCAAACAAGGGCCATAATTTGTACTAAATCTTTTCAAGAGTTATCTGCCTAGATTGTAAGACACCCCTAAAGACATGAACAAAGTTTCAAGTCAATATCATAAGTGGTTACTGAGATATGTGCATGATAGTACCTAGCAGGCAAAACTTTAACCAAATTTTCAAAGTCAAACAAGGGCCATAATTTGTACTAAATTTTTTCAAGAGTTATCTGCCTTGATTGTATGACACCCCTAAAGACATGAACAAAGTTTCAAGTCAATATCATAAGTGGTTACTGAGATATGTGCATGATAGTACCTAGCAGGCAAAACTTTAACCAAATTTTCAAAGTCAAACAAGGGCCATAATTTGTACTAAATTTTTTCAAGAGTTATCTGCCTTGATTGTATGACACCCCTAAAGACATGAACAAAGTTTCAAGTCAATATCATAAGTGGTTACTGAGATATGTGCATGATAGTACTTAGCAGGCAAAACTTTAACCAAAGAAGCAACGCCGACGCCGACGCACAAGTGACTGTAATAGCTCTCCATATTCTCCGAATAGTCGAGCTAAAAATGTATTTTAACCAAAATCTACGCCAATCAGGGTCTATCCATCATGTGTCACAATATTTTACAGTAAATGACTTCAATCAGATATCTAATAATGATCACCCCTTGCATTGTAAACTATACCAGCTAAACAAACTTAGATTCTGCAGCATCAATAAGCTGTGCATGTGCCTGTTATCAATCATAAACATGGACAATGTTCTCAGAGAGCAGTTTAATCATATATAACATTTGCTACTTTACAAGGAAAACCACTCTATGTAAAATGCAGTTTTTTGCCGTATCTAGAAAAGCGCTCTATAAATATTTATGCAAAATCAGGTCAAAAGGTGAATGCATAAATGAATATACTGTAAAAATAGATTTTTTCTCATTAAGTTGTGTTCTTTTCAAATGTTGTTGGGGGGGAAAAGTATCAATGAATTTTTTTTATGAATTTTGAGATCAAAACATGTATATGCATAATATTTGTCATTAAAAAAACATTGTTCCTTAAAACATTTTTTATGAGCAAGTTAAGTGTAAAAACTGAACATTTAGGGATTTATACAGAATGAAAATCCATCTTGTTTTACAGTATACCAAAACTTAGGAATATAAGAGCATTTTGTAAAAAGCTGTATGTTAGTTTTCCTTAGACAAGAACACTAACAAGGTCACACATAGTAAGTTCTAGGAAATAATGCATCAAAAATGCAAATAAGTATTTTTACATGCCTGCATAGCACATCGTCTCTTAAAGCATAACCACAGGCAATACTAGACATTTTCAATCGTACAAAATCTTAAGAATGATAAAAGTCGTAATTTTTACACAGGCAGAAATCCAAGTTTTCCATGTCAGGTTTGAAAGAAAATCTGGTCAACACCTTCCCACCAAATGATAATAAATTTTCATAGTCTTACATCTTGCAATACCAATCACAACCCCCAAACTGACCCCTATTTATAGACTACGCATTTCTGCTGAATTTTGTAACAGTTTTATCTATCAAAGCTGGCCGAATTCCAGAATTCCTTTACAAAGTTTATACTAAATTATTTGCAAGGATTCCTACCCCGTGTATTTCATTCCAAGAAGACTGAAATAGAAAACATAGAGAGGGAGTTTACACACGCTGTTACCTTCAATTGTTGTAGTTGTTTACCCTCTTCTTCCAGTATTTTCTTCCTCTCTTCATCCGATACTTGTATAGTACTGTTACTAGCTATTTGGTTGATAGCGGAATTATATCCCGAAGGTCTGAAACATGTCAAATAAATCTCACAACGCATACTTAATCAGTCTAGACCTATGGGATATTAGATGAGTGGTCATTGAATATGGAAATTGTTAAATGTGTAGTCTTCAATGATTTAATGCCAGGTTCTGCCATGAATGAAATATTCCATTTATCTCATTTTGCATTATTCTTGCCAAACGCCGAATTTTCCCTTTTTTATCTATTACAGAGAATATATGAATTCAGCCAGCACATTCTATGCTTAAAATGACCCACTGTCACAGTGATATAGCACTTTTGAAATATCAAAAATTTAACATTCTCGTCTTTCCAACCATGTGATAAAGAAGCAACAAATAAAGTCCCTATTAATGATTGGATTAATGTGAAAGATTGCCGGTTCTGGTTAATTACAGTAGAAACAGCCACTCAATCTCCGGACTGCCAGTCACTGTGATGATGGCCTTTACAGGTTTTTTTTTTACGTAAAACTTTCTAACATTTTCTATTGAGTTTAGCGCACTTCAAAACATTTTCTGTCTTGTACAAAAACACACTCCAAAATGCACTTCAAAACATTTTCTGTCTTGTACTATTGTTTTTTTCCTTTTTGTCCCAGTGCTTTAAAAACGCCCATTTCAACAGTATTTCAGTTATTTACAGGTGGCCAGTTTACCTAAACCATAGTTCCTGGGAGCAACCAGCACTAGACTCCGATCTTCCGTAAGGAACTGCCAACTTCCTCACATAAAAGAGTCAGGTTGGCAGCTGGGCTTCGAAACACCACTCTCAATCAGTGACAGGTTTAGTGATTTCAAGTCACCAACCTTAACAAATTCAACCATGAATGCAGGACAATCTCATATACATGTTTCCCAATAAAAAAAAATACAAATTCTATTCAGCTGAACTTACTTTGGTGGGGGTGCCACTGTTGTGGTGGAGCCTTTCTTTCCCTCCAGGGACTTCAGATGCTCCTCTAAAGCATCCAGTAAACTTGCTGGTGCCTGCAAAGAAGAATACCGACATAAACAATAGTTCAACCAGTTAACATTATAAATGATTAACAATTAACAGTTTTTACTTTTTGATTTCTACTACATGTACCCGAAGCCTCTGTGTATGAAAGCCAAGACATTTTTGTATTCGTTATAAATGATATTTTCAATACAAAACAGTCCTAAATTCTATTGAATAGAGAAGGACTTGTGGACAGTTTTATTTAAGATACATATTGTCTATGGAATAAGTAACACAACAGCTACAATGATACCGGAGTCCCTCAAGTTCAGTTGAACAACTGCAAGCATCTGAATCAGACATCATAATATAATTAAGCAGCTGATATGCATCTATGCTAGTCTCCAAGCCAAAACACTGGCTTCCATATGCCAGGATTAGACTTTATCAATGTCTTCTTAAAAGCATTTGCTACTTATATTTAAATATAAACTTAATTAAAGTTATATTACCCTTCAAAATAGTCACATTGGTTTATAGTTAAGAATGATGCTCAAAACACAGTGGATGCTTTACAAACATATGAGAAATAAGTTTTACCAAGTTATTTCTGTTATTGACAAATACAAATTAAGATATACATAACCTAAAGGATGGATTTTTTATTTTTGACTACGATAGTCAAAAAAGATTTTTACAGATTTCCTCTATATTCAATGTGAATGAAACTGTTACACAAATCGATATTTTTGGGTTAGAACTATGGCAATGTTTATTATTCTAGGAGTATAAATCACTGACAAATGTTTTATTTAAAATGTTGATGGTCACTTTGAATGGTAATATCACTTCAACAAACAGTTTTTGAATCACACAGAACCAGTCCTTTAAAATGTTAATTAAACTTTTCTTACTGTAAATTGGGTAAGTTTCACAGGACTAAAAATTTCACGATTTGTGAGCAGACAGACTTATTCATGAATTCTAAATTCACAAAATAAGTATTCTCTCACAGTAAATCTATGTGAAATGAATCATTTGCAAGATCTTCAAATCAGCGATGCGGAAAATTCGTGAAAATAGCAAAATTTAAATCATCGTGAACATTACCCAATCTACAGTATACTGATGTTCTGTAAAAACATTTGCTATTAAAGTTTAATATAAACCTAACTAAGGTTCTAAAGTCATTAACAATGAGTTTTGGAATCACACAAAACGTGTAAAATGTTAATAAAACTTTTTATGCTCAACAGCTCTCAAACATTTTGTAATTAGAAATTACAATAAAAATATACATTAATTAAAAGCAAAATTAACACATAGCTTCATCTAGTTCTAGCTTTTAGCAGGGACAGTGGTTAGTAACTATGTTTAGGTTAGCGTGTAACATAGAAAAATTAACTCTAAAACATGTACACATATAAAAACTATGGCCTCCCCAGGGTCTTAACAGCACATACTTCCAAACCTTAAGACAAACTGAAACATTTGTACAGTTTCAAGTTTGCGTGTGTCAAGTTATTCTACCTTGCTATCAGTGCAGATCATGATTAGTCATCCGTGCAGTCATGATCTACACTGTTGCTATTCATTCAGCAAGTGCTCCAGTGAACAATTAACGGTATTTTCAAAATAACAGATGGGAAGTCCAGCAGGGTAAAAGTTTATTCCATGCAGAACAGGTATTAACTAGAGCTATCACTAGATGTGATTAATACCCCCGAAAGACTGCTTTATAAACTGAGGAAGTTTGTAGTAACAGAATACCTTGCAAACAAACTAAAAAGAGATATTGTTCTTGGCAATAACTCTGTAATTTGTCAAGATAGAGTTATGGTTCTTGTACACTAGACTTCCTCTCAATGTGCTTGACCATTGTATGAAGCTGTATTCAATTCCAACCAGTAGTTTTTGAATAATGCTCTGGACAAGAAAAAAGTAACAAAGGGCAATTACTCTGTAATTAGTCAAGATGGAGTTATGTTTCCTGTGCACTGCACTTCCTCTCATTGTGCTTGACCATTGTATGAAGTTGTATTGAATTCCAAATGGTAGTTTTCAAATAATGCTCTGGACAAGGTAAAGTAACAAAGGGCATTAACTCTGTAATGAGTCAAGATAGAGTTATGGGTCCTATGCACTGCACTTCCTCTCGTTTACTTGACCATTGTATGAGGTTGTATTGAATTTAAACCAGTAGTTTTCAAGTTATGCTCCGGACAAGGAAAAGTAACAAAGGGCAATAACTCTGTAAATACTCAAGATAGAGTTATGGTTCTTGTACACTGCACTTCCTCTGATTGTGCTTGATCATTATATGAAATTGTTTTGAATTCCAACCAGTAGTTTTCAAGTTATGCTCCGGACAAGGAAAACTAACAAAGGGCAATAACTCTGTAATTAGTCAAGATGGAGTTATAGTTCTTGTGCACTGCACTTCCTCTCAATGTGCTTGACCATTGTATGAAGTTGTATTGAATTCAAACTAGTAGTTTTCAAGTTATGCTCCGGACAAGGAAAATGCAACAGACCGCCCGACCGACCGACCAACCACCGGATGACTCCTATATACCCCCCTAAACTTCGTTTCGGGGGTATAAATAGTAAAGGCATTAAAAGTTCTGTATTTTCAAATTTAAAACACATATGGAGAAGTATTAGGTGTTTTACCTTGTATAATTATTTTCCAGTGAAAGTTTAACAAGAAACATGGCAATGCCACGAAACCAGGTTTTCCTTTGACTGCCAAATCAAGTTAAAATCATGTAAACAGGATTTTCAATGTTAATGTCACTGTGACCTTGACCTTGGAGCCAGCCATGCGGAACATGCGTTCTGCACGTCATCTTGATGTGGTAAACATTTGTCTGAAGTTTCATCAAAATTCTTCAAAGGGTTGAAGAGTTACAGAGCGGACAGGATTTTCAATGTTAATGTCACTGTGACCTTGACCTTGGAGCCAGCCATGCGGAACATGCGTTCTGCACGTCATCTTGATGTGGTAAACATTTGTCTGAAGTTTCATCAAAATTCTTCAAAGGGTTGAAGAGTTACAGAGCGGACACAATTTCGTTTGACGCCCGCCCATCCGCCCATCCGCCCGCCATACCCCAATCTAATAACCAGGATTTTCAAAATTGAAAACCTGGTTAATAAACATATCTGGAAAACATGAACGAAATGCCCTGCTTCCCCAAACTTTTGAAAAACAGCTTTCACTTGCCAAATAACATTACATTTTGAATCCTGTGCAAAGATGGTCCAAAAATGGCACAACCAAAAACAATACCACCTGTGCTACAACTGCTATGGGGACACTATCAGACCCTTACATATCTGAGAACTTCAAATGCAATCACCACTGAATAGGCTAGGTGACAGTGATATACAAAATATCCTATGATTATACAAATGTATTACCATCTGCCATACATTCATACAAAAATATGAAAATTAGATTACTGGTAAATGCAGACTGGTTTTAGTAACATTCTATGTGTATGAGGAATATCTGAAGAGGATGCAAGGTCACAGTCTGTCTGCTTATTGTATCTGATTAGAATGTTTTGTCAAACAAAACACTTTTGTCTATGAACAAAAACAGTCACAGCCAAACCTACACCTGCAACCTGACTTGCCCATTTTCATATTCCTACAGTCCATTGTGTTGATTTATTGGACTAGTCCCTTTTGTTGCTTAACTGGACTGGTCCATCTTTAAATTCCGACAGTCCGTTTTGTGGTTCATAGTGGAATGCTCAATGAAATTTTATTAACTGAACTGCAACCTAGACGCACATCTCACTTTGGATAACATTTTGCAAAACTAATTTAAAATGTGACTGGCCATAACAAAGTCAGAGAGCACACAAAATATTCTGAAGGATTTATAAGCGACATTTATTGAGTCCAGACAACTAATGTCTGTCTATACTGATTATTTAACAGTGAACAAAACACAGAGAAAACACACAGAAACTATGACCCTGACCTCTAACTTAAGCAAACTTATGTACATTGTTCTTCAGCTGTAATGCAGTTTCTGAAAAGTTGCTTCTTTTGAAACCCTTTCGTCTATTTAATATTACATAATTATTATAAAGTCAAACTAGCTTAAGTTATCACATTTTAGAAGTCAAACTAGCTTAAATTATCACATTTTAGAAGTCAAACCAGCTTAAATTATCACATTTTAGAAGTCAAACTAGCTTAAATTATCACATTTTAGAAGTCAAACTAGCTTTGTCTTAATTTAGAAGTCAAACTAGCTTAAATTATCACATTTCAGCACAGAGTACATTAGAATAAGGTGAACTGTTTATTAATGTTGATATTCATGACAGTATGTACGGTTTTTCCAGTCACAGACAATTTTAGTGCCAATAGCCATGTTATTATTACAACATATGAAATCATTAAATACAAGATACACTACTGCAATTATCAAATTAATGAAACAGTTAACCCTATATATATATATAAGTCTGCTTGCTTCAGAAGGTGGAAAGATAAAGGTACATGTATACATGATTTCCTATTCATCTGTTGTATATGTGGAGTACAAAATAAGTAATACATACAAGTTCATGTTAGCAATCATTTCATAATTTTAAAGACTTGCTTCAAAATTTTGTCGCCAAATTAGGTTAATTTTTTACCAAAAATTCTACTGTGAACCGACTTACTGTCATGTTTTGCTGATGCAGAAAAAATTCATAAATTGAATGAGAATGTTTAATTTCTAGCGTGTATGAGAGTTTCTTCTCCTTTGACATTGCTTTTAGAAGCTAGATAATCAAAGACAGGTTTTTGATTAGGTTAATTCTTTGTTAACAATTAGCAACTAATCTTGAAGTGGCAACAAATGAATAGCAAGATCATGCAAAGCGTGTGAACGTAAACTTACTGAATCTTTTGTATTGGCTATAAGACCCTGGGAAGTGAACAAAACAAGAAAAACTAACTACGGTTACTGAAAAACTGAAATCAATGTAAAACTGGATATACATCCCATTCTATTAAGTTCATCTTTCAATATTTCTGTCCCAAAATGCCCCGCCCCAATGCTCTGAGAAATCAACAAAGCCATGTAATTAGCAAGCACTGACGCCAGTCAGAATACTTGTGATGTGCCAGACACCCGATGTCAAAACTTTTATTTACAAACAGACCAGACCTGCGAAATTTCACAAAATAAGCCTGCCAAAAGAAACAAACAACCAATTATCTTTACGAAGTTGATTAATTGTAGTGACTTGTGTCTTGAATTACTCCCCAGGATCTCACTCACTACATTGATATCAAATCAATGGCCACACAGGTCCCTGTGGATGTTCTATATGTATAACAGGCTATTTTGTTTCACAGGGGCTTGTTGAGACATACATGTAGTCTGCATTGTTATAATTTTCTTAGAATAGTGCGTAATTACGGGAAGTGAACTAATGTAAAAACCGAGTACATATAAAACAATAGCGCCCTTCTTAAATGCATATCCAATTTTACTATGAGGAAACAAAACATATGTAACAAAAAGTTGAAATGTAAAGTAAAATTGAAACCAGGACACGTTAACAATACCCATCAGTGCAACTATAGAAGATAAGCCATTTGATTAAATGGTGAAAATTATAATGGATAGGAAGTACAGACTGACCTGTTTAGTCAATCTGGGGTGGGATTTTATTTTACATTTTTTTAAAACTTTATTGACTACAATAAGCAAAGTACAAGATTAGGAAAGTCTCTAGGAGTCCTTATTGTGTACTCACCTTCGCCAGATCTGGAATATCACCTTTATCAATACCAACATTCTGTAAAAACATTGTGTAATCAATTAGTATATTTTAATCATATTGATTTTATACTGCTAATTTACATAGACTCAAGTTCTTGCAACTTTAATGAACTACTCTTAATAACTGCTTCTTAGGGAATAGACTATTACTCACAAAAAAAGGAATGGATTTAGGAAAGTTGCAGTCAAATTCGTCTCATAAAATTTGAACCAATTAGCTCTGGGTTAGGACACCAATGCTCAAGCCCTACACTATAGGACTCCCCTGACATATAAGCAACTTGTGGGGAAAACAGCATTTGCTATCACTAGCTCAAGATAATCTCCAGTGTACTTCATTAACTAGAAGCTAAGCAACTTCTTTCACCAAGATACCATACGTGTGAAAACTCCATTAATCATTTACAACTCCTGATAATTTCTTTGCACTTTAAGTCCCTTCAGAACATCATTTCAATCATATTTCAATGCTAATTTGTGAGAAGGTGAAATAATACACTAAGGCCATCTATGTTCTGAGAGTGATTTTTGAAGATTCTGTTCTGTCAAAAAATGTATACAGATGATAATGGTTTGCCTCAGTGTATTTTCAGTTCAAGTACAAAGGATAACACGATAAACAGCAAGCTCTTATTTACACCGTGGTCCTTAAGACAGAATCAGATACAATGGAATCCGGGTACCATACCCTAGCTCTTTTTACCAATAGATCCCTTGGTTCTTTTACATGCCCAGTGTATAGCACTGATACCTCTGGGTTTCTAACCAGTTCATCTCTAGATGAGTGTGAAACACTTTTCTGAAATTTCCAGTGCCCAGGCCAGGAATCGAAACCAGGACCTCCGGATTGGTAGTCCTGTGAGTGTTAACCACTCGACCATCACCCATAGTTCACTCTCAGTGAAAAGTAAGGATGTATTTCATTTAAGTAAGTAAGTAAGTAAGTTCATGTAAGTGCAAAAATTGTATTTTCGCAAGTGGAAAAGTCTTCAAAAAAATGTGCTTTTGGTGTTCAGAAAATTAAAAACACCTATTGAGTTGTCACTGAAAGTAACAATTATTCAGTTCATTCCATGTTCTAATCCATATTTGGATTTTTTATTAATATAATAATTGACCAGCGACACAGTAAAATGGGCCTTCGGACAAAATACTTGGAAACTAGCTTTCTTGCATATTTGAACAAACAATATTTCAATATCAATATTGGAAAATTTCAGTTACCAATGTTCAGTACAGACAAAACTACAACATTTTGAAAAAATATACCTAAGGCGTCATTGTTCACTCTAAAAATGACGTCACATACCACAATTGGACGTCGAAACTCACTTCAATTTACATGGGCAGTAAACTATTCCGGTAATCATTTCCTAACAGCATCATTTATTTTCGGTTGCAACATTATATACTCTTTCAATATATATCATATCTGGTGAACTATTTCATGTCTTCTTTCCACGATCTGCCTTTTTCATAGGGTATAGCCAAGATTAAAAAAAAGAATAATTTCAAATCGCTGTTGCCATAGTAATGGTCTTGGAGGATTTTGAAGCAAGTAGTATGTTTCTGTTGAGTAAAATATAGTAGCTATCAGTTTTTGTCTTTGGTTTTGCATTTAAACAGGGTGACAAAAATGTAAATTTTATGGGTTTTTTATCAATTATTGTCGAATAATGTAACAAATGTCCGAAGGTACATTTTCGCGCGTCGAAGGTCATATATGTGTTGAAAAATTTTTTTTTGCTCCTTTTCCTACTTACCTCTGCTACTTTGAGGAACTCGGAGACTTTATCCATCCGTACTAAAAACTTTTTATAAATATCTAATGCCTCTTTACACTGTTTCTTGTTCATATCAAAAAATTTCTCTGAAAAACAGGAAAGTACAATATGTCAGGTCATTTTCGTCCAAAGTTACATAAAAGACTATGGAGCCAAAGTTAGGCATATTATAGCATGAAACCAAAGTTAGATATATGAGAGCATGAAACCAAGGTTAGGCATACCAGAGCGGTATGGATCTAGATCAGCTTTCTGTCTGCATATATTCTGTTCCCATGCCCATCATAAGACAATCTCAATTAAAACATAGCACATGTGGCCTTCCATAAAGGTAACACTTCTTTCACTTCTTTTTTTCTCAATGACTTCAATACAACTGTTGGGTTTTGCACTGCAGACTTCATATTTAAACTAGAATTACAATTCTTTCAGGCACACAAGTTTTTCTGTGTGTAGACTTTCTACATATGAATGTCAAAATATAAACTCAGAATGTCTGCATGTAAGATGTGTTTTTTATTCTTTATCTGCCATGTCAAATTTTATGGGAAATGAACTACACAATCTTGTTGTCTTTCTGTCATGCATACACATAAATTTATGTGAAGTGGTTGAAAAAAGATTTACAGTATTAAATGCACATGTAATTTGAAATCAAACTCAAGTATTTCTGTATCAGTTAAGAGACCCGCAGTTACAACAATACTACAATACGATACAATAACTTTCATTTTTCGAATCGGCAAGAAATAGTTAAAAATCAACATCAGCTCTAAAATGAGACAAGACACAAATTACATGAATCATTAACTTCACAGATATATTGCTATGTTTCATAAGTGTAGATGGTCACTTTCAACAAATATATAGTCACAATGCATTGATCTATAAAACAAGACTCAATTTTATGAAAAAGCTACAGATCTTTCTAGGTATTAAACCAAGACAGCAACTGTATGGAGTACTTTTTTGTATCATTAAGCAAAAAAGAACTTCCCAATAAACTAGTGTAGTTTCATTTCTCATGGTCGAATTCCATACCTGCACATTAAACTCTCCTACCTGCAGGTATGAATGATAATTTCACATACTTTGTTTATGCATACATTGAAGTGTATTTTTATATCTGTAGTTTATTACTAAGAAATTGTACCTGTTTACTTCTGACCAAAACATACCTCAACAAAATATAACCTTGAGTTTAATTGTATAAAAATATAACTATTGTGTTTATTTTTATACCTTGAAGTACATTTTTTACCTATCAGTGTACAAATAATATCACAAGGTATATTTGTTATATATTGACATAATATTTCTGCACCCGCAGGTTTGAACTGTTACTTCCCTAGTTTATATCTGCATGAGATACTGATCTAACAAAATCATTGGCGCAAACACCGACTTTACAACTAACCTAAAACAAAATTTTGGCATATACAAATAGACAGGACAAATTTGTGAGATATTTACCTAGTAAGTTTATTGTGCCGTCATTATAACAGGCAAACAAACGTATAAGATCTTTAAACAGCAGCATGAATCCTGCATTTATCACACCATTTGTCAGTTCATTTGATGTGCACTGAAAACATACACAAAGCAATTATTACAACTAATGTAATTTGTATTACTGCCAGCAGCCAATTTGACGCACTACAAATTTTACTTCTCTTAAAATCTACAAATAGATTCTGGCTAAAAGTACACATACGAAACAAACAGTTACTGCTTTCACTCAAATGTGACATTGGAATTCCTTGAAAATGTTGTAAACATCAGTAAAACAAGAAATAAACCCTTAAATTAGTTTCATTAACAAAGAGCTGTTCGTAAGACAGCATGCTCAACTTTTCAAATTGCTTTTTCTGTGAAATCCTAAACAGTTCTATCAAATGGGCATAACTTTGTAAGGACACAATACAGACATATAGGGCTTTTTTCTTGGAGCATTCATAGCCATGAATAGTGTGTATCTTTTAACATTGTATGTGAATATTTGATATACTTACATCAAATTCTAATAATGCATCTATTTGTTTCTGTAAAACTGGTAATGTCTTCAACAACTGAAAAAAGAAAATATTTGATGAACAGGTAACCTTTACAAATTAACACTTTACTGCCTTTCTTTCAACCAAACTGAACAACATTCAAATGACACAATATATTTTGAAGTTGTATTAATAGCAGTGTTACAATTCTGTTAGTAGCTAGAAATGGGTTGTTGTATTGTGGTACGAGTTGAACGCCATTTTAAGCCGTATTTCAGTCATTTGTACAAGCTGGCAGTGTGCCTACCACCTAGGTACTAGAACCCAATTTTCCTTAAGGAAACTGCCAGCTTTCTCACGTAAAGAGTCATGGTCGGTAGCAGGGCTCGAACCCATGACCCTAAATCTATGAGAAGTTACAATGATTTCAAGTCAGTGACTCTAACTACCTTAACCACGGAGGCGAAATTGATTATTGGAATTACAAAAATAATGGAAGGTTACAGACGGTAACATTACACTTCTGCCATATATGGGTAAATATAGAGATAGCAAGAAAACCAGAACATACACACAAAATATAGAAATTTAGTAAAATGATACATAGTCAGATCTCGCAGTCTTTTCTGGGATTTTCTTTATCAATGTTAATATTTTGATAAAAGATTTCAAGAAGGTCACAGTCTGTGCACATGTCTAGTTTGATTTCTAATAAATTTTTTCTCATAAAACAGATGGCGTTAAAAGCACTTAGGTGACTGTATTTGGCCATTCTTTACAGGAAACACAGTGCATGAGTAATATACTTGCAATCCATAGTTTTAAGGTGAGATTCTAAACTTAAGTGCAATCTGGGCCAACTTACCTGGTTCTGGCTCAATGTATAATACATAGTTAGTGAAGCCCACGATTTTACCTTTAATACTGGACAAGTTCAACAATTGTTCAGAGAAAATTTTTATTTAAATCGGTGATCAGGCAAGATTTTTGACAGCACAGGCCGTGCATATTTTGATTACCTTCCAAGCAAGTTTAACAAACCTTTTCTGAATTCATTGTCCGCAGTAACCCGTCATCTCGCCCTCTTTTCACTTTGCAGAAATCAAAAGCCATCAGTCTGTATGTAACAGCTTTCTCGTTCATGTATTTGGCATATCTTCGTATAAATGTTGACATATCATAGCCTATATGAAAATACAATACAAGAAGGTTACTTTGGATCCAACTCGCTCACCATAACAGCTCATCATCAATACTGAAAATGGAATGGTACATCATAATTCTGTGTCTGTATAGTTTATGTTTGCAAGTTTTAGAGATCAAAAACTTATGGAGACCTTATATGTACTGTGTAAGTCTACTTCATTACATACAGAAAAGCTGAACCAGTCTGAAAGACAAATATCTCTTCATCAAACTAGCATGACTGGTTCACTGTCTCGCCAGAAATCAACAAATCAAGGGTTGACTGCAAAACTGTGGTAACTTATATAAATTAAAGAAGGACTTGTAACAGTTTCGAGGTCAACCCTCGAAATGCGTAAAATATATTTTGGTAAAAGCCAATGACCTACCTTGAACACCAGTTTTGTCAATGAAGTTTGACAGATTAAAGGAGCAATTGTTTGATGCCAAATACTGAGTAAACCTCTGAAATAGACAAGTATCAGTTAACTAGCAGTGATCTACATAATCAAAACAGTCAAATGTGATGCAATGTATATTGTACTGCACAAGGCCCCATTTAAATCAAGATGATGTACAACCTTAAGACAGACTTTTATTTCATCATCTAGTTTAGAGGTTTTCTGTAGAACAGCTGACATACAGGGACATCTGAACTATTGCAGTTGATATCAATTTCCCAGAACTGCAATACAAGTTATTCTGGGAAAGACCACACAAAAATAATCATGAAACCTGCACAAATAATATTTAAAATAAAACAATCAAATGACAATGTGACAGTGTTGAAATATCAATCAAAGACCAGGTTTGCTTGATTTTCTAAACAGTCTTAATTCAGTGGATTCTGCATGAATCAGATATCTTTACAATACTGCAGATTTCCAACTTCAATCTGATCAGCTATAAAGCTTACTTCTGTAAATTGGATAATATTTGCTATGATTTAATTCACGCTATTTTCATGAATTTCCCACTTCGCTAATTTAAGAATCTCACAAAAGATTCATTTCACATAAACTATCAGAGAATTCTCCTTTCGTGGATTTGAAATTTGCGAATAAGTCTGGCTGCTTACAAAATCGCAAAATTTTCGTCACACAAAAATTACCCAATTCACCGTAGTCTAAGGATATAAGACACTTTGGTGCCTAGACATAAAATGCGTACACCAGATGCGACAGAAATTAAATCGCTCACATCATCACTTCGTTATTAAGTTTCTGCTATTCAAAACAGATCTCATACTAGATTAAAGTCAGACAAAGCCGTCACGTCCACACATCGAGCTGTATCAAGTAAGACTGTATCTACTGATGAAATGTGTCTCCTAGGCAACCTGTTACAATTCTGTTCCTTAAAAATGAGCCCCACTGTGCGAAAAACATTTAGACGTTAAAAACGTTTATGCATCTTTCACTCGTTGTAAAGAGAAATATCAATTATAAGCAAGCAATACAGGTTCAGATCAGACTGCGCCAAAGTTGATCTGGATCCTAACAGGGACCCTTGCATTGGTTTTCACACAGCATAGCTCATTAATGCTACTACAACATATATATCAGTGGGTGTATAACTGGAAGGTACACGATACTGTGTTTAAAGTATTTCTATCATTAACTTCTATTACAGATACAGATAACCAGATGTGCAGGCACTTGTCATACAGAAGTCGTTCATACGGTAGATGGAAATGCAAGCTTAATTTTTGAACAGCACTTGTCACAAGGACAAAGGCAGAATCACACAAACGTAAAATAGCAAACAATATAAGGTTCCATTTTATTGAAAAACAAAGAAGTTACGAAGAATGACTGGCAGTTCATAGCACTCACCTCGTTCCCATAGTTCATCAAGTTGTGAACTGTTATAAGAGATTTGAACACTATAACCCAGCTGCCTTGCTGTGTGCGCTCTATGAGAAGGTCTGCTAGTTGAGGTATTGACACATTTGGTTCATTTGTACACTGTAATAAATCTGAAAGAAACAAAATATATGGTCAAACCTGTGTTTTTAAGACCACATCCAAATATACACGTCACCACCCAGCTGGGAGAAAGACTGTGCACTTTTCAAATATTGAACATACACCTGTGAATGAAGACCACCTGTCAACAAAGACTGTTTTAGCTTCTTTCCAAGCGTGATCTTTGTTTATACATTTGACGGTACCATTGTATAGCTTTTTTTTTTTTCACACCAGCTTTGGTTTATTGCATTTTGTCAAAGAACGGCTTAAGGTCTTGTGTGTATTGAGTAGTGACTAAGGGTTCAAACCCCCTACCCTGGTACATGTACCTGATAAAAGAGCAACTCAACTAGCATTTACAACAACTGAACTAGAATAATTTTATATAAAATAGATTATAATTTGCGGTCGTAAGAAACTACAGTCAACACTGTTTGTATAGCCAGACTCTCACAGGAATGGGAAGAAGTAATGGAAGAGACAACTCAAAAATCTAAGGTAATGCAACCTGCAAACCCCCTTGACGTGTTCAATGAACAAACACTTAGTTTAATGACTTACACTGTAATAATCTAAAGTATGTTGAAGTGTAAATAAACAATCACATAGTCAAATTGCTTTGGACAAGACATACTAAATAGGAGTGTATTAGATTCTGAATCTGATGTTTGTAACTTAGTGAAACACTGACTCATTCTATCCTAGATTTAGAATATTAAAAATGTGTTTGTCCGTTCTTTGTAGAGTACATCAGTACTACTTCAGATACTGATGTTGTGTAGGATACAAAATAGCCAGGAAGTTTGACTTGCTTTAGTTTGAGTCTTGTGCATACACTGCTTTAAATTCATGTACGATTTTGATAAAACTCTTGAGCAAACATTCACCATTCATATCCCACCAGGGTTGAAATTATATAGTGAATCAGTACACTATATTTAAAAGTAAATATAATCACCCGTATCATATTGTGTAAGCACCTTTACAAAACTGGTATGAAATATGAATGTTCACTTCAACTTGGTACAACATTTTGCCTGGCTCTACACTTATTTAATACCCGAGAATACGTAATGTTACACTAAAGTACTAGTTTATATTTTGCAGACCTAGTTATATATTTTGCAATGAAATCTGGTGTCATCTGCACTTTTCACAAACAATCCTGTTCCTTTTAAGACATTTCAAGTCAAGATGTGAGTGATTCCTTTCTTCTCAATAGAAACTGTTTTTCCCTGCAAAATGTACTACACATCTGCAAAATGGTATTCCCCCCCCCCCCCCCCCCCCCCCCCCCTGATAGTGTTTTTTCTTTACTTTTGATGATATGACGAAACCCCCTCCTTTCAAAGAAATTATTTAAAAATCATGCAAAATTCCCCCCTGATATGGACCCTGGCCCCAGTCTCAAAAGGCTAACGAGAGCCCTGATGTGAGTAATTCTTTTCTTCTCAAAGGAAACTTCTGCAGTACTACACACTTCTGGTATTGCTTAACCCTTTACTCAAATGGTTTGGTCCAGAACCTCTCATTACTAGCAGGTGCCCTCTCACAATTTACTGACTTGACTGCAAAGAGTAGATTATGATCAGACTGTATATGTGTGGGCTGATCATGATCTACATTGGTTGTAAAGGCAGAACCATATGCTGCCAGCAGAGAAAAGGTTTAAAACCTACCAACTGGGCAACTTATTGCTTTAAAAAAATACTTTTCCCTTTAGTATTGCATTCAAATCAAAATGAGGAGAGACAGAAAACACAAACTACCATCTGGAACTATTTTATAATGTTTTTTATGTTGTTGTTTCTAAATGACTTAAAACAATCGATACTGCACTTGTACATGTACTGAGAAATTACATAATCAACTTTAACCAGGCTTATTTCTGATATAACCTTGTACGATCACCATATTTAAACAACGCTAGCTAATTAGCCATATTTGTTTAAGAGGGTGAAAATCAATGTGAACTTGATTACTCTAACATTAAACACACACACACGTGGCAACAATAAACTGCAGAAGCAGAAGATTTTTGAAACATCTATGTTCAATGTCAAGGCTCTAGATAGCTATTACGAAAGAAGCATATTAAAAAAATATTTGTTCACATGACCTTGGACTGCGCAGTGCTACACAGCCGTTAAAAAAGGAGTTATTGTTATGTCTTTGACCTTCAAGACCAACTGTCTGGTAGCTGAGCATTCTAAGTCTAAAACACCGCGAATTTTGTACCATTACAGTACTATCCAATACTTATTGTTTTCATCAATAAATAAGTGAGGGAGGGGAAAAAATTGCCAAGTGCCTATGTACAGATATCGCAAAATCAATGACCGTACTACATCACAGGGATCAATATCAGATTCTGTAAGCTGAATGAATGGGAAGCCCTTGTCAGAATCAATGCTGGCTAAATAGTTACGTACTTTGACAGTAAATCTTACTGCACAAGATTTGACAAACAAAAAAACTGAAAATCGCAGTGAAGAGGGTACTGAACAAATTAATTTCAAACTTGGTAATTACTTGAGTACAAATGAATATCTTGAGCATGTTGAGTGACAGTAGCCTAGGTTGCTTGTCTCTCAACTGAGAATCAATATATTAGTATTGAAAAGTCAACGGAATAAAAATGTACTAGTCACCCGTTACTTTTGTATCGCAAAATGTAGAAGCCATGACTTTTTGTTAAGTTCTTAACCTTTGCTAATAAAACAAACAGAACAGTCAGCCTGTTTTTCATGAGTGCTGATAAATTTAAGGTCCAATTAAGGGCCGAAAAAGGTCCAAATAACCTCCTCAGAAGCAAAACCTTACCTCTCCCTTTCTAGAACTTCAGTCAAGACACATTTCTAATTACTGCAAGACAAAGCACCTTATTAGATAAATGTCATTTTCCTTTATGATGCATGCATACGGTTTCTCAGAATATTGCGCAATAATTTTTACTGCCCAGGAAGGAGGCAAATAATGAAAAAAGGCAAGAATAACTGACTGAAATTGATCATTCAACAATTAAACCTCATGGAGAAACAGACACTGAAATCAGTCTGTGACAGATACCAGCTCTCCGATGAACTCTATTTCCTATACGCAATTACCCGCTGGAGAATATTTTCTAACTTACAAAGTAACATGTTCAATTTTTATGCAGACTTGACTGTTCACAATTTATCTTCGCTGAAAGCTAGAAACCTGTTTTTCATAAACAACTCTCTCTACAAAATCTATTTTAATCAGTATCAGAATGAGAATGGACTCCCGACTGCTGCACAGGAAATTTGAACCAGCAGTGAAATACAAAATACATCTGTTTTCTTTGCTGATTTTAAATAGCTTATTTATTTGTTGTCTAAATGGCTGTTGTTTGGTTAATGATTGTTGTTTTGTTTTTGTTTGATTTGATTGTCATTCGTAATTCAGGTAGGGTTAGGCAGATCCTATTCCTATTCAACAATACAAATTTCTCTTCCGAAATATGTCAAGGGTACTAACTATTCTCAACTTAAAACACGAGGTATGACGCCAAGAAAGTTAGATATCATAAAAGCAACTCTTTTCACACGCATTTACAATTAAAGTCAAGTTATATGATGTGACCCAATTTATGTCGAATATATTGAAAGCCCTTGCTTTGCAAACATACCTAATAGGGAATGATCAAGTTTCATCCACCTAGATATATGTACAGTACTTTTTTATAATGAACACAGTGTCCTTTTACTGTAAATGTTAACAATGTCTTATTAGCCTTATCTGATATAAGTACTCAAACAATATATTATGTTTATTTATAGACTATTGAAACAATACCCTCAAATTAATATACATACCTTATATCAGTAATATCATGTAAATGATACATTGTGTTTAACTGCAGGCTCTATATATTCACTATAATTTGTATAACATCCATTTTTAATAGCAAATATTTAAAATTCAGATTTTTACAGTTAATAAAGCTTGTTACATATAACCAAGCGGCTTTTAAAAGTATCTTGAGCATTTTTCTACTGAGCGTGGAAGGGGTCAACGGCCTTCTTTGGAGAAATAATTAGCTCCGTATTTTAGCAAGGGAAAACTGCATGTTTTAAAAGAGAGTTTCTTACTAATATTTGGGGAAGACGCCTGTACATGGCCCCCTACTATAGAAGGAAAATAAGCCCTCAGTATCCAGAATCAATTTATTATGGTATATTTTTCTTAAATTCTGGTCCATTTGCATTACCATGACTATTAAGATGCAAAGATGACAATTCAAAACAGACCCATATTGAAAGAAATAGTAAAGACCCTTGGCCCGCCCATAGGCAAATAGGATTAAGGATAATTATGTCCACTGTCCATAGCCAGTGTTATTTAAAGGTCTGCCTGCTGTTCTGAACGTTCATTGCCATATGTGACCAAGATATACAAATGTTACAAAACAGAGGAAAACAAGCTTCAAACAAATAACTATTACACAAATTTCTGAAAAGACTGTTATTATGTGGCTATAATGTAATGTGGAGCATATAATGTGAATCCTGAGCATGACACGAGGAAGTGCTGCTGCAATATCATGCTCGATTTCACAGTCCTCCTCCTTGGTGAAGTGGTTCGATTTGCAGACTTGAAATAACTAACTTCTCACAGATAAGGGCAAGGGGTTCAAGCCCTTCCAAATGAGCCAGTTTGCAACAGGTTCTTCCCAGGAATTCCAGGATATTGCCTGACTGTTAAAGTGACTGAAATATGGTTGAAACGGGTGTTAAACCCATACACCAACAACAGCTCCTTTTCAGATCCATTTTCACTATACAGTATATCATTGGTCAGAATACTGTAACAGCTTAAGATAGATAGTGGAAGTGACAGGTAACCACAATAATTTTTCATGAAGTGCATGTAAACTTACTCTTGCACTATAAAGAATAAGTGGTAATGAACATGATGAAGGGTTTGCACAATGCAAACTACCAGATGACAGTCTCTCTGCAAACTACCAGATGACAGTCTCTCTGCAAAGTAGTAGATGACAGTCTCTCTGCAAAGTAGCAGATGACAGTCTATCTGCAAAGTAGCAGATGACAGTCTATCTGCAAAGTAGCAGATGACAGTCTCTCTGAACTACGATGGTCTATCTGCAAAGTAGCAGATGACAGTCTATCTGCAAAGTAGCAGATGACAGTCTCTCTGCAAACTACCAGATGACAGTCTCTCTGCAAACTACCAGATGACAGTCTATCTGCAAACTAACATATGACAGTGTACATGTATCTGCAATCTATCAAATGACAGTCTATATGCAAACTAGCAAAATGACAGTCTATTTAAATTGCTTATCGATAAGCAAAGGTTTAAATATATAATGGTATCAGTAGCAAGTACTTGACTGAAATAACTTTTCAGTGAATTATAGTACATCAGTAACATATACTTGATTCTGATAGTCTTAAATTAATAAAGTTATCACAATACAATGCGACCTTGACTAAGCTATATCTATAGTACAGATAGTTATCTGCATGAATTGTAAATTGACGTCAAAATGACTTACCATTGTCAGGTTTAAGTTATCGTATCATACAAATGTATAAATAGGAAAAGTTGCAAACATTATCTCTCATTTATCTACGACAATCTGTCACAATGACCACTATCTTAATGTCTATAAACTGGAAATACTGTCACATCAGCTAAAAACTGTGACTGTAACTGACAATGTAATCAAAGATGTATGTAATTACGAACCCAAATGTCCTAGTGCAATGTGTAATTATGCACATAATGCACACAGTGGAAATCCTACTAAGCCACATTTTGCAATGGTGAGGAATGAAATACTGGTATGTCAAAGGCTGTTACTCTTTATGAATATTTCATTAGTTTAGTCTCAATCAATGTACTTTAACTCTACTTTGAAAAGTCTTCGGAAAAGTGTTTCAGTTGGCTTTTAAACACTGGTTCAGTGTTGCACTCGCAAACACTGAAAAATTTTCAAGTAATGATTTTGATTTATATGTTTCCTTTGATCTAATACCCCAACCAAAAAAGATTCAGATCTGACATTTCCTACACTGCTACCTAAATCTTATGTTCAGAAGTTAATGGAAGCATTTATGTCCAAATATGACAAGTGCCAAATATTTCATATTCAAGTACTAGGCCCCCTTTTAATACTCAACCATGAAGTCTCTAGTTACTAACTTTACTGCAATCCAGATGCAAGAAATTGCACATTCTATTTTATACAAAATAACAGAAAGAGCATAGATCTCAGATATGTGCATCACCCTGCTTCCAAAAAAAAATTCCTCCAGTCTTTCAATCCACTACCTTCCCCTTGAAATATACTGAGTGGCACACACATTCACACACACTCACTTTATCATGGAACAGTAACACCAAGTAAAGGACGGGTCATACCGTTACTGAAGTTAGTGCTACTTTCCAAGATAACCAAATTGAAGCACCTGTCTTAACACTTCCATGATCATCAATAAGTAATGTGGTAATATGTATGTACAGTTTATGCATTTCTGCAGAGAAACATTAATATTTCATGTTCTTGCACTTTAAGAGACTGTTGTGTCTTTCCATATTGATATTAGTATTGATTCTATTGAACAGGATGCTGTGTTCATATTTACATTTAAGTAAAATAAGGTTAAAGCAGAATTTCAGATAGAAGTTCAGCCTTCCTCTGCAAAGACAACAGTCAAGTTTTCACAAAATTAAAATTAGATGGGGAATGACTAGTTATATTTCTGCTTTTAATTCCTTATAAATTTAACATTTACATTAATTTTCACTGTCTGTATGTACATGTAGTTCTACAAAATTACACTAGCTGTCAGTACTACACCTACTGTTCATAGTTTCACTGGCACACAACTCATTTTCATTCAAAAATTTAAAATATGTAGGTGTTGGTTACATACTACTACTAGATCCCAAGCCTGATAATCGGCTAAAGTGGTGAGCCCAAGAAACCAAGAACAAAATGCCAAGGATGCAATTGATTGTATGTGATGCTGGCCTCATCCAGTCAATCCTATGGTTTTTCACAGCCTTATCAAAGAATAGGTGTGTTATGTTGGTTTTCTTTTTTTCATTTTTAAAATCTTCTATTTGTTAAGTATATTTGTAACACTAGTCTTTGAATTAATGAAATGTTGTTACAGTGATGGGCTGATGGCACCATTGCATGATGCAAATTTCTGTACAAGGAGACCTGTGGAATTCCCTACTGAAGGACTGAATGTCTAGTCCCTGAAGCATTCTAGTATAACATTGCTCATTATGCATCCTATGATCTCTCAGTCTGTCACTGAAAATTCTTTTCAGATATAATTATATTTTTTACAAGCTTACTATGAACTGATCAAAAGTTTAAAACACAGTGGAGACTGTTTGCCATTCTATTGAAATTTTTTGAAAAAAGACAATTATGTCATGTTCATAGGTTGACAAATAAATATATGTCTAACCACAGGAAGTTGATATATTTTGTCAAAAAAATAAAAATGAAGAATGTCTCTGTTGTTTATTTAAATAGAGGGGCGATTTTTTTCTGCAAGATACATTCTTCAATTTTACTTTTTGACTAGATATCAATTTCCTGTGGTCTAACAATTCAAAGGTGAATTTGTGTTACAAATGTAATAGCAAGACAAAGTACCTATCTGTGTAGTGGAATGTTGCGCGCAAGTACATGTAACGGGGCTCCAAAAGGATATACAAAATGGACAAAACCCGTTCGTTACAAAGCAGTTTCCGTCACAAGAATTTGTAGAACAAATGTGTACTTATCTGCTTGTGGATAAAGGATACAACCTATTAATGATGTCATATGTTTTTTTTAAACCTTTCTGATGACTACCTCCTACATGCGCAAGGAAAAAAGTCAATGTTTATGTTCTGTTAAAGCTACAAAGCGTTGCAGTTGGGTTTGCCCGCACGCTATCTTGGCAATCATTAGTTTAATCTTACGTACTAGCGAATTTGAAACTATTATTAGAGCTAGTTTATAGGTTAACTCCTCCCCATTCAAGGACATTTAGGTACGAGCGTTCACGCCGCCAATTTTTGCTCCGCCCAAAACCTTGCCGCGTAAGCTACTGACCATCTTCACTTAGTATTTTAATGCAAGTGGCAATCAGTATTTAGTAAGGTTGAATATAGGGTTCTTTGCGTATTTTGGAGTGACTTTTGAGAGAAATTATATAGATCTAGACTATTTTATTTAAAATGTTGATTAATACTCCTTTAAACGAGATCTCTTTTAACCAACGATTGAGCTACGGTATCATTCATTGCATTTGATTTAAGTGTACCACAAAGGAAGACACCGAAAAAGGGGTCCCTAGGGGCCCCCCCCCCTTAGCTACGGTCCGGTCGGTAGTTTATGAATTATAATACAGGTAAATTATGTTTGCGGAACTTTACATAATTCATAATGACGCCTGGTGAACAAAAATATATTGTAATGCTTTTTTTCATAAAATGCGTTTTCAGTCAGTCTGTTTCCCATACAAAATGTCAACGAAACCAACTAAATTTACGAAATTATCAATATTTGAGTACACCAATAATTGATATAGCAGCACCTTTCTGTAAACGTGAAAATAGGTTTGTCTCCGGCAGGGTACTGGAACTCTGAACCTTTTTTTCTTGGTCCGCCACCACAAAAGCAAGGTCATGGACAAGAGTAGAAGTGTCGTATTCTACTGACATACTTGTATCTAGTGCCGTATTCTACCATCATACTAGTATCTAGTGTCGTATTCTTCTGACATATCACGTGCATCTGAAAATGCTTGCCTGCCAAAATCTTAACTTGTATACAAGTGAATTTACGGTCATTTTCTGTTGTGTTATCACAGCCAAGTTTCCCCCTTTCTATACTGCAGACAGTGAACACAGATATTTTCGCTTATGAACTGTGTTTTTACTTTCAAAGTCAATGGTTTCTCCCTTCCTTCAATCCTCGAAGTGGGGTCGGGTTGGTTGAGTCGGAGAAAAATTCCAAAGCAATGAACAGAGCACGTAGTTACTTCGGGACATAAAATGAAATGGCAGGCATGGCAGTCGGACCGGTAGTTTATTGACGATTATCTAATTGATAGTACTTTTATCTCATACATTTACATGTATTTCCATTCTTTTATATGCCAACCCATAAAGTGTATGTTGGATGTCTAACAGTAAACTGTTACAGTTCGCAAGATGAGTGTAGGATACTGCACTCTGACCAATGCAATTTACAACCAGGTGTCACGCATGAGCGAAATGTTGGACACATGACTTCAGAGTTCCACGATTACTCAAAACATTGTTTAACTCTTTGACTAACTACAATTTTTTCGACTATTGTTCACTTTTGTGGTGCAGAAACATTCGACCAATGATAAAGAAAACATTTAAAGAATCTGCGCGGAGTCAAACATTTTGTTTTGCACTGACCGCTGTGTCGTCAGTGTCACTGAAGTAAAATGTACACACTAATCTTAGACTAATAAATCCTTGATATACTTATGCACACTAATTTATTTCCAGTGTCAATGGCTATCCACATATCCATAATTATGATAATCATTAGTAAAGTTCTAGGACATATGATTAACTCACGCATGCAGCGAGACGGTGAACTCACAAGAAGTTTTCGGAAAGACATTTAATGTACACATGTAGCAATGCATAGTAATGTATATAGTAAATTGTACGTGTAACGAGAAACTTGTGCATATTACTTATACTTAAAATAAACAAAAACAAGTTTTATGTGACCGATTATGTTGGTGGAGTGCTGCTGTATATGTCCAACCGATAGTACAGCAGGGGTGGGGAATTCCTATGTCCGACTTGTGTCACACGGGATTTTCTGCCGCCGGACAGGCGGATTTTTCTGTCCCGGTTGTCCGCTTGAGAAGGGGAAAAGCAACGAATAAATAATGTACGAAAGTCATGTTTACGCCCGGGACCCTCTAGATATATTTGCACTAGATTCTATTGGGAAAACCTTTTAATTTTGAGAGCGCGCCTGGTTGTGTGTTTTCTGTTTTTTGTATGTACATGTATTCCCTCGTGGATTAGCCTCAATATTTCGACTGCAAGACAGACCCATTTTACAACTGACGTTACATCTAGTCTGTCTTTGCTAAGGGCGGCCATCGTATATATCCAAAAAGCTCTTGCGCACAATTATTTGGGCTACTCGTAAGGAGACCCGCATAAAACTTTCATAGTCCATTTCGTATGTTTGGAGAAAGTTCCATCTAGCTACTCCATTGATAATTAAAGTGCACATTAATATCTACAATATCCGATATTGATTCTGTCATGACTTTTAATATTTTCTTTCCCCTCATTGCGCCCCCGATCAAATGAGTGCATGAATGCAGTTTAGGCAGGCGAACGTGGCGCCAGAATCAAATAAAGACTGATCGCATGCGCCCCTATTTTGGCCTTGCCATTGAAAGTACGGAGGGGAGGAGTTAACCGATATATACATGCTCTATTAATAGTTTCAGATTCGCCTTTGTGTGACGTAAGATTGTAACTCTATTGATTGCTAAAACAGCGTAAGGGCAAACCCAACTGCAACGCGTTGTAAAGAATCTATATTGCTGAACTTTTGAATGATTGAACCTTTCTAAATAAAAATATTTTAAGAAAACCTTCATTTCTTTACGGATACTGCTTCGATACCAGTAGATTGGTTCAGGGGGTAGATCACTAACTCTGTAAGCTAAGGATCCAAGGTTTGAGTCTTCGTCAGGATGCACATACTGTATTTCTCACCGTATGACAATGGCGCCCAAATTTTAGCCCTACAGCATTAGTCACACCCATAATTGTTTAATCTATAGTACCCACTGAAGTTTATGGAAAAATTTAAACAAAGTGGGAAAGTATTTAAAAATATCACACTTTTAGGACTTGAAAATGAAGCCAAGAGAAATGTGTAATTTAGTCGGAGGATTCAAGTCAACCCAGTGACATTAATATATCAGCATTTCTGCACTGGCCCAGCATTATGCCTATTCTAGACCTCCTGGTGGTCAGACAAAAAAATGTGCACAAGAATTTTCTTAGCCTTGTGACAATCTACGCTTATTTTGCTTTATTTTTTCTACCACTCCGTGTCAAGCAGCACAAGTTACTTAACCATAATAAATAAAGCATGGACTCATTGAAATTTAAGGTCTTTGGGAAGGTCTGCCACCTGCTCTTGTGTTGTGGCAGTTGTGCCCTAGAATTCTGACAGGTTTAAAAACGAGGACAACCATTTCATTTGGCAAAAATTAAAACCAAAAATATATTGAAAAATTGTTTTAAATGCCTTCATGCCACAAACTAATACTTACAATCCAAATGTTTCCTTTTCGGCCCCATAACCTCCTCTGTCGTTGATTTACAAACTGTTTTTGCCAAGCCTTGGCCGGCGATTGTGTGTTTGGCCGCAGTTACACGGTCCAAAACACTCTGTCCACTTTTGGTACTCATGACTATATTATTCCTTTTTCAATCCTTATGTCCGAGGGTCAAACGACCCCCTAAATATTACACATTCGTCCTAAAACAACGCGATAGGAAGGGGTGGATTTGATTACACCGAATAAGATGGCGCACCGAAGGAGAAAATTAGATGAATCACGTGACAAAGGGAGACAAATCTTATTACTCCCCTTGATGCGCGCTGGACTATGGAAGGCCGGTTGTGGCTCAATATTTATACATTTTCAACAAATTAGAAAAATCAAGATTATTTTATATATAGTTATTGTATGTGTATTTTTGTAAACAAAATTCAAATTTGTACATGTTTCTTACTATTCATAGTCGAGGGTTTTTTGCTGTCCAGTCCATTCAATCAGACATGCTTAGAACTATTTCAATTAAAATTGGTAGAAAAACTCTACTAGGAAATGCATCACCCCTGGCAAGTTTCAGTAAGATTGTTTGTGGAACTTGAGTTACAGTCCTTAGAACCTTTTCTAGTACAATGTTATGATTATCACTATTTTCTTATTAAGTGAACTTAGGGTTCTATAGCATTTTTTATTTTCTTACTTGTTGTACAATCAGTAACAATCTATGTAAATATAGCTTATGTTTATATATGTCAATGTAACATGTAAATAAACCTTTGTATTTGTATTTGTATTTATATATCTCCTGCAATACTATCAATGATCAATTTCTTATCATTGTGGATAGATATGTTAAAAATCAGAATCCTATGTTTCATGATACATTTTTAAAAAGAATGGTTAAAAGTAAAATCAGTAACAAAGTGAAATTAGTACCTGTACAAGTTTAGGCTATTGGTGAATCCTTGGAGACTTACACTGGCCTTAATGTTACACAGCAGGCCATTCCAGTACCTGATGGTGTGGTTCTTGAGAAGGGGATGATTTAATTCAAATTTCTTGAGTTTTTGACGTTTAAATATTTCTAGCATTGATGTGACACTTCTCTGGTCTGTATAATATTTCATTACATATCTAGCTGTAGCTCTTTTTCATCTATTAGAGTTTTTTGACATTGATGCCAAATTGTACTCAATATTCTAGTAGTGGGAGAACATAGGTTTTATATGCTGTTTCTCTTATGTTTGTATTATTACTCTGTACATTTCTTTCAATAAAGCTAAGGATGTTTCAAGCCTTATGAATTATGATATGTTTTCAATATTCATTTTCCAACTAAAGTCCTTACTGATGGTTACCCCAAGATATTTTGCATTTTTTGTTGCATTAAGTTTGATAGTACATGTATTCAGTTTATACCGGTTTTTTCCTTTTTTTGTAGCTCTAATAACTTCACATTAATCCTAGGATTGAAATTCCATTTACCAATGATTTTCCTCTTTTAATTTTGATAAATCATTTTGAAATTTTTGTGATTCGACTTTGGAATAAATTGTTAAGTATCCTATGGTGTTGTCAGCAGAAAGCCAGACTCTACTTTTAACCAAGGGCAGGTCATTTATTATCTTTTTTGTTACCCAAGGGAGATCACATTTTGGTTTAGTAATTTTGGAGGGTATCATGCTTTTCTGAAAGTTCATTTAGTTTGTTTTTAAAATCTTCCCATAGTTTATTTGGGTTATGACAAAGTAATTTATCAAAAACTTTTTCATAGTACTGTGATCGATCTGATTTAGGTGCATCCTAGTTTGCTTTTTTGACATGGTCTTCCAACTGCTATTTAATCTCATCGAACACTTTATTTTATGCTTTTCAGTGAAATACTGAGACATATGAGTGAAATAAAACTGGCAATTTCACTGTTTCAAAGCAGTGAAAATATCAAAATCTTCAACCTTGATTGACATCAAAATGTATCAAGCATATTATTAACAAATGCAAGAAACCAAACGTCATGTGTCCTATGCTTGATGACGTTTCCCGCAATTATCGAAAATAAACAGAAATATCAGTGTAATATCAGTTAATTTCACCTGTGAACATATCACTTTTGGCGCCAAATTGATGAAATTATTTTATCCTCTATATATTGTGCTCAGATGACCCTAAGCCTGGTAGAGTTTTGGTGGAATGAACTTCACGTGGCACATCAAGCACATTGTTTTCTCTTCTACGGATTTTTCCTACTTGGTTCAAGATAAAATTTGCTAAATTGTCCTGGAAGTTTTCATACAATGACCTTAGTTTACAGGAATCTTTAATGCTTTCAGATACACAAATTCTATTTCTGGGAGATTGAAGTCACCCAAGATCCAAGTTGCAGGGTATTTTGTGGAAAGAATTCCCCAATGATAGATGAGAGACTGTTTTCATCACTTTCAAGAGGCTTGTAAAAGGATGACAAATAGATTATGAATTGCTACTTTTGGGACGTCCCTACTATGTAAGTCTAGTTGTTCTTCTTTAATGTAATGTGTTTTGATATTGCTAATAGAACGCCTCCTCCTTTACTATTAATTCTGTCATCTCAAAGTACTTCATAGTGTGTGTTATCAGTAAAGATGTTTGTGTCAGGTTTGTAACCAAGGTTCTGTACAGGCTACAACATCAAGTTGTTCTTTTTTTTTTTTAACAGAAACCATGTTTATTTATTACTTCTTTTTTTGTGTGATGCACCACCACTAAGATTTTAAGATGTAAGAAGTAGAACTTACAGATGTAAGAAATAATCTGGAGCATTCTTTAGTTAACTGTAAGTCCTGACGTAAACAATCAGCCAAAAGCAGTTTTATAAGACCATTCAGTTTTCTCATACCATTCAATATTATTATTATTATTATTATTATTATTATTATTATTATTATTATTACCTAAAGCTTCAGTTTGACTCACTTTTTCCTGGAAACCATGATGTAATTCCTCTTTTAAAATGATGTCATAATTTAATGCGTTATTCGCTGTTTATCATATAATAATAAATAAAAGTCGCAGTGGGAGCTACTGCAACAGATCAGAGCTTATATCAGTCCAGATATTGTACACAATGTTTGACATTGAACTAACCTGGTTGGAATATGGGTTATACATACATATTTTACAAAATTAAAATGTTCAATAAAGTTTCATAAAATTCTTGCAAGAAGTTATTAATGCTTAAAAGAACTTAAGCCCTTCCCAGCTATGTTTCTTACAAAGACTTGCAGATCTTTAAATTTGAACAGTATAACGAATAGCACAAGGGAGCTAACTAACAACTTCCATGCTGAGTGGCAAACATTGCACTCATAGGCCATTCCTACATGTATATCTCCCCACCTAAGGGGTTACACTGTGTCTACAGACCATACTGAAGGTATTGATAGTTAATCAATGTCACTGACTCATTCATCAAAGGCTGCTAAGCTGCTTCAATCAATATACATGTCTGTTGTAATGGTGATGATTTCTGCAAAATGTGATCTGGCTAGCAGTACCAGAGTAATTGCCCTTAAAATAGTTAAAACAGCTCCTCTCATTTGGAATGAAGTATTAGATTTAACACTTCTTAAAACAAGAGGGCCAGGATGGTGCTGAATCGTTAACTTGTGTGTAACTGCATTCAGTAACAAGATCAAGTGACATAAATCACACACCACAACTGGTTTTCCCAATGCACGGCTCAATTTCAATACAGATCATCTGCAGATTGCAGTAAACCTTCTGAGCAAGTTTGTGAAGATCCATTAGAAAATGTGACATGTAGAGTGTTATCGAAGTTTTATAATAATCTGCTTTAGCCCACAGCATGTTCCTGTGACCTGTAGAGTGTTCGTAACAAGGTAGGTTTTCATACAGTGTGGCTCAATTTTAATACAGATCATCTGCACGTTGCAGGCAACCTTCTTAGCAAGTTTCATAAAAATCCATTGGAAAATGTGACTTGTGTTAGCAAAGTTTTACAAAAATTGGCTGCAGCATAGTTGGTTTTCACACAGCGTGTCTCAGCTTCTATACAGGTTATCTACACGATGCATGCAATATTCTGAGCAAGAATTGTCACTTTTGAAATGTAAATTGTTTTAAAATAATCGGGTGTAGCATGGTTGGCTTTCATATGGCATGGCTCCATTTCTAAACAGATCATCTACAGGTTGCAGCCAATTTTCTGAGCAAGTTCTGTGTAAGTCCATAAGAAAATCTGACCTGTAGAGCGTTATCGAAGTTTTATAATAATCTGCTTCAGGGTGTTTGGTTTTCGTACAGCATGACTCAGTTTCGAAATTTGCAGTTGTGTGGCTATTTTTTGTTCTCTCTATTGTTCTTTATAACCAAATAAGCTAAAATGTAGCAACATAACCAAAGTGGAAAAGATGACACCTGACAATGGCATAAGCTCTGCTGGGCTTTTTCCAGTAGAGCTAAATAAAAGAGTGTAGGTCAAAAGTCATGATCAGGGTAAGCTAAGGACAATTTTAAAATCTGCTTGCATAGCTGCACAGTCAAAGGAAGAAGGTCAAAGGTAATGATCAAGGTAAGCTCAAGCAGTATTGAAATCTGAAATGCTAAATTTCATCACAGTTATCATGCAGCAAATATTTGGGACAATTTCATTTGCTGTTTATATTAATTTTATAGAATATTGACAGTGTGGTATTAAAATGTTTATCTCTGAGAAATTAATTTAAGGCCCATCTACACTGTAAACCTTGATTTATAAATTTTGATTTATTCAGCAAAGTTTACTGTGTAGATTGGTCAAATGTACGATTTTCCTGAAGTGTATACTCCATTTTTGGGATAGAGAAAGTCCTATCCCCTAAACCTTGGTGTACAGACCCAACACAGAGATTTTATTTATTACCCAGGTGACAGCGTCCTAATTAGATTAAAATTCCAGTGCTGCTGAGAGAGATTATAATTATTGTGGAAAAACAGACAAAATAGTTTGAAATTGAATAAAACAATGCAGAAAAAAACATTGCTTGTTTTCATATTAACTATAAAATTAGTTTGATATTCAAATTATTTTGAAAATAAAAAATAGTACATGATATAATAAAATTTATCTTTCTCGACTGTCTAGGATCGCACACATGGTCTTTCTATAAATAGTATCCCTATTAGCAACATTAGTATTTACAAAACAAACATATATTATGAAGATTTTAAAGTTTCCTCTGTGTAAAATACTTAAAAAAAAAATAAAAACTAATTTCTGTCATGAGCACGAGGTTCAGATCAAAATATGTGTCACCGAGGGTAACTGTTTTAGCGGAACGAGGCTCTGCCCAGGTCCCGTAAACGTTCCGAGGTGACGGATATTCCATCTGAGCCAAGTGTCTCATGAGGAAACCTTTTCTTGCATGCCGTCTTGCACTTTAAAGTAGATTTCTAAATGCAAACTTATCAAAATAATGAATTATCATGAAAAACAAACGATTTTCCGAGCGTTGTGTTTGGGAAATTGATGTCACAATGTTTATAACGCTACGGTCATAAGTGATTCACGAGAGTCGTCTGGCATAGGAGGGGTGCCAGACCGGTTTTTCCGGCATGGGCAAAATCACCGGAAATGCCGATCCGATATGCAAGAAATAAATATGTTGCATGAACCATGATTTACTGTGTATACGGTCATGATTTACATCCCTCAAAAACGTAATCCTAAGGTTTATACATCAAGGTTTACTGTGTAGATGGGCCGTTAAATTACATTAATCTAATAATTTGTTTTTGTAAATTTTATTCACATAATTATGCATGTTGAAGGCAACCGTCTTAGCCGAGTGTACTTCAAAATCCCCTTGGTCCAAAAATGGCATACTAGTCATAATCCCCTCAATACATTTTACAAGTGGAAAAGCATATATTGAATAAAAAAGTTTACTGAATGTTTCATTTGTCTCTAGTTCAACTTTACTATAGCGAATGCTTGAAAAAAAAAAAAAAATTATTGAAATTAAAATGTAAAATCCATTAAGGGGATTATGACTACTATGCCATTTTTGGACCAAGGGGATTATGACCAAGGGGATTTTGAGTGTCTCCCGTCTTAGCCAGTTTTGAGCCATGCTGTGTGAAAACCAACTATGGTGCAGCTGATTTTTGTAAAACCTTGAAAACACTCTACAAGTCACATAATCCAATCTTTTTAAAACTACAATCCCAATACTGTTAATACTGACATCATATTGTTGATACATTTTTGTATGCATGTTTGTATCTAATATAATGGGTGTTTGTCTTTCATTGATGATGTATGAATGGAAATTGTATATTTAATTTTTAAATGAATTTTAATTTTAATTTCATTTCATTTTGTGTAGAATCTATGCTGTCTTTTCCAAGAAGGCCTTATTGAAAATATGTAAATGTCTTGTACATTTGAATATTTGTCATAATGTGCTTACCTTCTTTAGATAAAGATATAATTTTTTTTTTTTTTTTTTTTTTTATTATTCCAATAATGTGAAATTTCTATAGTTCAATTTCTGTCAAAAAACATTAAAATCTGTCAGACAAAAATTAAGCTTTCTCAAGAACTCATACAGAAAATTGTGCATTTACTTCTCTTCCACAAACAACTTAAAATTAATTTTAGTCAAAGAGCTTTGTTAAAAAACAATTGAACAGGAATGTGGGGTATTCACCACAGGGGTCCAGTCAGCCATGCAAATTCACAGCGAATTCACAGTAGATGTCAATTAACATGACTGGTCACTGGTAGACTAGCTTCTGTTTATCATATTCAGCTACTGTATAACTTCCTTACATTATGTACAGATAATGTAGGAAAGGGATGTTAGTTATACATAAATTTTAAGACCTTCATAAGATGTTATTATTCTATTTTATCAGTTACCTTTTAGGTACATGTACGTAATTCCCAGTCAAATTAGATTATAAAAAATCAACACTTACAGTTATTATATCAAAATTATTTTCTAAAATGACAGAAACATAAACTATATTTTTTTTTACTTTTAGATTACTGAAAAATAACTGTGATTTCAAAGTTAGATTGAGTAATGTTTTAAATACTCAATCAATTACTCTTACAACAAACCAATTATCACTAAGATTAGATGTTACACTTGATAATTACTTGAGCATATTAACTTTCTCAGTATAACTTTAAAATCACAGTTTACTGCATTTATCTAAAATATTTTCATATCCTGCAATAAAAGTAAAATGTCATTATTATATAAAACAGTTTATATAAACAACAGGAAATAAGTTATAAATCAATTATCTGTACAAATCAATAAAATTTATGGTTCTACTATTGTACTACATATCAAGTCTACTGACACACTGCTGGACCTAATCAGAGAGGATTAAAACTGATAAGGGGCAATAAAACGATTAAGATATTTGACCACCTGGGGTTTGGTGGGGGGTCACTATGAAGGACATTTTAATTGTCTTTAAGCTAGTTCGGTCAGAAAAAACATTAAATGAAATCTGCATTTTATTTTATATGTCTTTTATATAAAAAAAACAACACTTTCATTGTATTATATTTAACTAATTTCTTCAAAACAAACAAAGTACAAACCAATAATCTCTACATGTCAATAAAATTGATGGTGTTTTTACTAAATGTCCTGCCTAAAACCCCTGATCAGACAATATCTTATCTGAGAAGGGGTAATAAAACACTATACCTCCTGCAGTGTTTTTTTTTTTTTTTTTTAAGGGGGTTGGGGGTCAATTATGTAGGAGATTTTAATTGTCTTTATAGCCAGGAAGCCAAGTTGTAAATATGTTTAACACTGTTTTTCCTGTTCCTTTGTTTAATTGATATCTGTGATATCTCAATAATCATCTCAAGTCATATGTGTTAAAATGTCACATGTCATTTCCTAATAACCAATCAAAATTCTGTCTTAGATATTTAATATTTAATTGTTTCTAATAGCTTTATATAGACTGTTAAGTACATTTCTTAATGTAGTCAAAAAATTTTATTTTTTAAGCATGACGGGAGACATGCCGGGGTCTCATCCAAATATCAAGCTAACATAAGTGCTCTTTTGGACGGACCTTGATAAAATTCTCATCAAATCAAATTCTTAATGTAGTGTGAATCAACACATAACTGTATCTTCAAACACAAGAAAGAAATCAAAGGTCATAGCTAAGGTCAGTATTTACTTTCTTGTCTAATTAGGTGCTCCTGTATCATAAAACAAGAGGGCCACGATGACCCTATATTGCTCACCTGACTACCATTGGCTAAATTAAGAAATTGCATGTCAGAAAGGGTTTATTTTGACTTGGGGTCCTAATTTGAACAATCTTTGTACATTGTCATTACATAATGCTACATTTCAAAAATGTAAGCTCTTAGTTCAGTACAAAGTTCTTGTTTTTGGACCAGTAGCTGTAAATTTTCTTGAAATTGTACCAGGAGAGAAATTGTACAAGTTGCCAAATATGCAGAGAGATCTGTGGCCATGTATTTTCAGAAGCAGTTGAATGTATAATGAACAGCATATTTGAAATTATGCATGGATATTTGCTGATTAGGCAAAGAAAGAATTGTGTTAATTTAGCTGAAGCAGTCCCTAGGTTCAGACGGTTTCTCCCTACATCTAGCAGATTATATTCTCGAAACATAGATTATGTGTTTAATGAACGTAAAATGATAAATAAATACAATTTCAAACAAGAACCTATGGCAAAAAATGCCTCATTTTACCACAATTACTCAATATGGAGGCTTTCTGTAATAAATCGCCTCCACCCATTAATTGTATAACAACAACTCTGCATAGATTATTGAATTGGTATATTTTAAACCGCTGATTTTATTGGTAATGTCTGTGAATGCATAGCTGAAACTTTTAGGTTAAGTTATAATACTTCCAAAGATCCTATTATTTATGTTATGGAGGTTATTTAACCCACATCATTTATAGGATATGTCCCTTTAAGCCAGGAAGCCGATTTACTGATGTTTCACACCCTAGTCATTTCTCCCCTAATCATTTCTCCCCAAAATGAATTTATATATGTGAAATAGTTAAATATATATGAAAGTGCATATACATTAGACATTTATTAATGATGTAAGTATTATGATATTATAACAATGGCAGTGGCTAGAGTTACGGTACCGTAACTAGCCTCCGAGTCTAGAGTTACGGAAGTTCCGTATCTCTAGCAAAACCCTATGAGGAAAGGCTAGAGTTATGGAAGTTTATAAAGGTATGTATATTGCTTTAATATATGCATGATAATGTGTTGTAAACTTAAATATTTCACCAGTAATCGTGAATAAACTGATCTGTTGTATATACGACAATTTCACAGGCGCCATTTTGGTTATACTTAATATAATGCTAATATAGGAACTATCATTGTCATGCTGTATACTCATGCACATATTCATTTGTTCTCTGTTAACAAACAATGTTAATAAAGCAATAGTAAGATAAAGAAAAGAAGAATATTAGAATTCTAAGAGCACGATAAACGTAAACAAAAGAAAAAACGAAATTTTTAAATTTAACAGCTGTACTTTCGATTACAATTATTTTTTTGTCACGATCTGAGTGCCTTCTCGTGGTGTGCCTTAGATGTAGTCAGACAATTAAATACAAAAACAACATGTGTCAGCAACATATTTTACTTAACTCTATCATGCTTCGCACAAAATGTGATATAATTGTCCAACTACAATGGAACGCTCAAGTAAAGATGAATATAACAATGATATTTCCGCCAATGTATTATGTATTACCAAAATGGCGGCTATGAAGACGCTGCATTTGCCGACAGATCGGTTTATTCACTATTACTGGTGAAATATTTAAGTTTACAATACATTATCATGCATATTTAAAGAGACATACATATGCCTTTATAAACTTCCGTAACTCTAGCCTTTCCTCATAGGGTTTTGCTAGAGATACGGAACTTCCGTAACTCTAGACTCGGAGGCTAGTTACGGTACCGTAACTCTAGCCACTGCCTATAACAATATATTTTGAGGAGTGTAAGTTGTAGATTTCAGCTTAGACTGATTTTGAATAAAATGAAATTAAGTGTATTAAACAGTTAATATACATTTATACTGTTAGAAGTTACCAAATTACAAATTGGACAAGAAAGGTGCTTTGAAAACATGAAAAAAAATGCCTATTGATGTGTCTACCAAATCAGGCAGATAAAGAATTTTTGACAGGAATTATAATTATGTCAAAGAGTTTTTTGACCCTGTATTCCATGATTAAAAAATAATATGCTGAAGGGTATAACAATTTGTTGTAACTTTGATAATACATGACTTTTTTTGTATTCTTCTTTTTATCAGGAAAATCTGTGACAAAATGTATGTATTTCTTAAAATCTTAAGGGTCATGTTTGACATTGTTTGAACTGTTCTAATAGAACAGTATATCACATACCTCTAATAAGAAAAGAAATTTAAGGCATGAGGTTGGTCAAAATTATTGCAAATGTTGTATTTAATGTGCACTATAACTGGGGCAATATAACTAACAAGAGCTGTCTGTAATACAGCATGCTTGACTATATGAAGTACTAGTCAATTAAACAAAACTTTTATCAGTAAAAAGCTAAGTATAAACAAGACAAGAGCTGTCCATAAGACAGCAAGCTCGACTATTGTGGGTGCTTGCTAATAAAACAAAACTTTTATCAGTTTAATAGCAAAACAAAATTCTGCTAACTATTAAGTATAAACTAGGGAAGTTGAATCATAAAAAAAGTCAAAATCTATCACTATATATTTAATTTTTGGTAAATTAATTGTTTGATACAAAATGTACCCCTTAACATTGCTACGTTTGATATACCTACCATACGTGGTTACTGTGATAAGATATGTGCTGAAAAAACCTTGCATGCAAAACTTGAACCAAATTTTCAAAGTCGAACAAGGGCCATAATTTTTACTAAATTTATACAAGAGTTATCTGTCTTGACTGTGTGACACCACTTCAGACATTTACAAAGTTTCAAGTCAATATCATAAGTGGTTACTGAAATATGTGCATGATAGTACCTAACAGGCAAAACTTTAACCAAATTAAAGTCAAACAAGGGCCATAATTTGTACTAAATTTATACAAGAGTTATCTGCCTTGATTGTATGACACCCTTGAAGACATGGACATAGTTTCAAGTCAATATCATAAGTGGTTACTGAGATATGTGCATGATAGTACTTAGCAGGCAAAACTTTAACCAAAGCAGCAACGCTGACGCCATCCCACAAGTGACTGTAATAGCTCTCCATATTCCTCATATAGGCGAGCCAAAAACTATAAACATAAAAAAGTCTAAAGTGATCTATAGTAACCAAATTTTTGATACCCCTAAACACTCTTGCCATACTTCAATGACTCCTTTAAGTGGTTATTGAAGTATGTGCATGTTAGTACCCAAATTTCTTAAGTCAAACAAGGGCAATAATTTGAATTAAAATTTATACAAGAGTTATCTAACTTGACAGCCTGACACCCCTTAAGACTTTAATGTAGTTTCAAATCAATCCCATAAGTGGTTACTGAAATTGTGTATTAATTAGTATCTTGCATGCAAAACTTTAACCAAACATTTTAAGTTCAACAAGGGACATCATTTATAATAAATTCAGTCAGGAGTTATCTTACCTGATTGTTGGATACCCCTTAAGACATATTGAAGTTTTAAATCAATTTCATAAGTGGTTACTGAAATATGTGTATTATAGTATCTTGCATGTAAAACTTAAACCAAATTTTCTAAGTCAAATAAGGGTCATAAATTGTACTCAAATTCATACAAGAGTTATCTTACTTGACTGTCTGACACCGCTGAAGTCATTTATGAAGGTTCAAATCACTCCCATAAGTGGTTACTGAGATATATACATGATAGTACTTTAACCAAAGCTGCAATGCCTACACTGTTGCACAAGTAACTGTAATAGCTCTACATATTCATTGAATAGTGGAGCTAAAATACTTAGAAGTAAGGGCCTAGAATAACTATAGGACTTAGAAGGAATACTTTTATTGGGGTCACTGCTGAAAATAATAAGAAATTTTGTTGACCCTGTTTTTATGGACACTTTCTTTTACTTGTGACTAGAATTTTGGTATTGTAACTTTTATGTATATGTGGTGTATTTTTCCGAATAGGAATACATTTTCATGTTAATTTTCAATCATTTCTAATGTAATATATCATACTTTAAGATGAAAAATTTGAGATAGTGGTGTTTTCTCATCATCATCTGAATAAATATTATGCTCCTTATTATTACTAAAAAAAAAATTTTCAAGTTTTGATAAATGATTTTTTTCTTGATAAAGGAATAACAATGTTTTTGAGATATTTTGCTAACAGTTTGATTAAAGTTTTTGTTTTAGAATAATAAAATTTAAAAAAAAAAAAAAAAAAAAAAAAAAAAAAAAAAAAAAAAAAAAAAAAAAAAAAAAAAAAAAAAAAAAAAAAAAAAAAAAAAAAAAAAAAAAAAAAAAAAAAAAAAAAAAAAAAAAAAAAAAAAAAAAAAAAAAAAAAAAAAAAAAAAAAAAAAAAAAAAAAAAAAAAAAAAAAAAAAAAAAAAAAAAAAAAAAAAAAAAAAAAAAAAAAAAAAAAAAAAAAAAAAAAATAAAAATGGGAGACAATGAGCAGGAAGAAATGCAATAAGTACTGACAAAAAATGCGTTATTTTTAGATTTTGATGGACTTTGGGATATGACGGCATAGGTCTGTATCAAAGAACTGTAACAGGAACTTGTTTTTTTTATATCTAAAAATATCTTCTTGTAAAACAGTTTGAATTAAGTCAAACTCTAAAACAATGCTTTAGAAATATTTTTTTTACCCATATCCCATTTTAGCATATGACAAACATGTCAAATATTTCTCTTTTATATTCCTAAGTTAACAATTGGTTTTTCCAGTTAAATAATAATTTTATTTTTGAAATATAACAAATTTATGAAAATTTCTGGAAGTGCAAAAATCTAAAACCTCACCAGTGAATCCCCTTAAACTGTTCAATGATCACAGTAAAAGTATCGGTTTAGGTAAATACTTGAGAAGTAAACATAGATACTTTACATTTCAGAGCAAATTTATAATGGCTGTTCCAGGGAAGAAAGAGTCACAAAATGTTCTTCAACAATGTCAAAAGGGTCTGAGGAGGATTTTGATATTTATTGTCAACCATGTGACATGGAAGATGCCCGGGTTTTAGCCACTTGTTACTGTGTGGACTGCGAGGAGCACCTCTGCAACTCATGTTTGAACCATCACAAGAAAGCAAAGCCTTCAAGGCACCACAATCTCTTAGACAAAGAAAATATGCCAGTCATTCAAAAGCCTTCTACAACCCCTGTTCCTCTTGGACAGTCTCTTACAAAACCATGCCCTAAACATAGTCAAGAGTTCATCAAACAGTACTGTCATAACCATAAAGCACTTCTCTGCAGTATCTGTGTGACCCTTCAACACACTGGCACATCCTGCCATGTGGATTATATACCAGATATATCAGGACAGACTCTGGAAAGCAAGGAGTACATAGATGCCCTTTCAGCAATGGATGCTCTCTCTGAAAAATGCCAGAAAATAACAACATATCTAAAGGATGGGGTGGCAAAGTCTAACAGTTCCCTGGCAGATGTTATAGTAGAAATCAAGAATTTCAGAAAAGAAATAAATGAAAAGTTAGATATACTGGAGAAGGAAGCTGAAGATGTGGCAAAGGCACTTCTACAAGAAAATGATTCCAAACTGACGGCTGCAGAAATGATATGTGATGCTGTAACTAAACCCTTAAAGGCATCTGCTGATTCCATGAAGCTACTAAACGAGTCAAAACAAGCCGACAGTCTCTTCATGGAACTCCAATCAGCACAAAACCTACTTAAGGACAATGAGAAATGTATTCCTCAATTGGCATCATCCGAAGTTAAAGAATACCAGTTTGAACCGAATCAAGCACTAGGAAGCATCTTTGAAAATGAGAAATCTATTGGCACAATAACTGAGAAGATGATGAAACTTTCAAGTTCTACCAGTACAATTGATTTAGAGTCATGGAAACCAACTCATCATGCAGAAATCTGTGTGAAAACATCCGAAGATAAGCACATAAACTGCTGGTATCCTGTTTTGCGAAGATTGATATCTTGGACATGAAAGGGACCTCACTAGCAACATTTCATGAAGGCAGATGTAGCATAAACCATATATCTAGGGACTGTACAGACAGTAAAGTAGTTTTGAAAGGTATGAACAGCTTTCCCAATGCCATGTGTTGGTGTGCAGAAAACTCAACACTCTTTGTCAGTTATTTCTCTTTAGATTTAGATGAAAAATACAGCATTTTCAAAATGCTGTAGTGTACATTGAAAAGAATCAATCTGAAAGGCAATGTTCAGCATATGACTTTACTACCAGACACTTTATGGCATATGATAGGACAATTAAAGTAACAAAAAGAAGTATTTAGCTTATAGATGATTAGAACACTTTATTTTACTTGTGATGATAAGAAGGAAACTTAAAGCTTAATACCTATCTCCTTTTTCTTGTTAATAAATTCATACAGTAGATTCTTAGAATGTCCTGTACATATGTTCTACGAATATATGTCCATGCTTTGTTACTTTATGACTCTTGCTACAAACAGATATCATGTTCACTTCCAATGCAGGTCTATCTGCAGGAAAATGTGAAAGTTATACATGCAAGTTGTAAAATCTTTGCAAGATGTTTTACAAATAAACTAGCACATTGTTACAATTTATAGTATTTACAGATTATTGTTTATACAACTAAAATGACATTATGACTAAAGTTGCATCAGTTCACTGATGACATCAATTTAAAGGTCCAATTAAGGAAAGCGAAAATTCAAATATACTTTTAAAAGCACAGAAATATAATAAATCACAGTATATGTACAATTTTTTTTCTATGCATTATGAAGAAAGTTAAAAAGACCTGGGTAGTCATTTTGTCGATTCACTGAGATTTCAACATAATACACATACTTTTCTTTGTGTTCCAAACACTTTCTGTAAATTTTAACCTGCCAATGTTCATTATTTAGTGTCTTGCATAAGGTAAAGTACTTGCCATTGAAATAACTGTCACTTAATTTTTGCTTAGTAGTGGACCTTTAAATAAACCAGTGTAGAAAGGGACTTTTGACCTACTAACCAGCCACTATGTTAACCCTCTATCAAAGTGACCAATACCACATGGCCACAGATGTATAGGTGAAACCTGTTCATTATGTAATACTTTGTTGAATGCCCATAACTGAATGAATTGTATGTTCCAAAAGCAACAAGAGCTTTGTAAAACATAAATGCCTCCCATGATGCTATCATGATGCAAAAACTATGCAAGGAACCGTTCTTAAAGTAAAAATCACTGTGAAATTGGTGTTAGATCTACTAACTGGTTATGACAAATCAAGTTTTACGACAGCACGCTCGACTATTCAAGGGCTTGTCAGGAAAATGGGTTTTTGTCTTAGAATATGCATACTGTGCAAGTATTAAGATGAAACTTATAAAACAAGACAAATGCCTCTTCAGAACTTAGTTAAGGTCCGGATAAGAAAATGTAACAAAGGGAGATAATTAAAAAATAAGGCAAAGTAATGTTATGGTTCTTTCACACTGCACTTCTTCTCATTGTGATCCCCCACTTTATGAAGTTTCAAGTCCCTTTGATACTTTAATATGGTCAAACTTTTTTTTTGGGGGGGCGGCGTGGGGACGGGTAGGGGGGAGACTTAGAGGAAGAAGTAGGAGGGGGATAGGGGGATTGATGGGGTACATTATGACCATGTCATAAGCAATATATTATGGATGTTTGATGAACTATTAAGATATGGCAAAATTATAGCAATCTTTCAGTTATCTTGAAAAAGCCAAAGTGCGAAAAAGGGCATAACTTTGTCAAATGTGACCTTGACCCAAAGATTTTGGCTGAATCACAACCCTGTTGTCATAAGCAAAACAATTTCAAAGTTTGATGAAGAAATTATGAGAAATGGCAAAGTAATAACTAAGGTTAAGTTTTTGTGACAAACTCAAAGTACAAGAGCTAACAGCTGTTTGTAAACATAGGAGCTCTTATTTTTCCCGGATCTTCAAACTTTCAAATTTTACCACTGAATACCTGGTAGACTGAAACAAGAGGGCCAAGATTGCCCTATAACGCTCACCTTGATACAAGTCCACTTCCCTGGTGGAAGATAGCTAGACAATGTTAAATACCAAATAGGTTTTCCTATAGACGTCTTTGTAAAACAAGTGACCCCCCCGACCCACCCCCGGGGGCATAATTTGAACGAACTTTGAAGAGGCCTACTAGGTAATGCTACATGCCAAATATCTAAGCTCTAGGCATTGTGGTTTCAGAGGAGAAGATTTTTAAAGTTTTTCCTATATAAGCCTTTGTAAAACTAAGTGACCCCCGGGCAAGGTCAATTTTGATCCAGGGGTCATAATTTGATCAATCTTGGTAGAAGTCCACTAGACAACGCTACATGCCAAATATCTAAGCTCTAGGCATTGTGGTTTCAGAGAAGAAGATTTTTAAAGTTTTTCCTATATAAGCCTATGTAAAACTAAGTGACCCCCCGAGCGGGGTCAATTTTGATCCGGGGGTCATAATTTGAACAATCTTGGTAGAGGTCTACTAGCCAATGCTACATGCCAAATATCTAAGCTCTTGACCTTTTGGTTTCAGAGAAGAAGATTTTTAAAGTTTTTCCTATATAAGCCTATGCAAAACTAAGTGACCACCAACGCGGGGTCAATTTTGACCCTGGGGTCATAATTTGAACAATCTTGGTAGAGGTCCACTAGACAATGCTACATGCTAAATATCTAAGCTCTAGGCCTTGTAGTTTCAGAGAAGAAGATTTTAAAGTTTTTCCTAATTGTTGCCATAGCAACCAGAGTTCTACATGGAATGGAATTCTTTGAACAATTTTGGTAGAGCTTTATGCAAGGAACATCCCTGCATAGTTTCATCAACATTGGCGTAGTGCTTCCAGAGGAGATGTCATTTGAATCAAAATGTTGACGGACGACGGACGACAGACGACGGACAACAAGAAAAGCTCACCCTGGCGAAGCCAGATGAGCTAAAAAGACTACCTGGTACTTCAGTGGTAAAATATGTAAGTTAAGATCTTGGAAAAATAAGATCATATTTTGTTAGCTTTGTTCTTAGATAAATGTAAAATGACAAAACAAAGCCAGGAAAAGCATAATTCCGACCGTGAGCTCCTATGTTTGTAAAACACATTAGTTATGCCCCCTTTGATGCAATCAGTAATGTCAAAAAAAGTCGAACTATCAAAGACCTGACCGACCTGTGCAAAGCAATATACCTCCGCTTCTTCAAATGGGGGCAGGGCATAACTATGCAAATGTGGTTGACAGAGTTAAGTGATTTCTTGTAGTTATCAATATTGCCATTACAAACAAATATGCCAAGTTTGAAGTAAATGTGGTTGATGGTATAGAAGATATTAGCATTTATCAAAAACTTTAACCAACACAGAAGCTGGAGCGAGTGTAATAGCCTCCTTTTTCTTCAAATAGTCAATCTTAACATGTAGCCGACTGGTTCTTGACTAATGACTCAGAAACCGTTTCAATATAAATGGTCCCAATGACCTCAAAAAATCATCTGCTGGTCATGACCAACATCCACTACACGTTTCAAGATCCTCAGTCCAGGCGTTCTTGAGTTATCATCCTGAAACCACTTTGTAGGGGGACTGACCGACAGACAACTGCAAAACAATATACCCCTCTTCTTTGCAGGGGGCATAATTAATAATAAGAACCGTCAGTAAGACAGCAGCCATATACAATATGCCTGAATGATCTGCTGTTTAGTAATGCCGGTCCTTGCTGTCCTTAGAACTTACCAGGTAAAATAATTTTTAAACAAGAACTGTCCGTAAGACAGCATGCTCGACTTTATAAAACAAAATTCTGTTGACTCTCAAAGTATAAACTAGAAAACTGTAATTTAAAAAAAAGTCCAAAGTGATCTATAGTAACTTAATTGTTATACCTGTGAACACTATTGCTAAGTTTCAAATAACTCCTCTAAGTGGTTACTGAAGTATGTGCACGGAAGTACCTTGGAGGTAAACTTTTTCCAAAGTATCTAAGTTCAACAAGGGCCATAATTTGTAGTAAATTCAGTCAGGAGTTATCTAACTTTGATACCCCTGAACACTGTTGGTTAATTTCATATCAATCCCATAAGTGGTTATTGAGGTAAGTGCAAAGTACCTTGCATGCAAAACTTTAACTAAATTTTCAAAGTCAAAAAAGGGCCATAATTTAAATTAAATTCATACAAGAGTTATCTAACTTGACAGTCTGACACACCTTATAAGACTTTATTGAAGTATCAATTCAATCCCATAAGTGGTTACTGAAATATTATGTATATTATAGTACCGTGCAAGCAAAACTTTAACCAAACTATCTAAGTTCTGCAAGGGCCATAATTTATCATAAATTCAGTCAGGAGTTATCTAACCTGATTGTTTGTTACCCCTTAATACTTTATTGAAGTTTTAAATCAATCCCATGAGTGGTTACTGAGATATATGTGCATGATAGTATCTTGCATGCAAAACTTTAACCAAATTTTCTAAGTCAATCAATGGCCATAATTTGTACTAAATTCAAACAAAGAGTTATCTTACTTGACTGACTGACACCCCTCAAGACATTAATGAAGTTTCAATTTAATATCATACGTGGTTACTGAGATATGTCCATGATAGTACCTTGCATGCAAAACTTTAACCAAAGCTGCAACGCTGACACACAATTGACTGTAATAGCTCTACAAAAGTAGAGCTAAGAATGAACAAAAGCTGTCCCTCACAAGTGTCAAATACCCCTGAAAGAGGTGCCTCACAGTTTGTGTCATCAATTGTGCCATGTAATTTTAAAATCCTTCCATGCATGACAGTTACCATGCATACCGTATTTCATTTCTTTTAAACTCTTAAGTGTGACCTTGGCCTTTGAGGTAGGGACATGAGTTTTGCACGTGACACATCGTCTTGATGTGCTGAACATTTGTGCCATATAATTTTAAAATCCTTCAATGCTTGACAAAGTTACAGTCCGGACACGAATGTGTGCATATACAATGTATACAGGATTCCATTACCTTCAAACTCTAAGTGTGACCTGGACCTTTAAGGTAGGGACTTTGGTCTTGCACGCGACACATCGTCTTGATGTGCTGAACATTTGTGCCAAGTTATTTCAAAATCCTTAAATGCATGACAAAATTACACCCCGGGCACAGAAATATATAAGAACAGACGCACAGACAGACGGACGGTGCGATTTTACTTTTTGGGGGCATAAAAAATGTGCACGCCTCATGTACCAGATTATTTATAGACAAAGGCTTCTGAAGCAACTCAACTGGAACTCAAGGGGAATCAACTCTATATAGTAACAAGATATGTTTATAAAGTATGTCCCCCTGACAGCAGTAAATTCTCTTGAAGGTCACCATATCATTTACCTGTTGACCTCAAAATTGGATTAGGGTCATCTACTGAACATGACCAATCTACCTACATAGTTTGAGGACACTTTGCTAAAGCATTCCCTAGTTATTGATCAGACAAGTTTTTCTCTGCTGAAGGTCACTGTGACCTTGACCTTTTACCTCAAAATCAATTGAGGTCATGACCAACCAACCTACCAAGTTTAGGCAACCTTGTCCAAAGCATTCTTTAGTTATTGATCATTGACCCCAAAAACAATAGGGATCATATACTCAGTAAGACGAATCATTCTATGAAGTTTGAAGACTGTGTGTTAAATAGATCTCAAGATATTGAGCAGAAAATATTTTTAAAGTTCGGGTCTATGTGACCCCTTCTTAGCAAGTTTGATGAAAGTTGAATGAAAATTTTGACCTGTAGAGCGTGATCAAGGAAAATCTAATGGAGATCACTTTGACCTTGACCTTTGACCCCCCCCCCCCCAAAAAAATAGAGATCACCTACATGTTGCAAGGAACCTGCTGAGCAAGTTTGATGATGTTTAATGAAAACTGATCTGTAGAGCATTATCAAGGAAAATCAAAGAGATCATTGTGCCCTTGACCTTTGATAAAAAAAATGATAGGGATCATCTACATGTTGCTGGGAACCTTCTCAGCAAGTTTGATGAAGGCTGAATACAAACTGTGACCTGTAGAGCGTTATCATGGAAAATCTAACGGAGGTCACTGTGACCTTGACTTTTGACCCACTAATCCCTAAAACAATAGGGATCATCTACGTGTTGACGGGAAGCTTTTGAGCCAGTTTGATGAAAGTTGATGAAAATTGTTATCTGTAGAGTGTTATCAATAAAATGCTATCGAAGGTCACTGTGAACTTGACCTTTATCCTAAAAACAATAGGGATAATCTACAAGTTGCAGAGATCCTTATCAGCAAGTTTCATCAAAGTCAAATGAAAACTGCCACCTGTAGCGCGTTATCAAGGAAAAGTTTATGGACAGACGGACGATGGAATTAAGCTATGCTGGAATGTGTCCAGTAGAGCTAAAAAAAAGTAATTTGCTCTATATCTTCTTTCATTTAACACAAATAAATACATTCTATACAATTTAATAGATATGACAGTTCTAACTTATAATACATGCACATTTTGTATTTAATAGCAAATAAAAACATGTAAATTTACAAATAAGTTTCTACTACACAATTTCTTCCATAAATTATGATTATGTCATCATGTACAGACAAAACTTACATGCATTACAAACTTAAAAATATGCTCTCAGATCATTACTCAGCCTTAGCTTTGTATGGCTTCATTACTATGGGAAGTAACTACGAAACAAAGTTTCTGTAAAAGTTAACATATACACAAAAGAAAGTCTCGATTACTTAGTCTCAACAAAAATTATTATTCTAACCAAACAAATTCATATCTAATGTCAGTGATGTCATGCAATTTTTGTACAAATAATACTTACAAATAATGTGAAAATGTTGTTATTGTGTGGGTACATACAATTAAGGTATGTATCTAGACTTTGACACATACATTACTTCAATATACATTTCAATCACAGATCTGATGGAGACAGGGCTTCATACAGCAAAATAAAACACCAAAATGTCATATCTGATGCTGTAGTTTTACTTATAATTCTATTGTCGTTTTATAATTCTGTGTCGTTTTATAATTCTATTGTACAATTTAACATATGAACATAACAATTGAAAATCCGAATAGCCAATCAAGTCGAAACATTTTCATTGCAGAAACATTTGTAACTGTAACTTTTACTGAATCACATGTATTTCATGTACAGATAACTGTATCATAACCATAACACAAATCACTTTATCAAATATTGTGTTATACTGTCATTGATTCTGCACTTTATCTCCGTGTAGCTTAAGCGACTTTCCTTCCCATCAGTATCAATCTTTATTTTGTCCATGTACAACCATGTCAACATCGAGATTCAGTCACGCTTCTCAATTCCACGAAAAGTTTAATATGGCGCAGCCCTACAATGAAGAAGAAAATCATCGTTTTATCATTTAGCAAATAATAAAGGAAAATGTTAAAAGAATTTTAAAAAAATTTCCTCTCAATCAAACTAAACACCACAAGGTGGATTTCACTTGTTTCAATAAAGCATTTAAAAGAGACTTAAGTTTTGATGACCCATGCACAATGAACGGGGCATGACGGCATAGTGATCCCTCGCTATATATATTATATCAAACTCAGGCATGACAAATTCTTACCCAAAGGGTTTGATTTGAACAACTTGATAGATGACCACAACACAATGTCACAATCCACGTATCTAAGTTCTATGCTTTGCACTCCTTAATTTTTTTTAATTTTTTTTTTTAATGTAAGACAAGTGTGTAGTATACATCGCCTACGTACTTGTTGTATCACTTTACATTCTTGACGTTGCATGCTTATTCCGCTATATATTGTGTTAGTCGCCCTGCGAGAGCTGTATCAAATAAACGTATAAAATGTAGCAGTGTTGTTCATTAGATAATTAAAGAAACAATATTACAAAGTGATCCTCCAGGTGGGCAAATTTGAACAAATTTAGTGGCGTTGTTACACAAAAAAATTTAAGCACTAGGCCTTGTGCTTTCCAACAAAATTTTTTAAAATGTTTTTCTTGTATATTTCTAATGTAAATAAAGTGAAACCATGGGCGTGACCAATTTTGACCAAGGGGTACAACTTAAACAAAGTCTGTAAAGGACTACAACACAATACTATACACAAAATATCTCAACTGTAGACTGTGCAGTTTCTGATGAAATTTTTTTTTTAAGTTTTACTATATATTTCTATGTAAAGCATTAAATTTTGACCCTAGCATTGCCAATTTTGACGTCTGGGGCAGGTTTTGAAGAAACTTGATAGACTCATGACCACAACCGTGGTTACATTTGGACATTTCAGAAACGCTTTTCAGTGTTTCCCACCTATCTGAGATGAACTGGTTAGAAACCCAGAGGTAGTCTCGCGTGTATCGGTGCTATACGCCGGGCACGTAGAAAAGAACCAAGGGGTCTATTCGTAAAAGAGCTAGGGTCTTGTACCCGGATTCCCTTGTATCTGCTTCTGTGTCTAAAATAAAGGACCACAATGGAAATAAGAGCTTGCTCTTTATTGTGTTATCCTTGGTACTTGGTACTGAAATAAATACAATACAATACATACCAAATATCAAAGCTTTGTGGTTACTGACAAGTAGTTTTCCATATATGTGAGGACCCATGGGCATAGTTTGAATTTGTTTAAATGACCACCACAAAAAGACACACACCAAAATTAACTAAACCTATCACTAAATGTGATTAATACCCCCGAAAGACTGCTTTATAAACTGAGGAAGTTCGTAGTAACAGAATACCTTGCAAAAAAAATTAAAATAGAGATATTGTTCTTGGTAATAACTCTGTAATTACTCAAGATAGAGTTATGGTTCTTGTACACTGCACTTCCTCTCATTGTGCTGAACCATTGTATGAAGTTGTATTGCATTCCAACCAGTAGTTTTCAAATTATGCTCTGCGACAAGGAAAAGTAAAAATGGGCAATAACTCTGTAATGAGTCAAGATAGAGTTATGGTTCCTGTGCACTGCACTTCCTTTCAATGTACTTGACCATTGTATGAAGTTAAATTGAATTCCAACCAGTAGTTTTCAAGTAATGCTCCGGACAAGGAAAAGTAACAAAGGGCAATAACTCTGTAATTAGTCAAGATAGAGTTATGGTTTTTGTGCACTGCACTTCCTCTCAATGTACTTGACCATTGTATGAAGTTGTATTGAATTCCAACCAGTAGTTTTCAAGTTATGCTCTGGACAAGGAAAAGTAACAAAGGGCAATAACTCTGTAACTACTCAAGATAGAGTTATGGTTCTTGTACGCTGCACTTCCTCTCATTGTGCTAGACCATTGTATGAAGTTGTTTTGAATTCTCAGTAGTTTTCATGTTATGCTCCGGACAAGGAAAAGTAACAAAGGACAATAACTCTGTAATGAGTCAAGATGGAGATATGGTTCCTGTGCACTGCACTTCCTCTCAATGTACTTGACCATTGTATGAAGTTGTATTGAATTCCAACCAGTAGTTTTCAAGTTATGCTCCAGACAAGTAAAGTAACAAAGGGCAATAACTCTGTAATTACTATAGATAGAGTTATGGTTCTTGTACACTGCACTTCCTCTCATTGTGCTAGACCATTGTATGAAGTTAAATTGAAGTCCAACCAGTAGTTTTCAAGTAATGCTCCGGACAAGGAAAAGTAACAAAGGGTAATAACTCTGTAATGAGTCAAGATGGAGATATGGTTCCTGTGCACTGCACTTCCTCTCAATGTACTTGACCATTATATGAATTTGTATTGAATTCCAACCTGTAGTTTTCAAGTTATGCTCCGGACAAGGAAATGTAACAAAGGGCAATAACTCTGTAATTACTATAGATAGAGTTATGGTTCTTGTGCACTGCACTTCCTCTTATTGTGCTTGATCATTGTATGAAGTTCTTTTGAATTCTCAGTAGTTTTCAAGTTATGCTCCGGACAAGGAAAAGTAACAAAGGACAATAACTCTGTAATGATTCAAGATGGAGATATGGTTCCTGTGCACTGCACTTCCTCTCAATGTGCTTGACCATTGTATGAAGTTGTATTGAATTCCAACTAGTAGTTTTCAAGTTACGCTCCGGACAAGGAAAATGCAACAGACTGCCTGACCGACCGACCGACCGCCCGCTCACCCGCCCACCCGACCGACCAACCGACCGACCAACCACCGGGTGACTCCTATATACCCCACCAAACTTCGTTTCGGGGGTATAATTAGACAAGCTACAGTTAAGGTCCTGGTACACTGCACTTCCTCTCAATGTCCTTTGTTTGTGTGGAAAGATTAACCAAATTCCTTTGAATACTTCTGGAGTTATGTTCCAGAGAAGTGTTATATGAAAATTAAAAAAGGGCAGATAACTCAAACATAGAGCAAGGTACGGTTATGGTTCTTGGCCACTGCACTGCGTTTTAATGTCCTCTGTAATGTCCTCTGTAAGTGTATGCAATTTGAATCAATTCCGTTCAGTACTTAAGGAGTTATGGCCTTGGCAAGAAAATTAAGGGAGATAAGTCTGTGAGTATAGTTTAAATAAATTTCATTGAATATTTTCATAGTTATGCTCCGGACAAAGTTGTGACTGATGGACGCACGGACCGAGCCCATTACCATATTCCCTCCGCCTTGGCGGGGGGATAACAAGTGAGCCCCCCCCCCGATGCCATATTCCCTCCACCTTGGCGGGGGGATAACAAGTGAGCCCCCCCACCCGACGAAAGCGATGTTGACTAGGCAATACAATATGCCAAATATCTAAGCTCTGGGCCTTCCTGTTCTTGAGAAGAAGATTTTTAAAGTTTTTCCTTTTCATTGCCATGGCAACCAGAGTTCTTCATGGAATGGAATTATTTGAACAACTATGTGCGGGGTTCATGCTACTAGGAACATCTCTGCCAAGTTTCATCAACATCGGCCTAGTGGTTTCAGAGATGTCTTTTGAAGGAAAATGTTAACGGATGTACGACGGAGGGTGAGCGATCCTAATAGCAGAAAAACCTAAAATGCAGGAGGTTCTATGAACAGTGTAGAGCTAGTTCATTTAACATTGACATGTCTATGTTAAAAGGTTAAACCAACATGAAATTACTAAATCTCTAACTAACTGAAGGTAATGGGTTTGATCCAATTTACTGACTTGACTCTTCATGTGAGAAAGTTTGCAGTTTATTCAGGTTATTGAAGTATAACTGCCTGTCCATAAATAACTGAAATATTCAAATATACTGTTGCAGTTGTTGGCATAAAACAGCTACCAAAAATCCTTACAGTTATAAAACCACAAAACTATTCATACCCTGTATTCAATATGGATAAAGCTATCTTTCGTAAGATAAATTAAACCAGTTATGTTCAAATTTCAAGGTGAATTGGATTTCAAGCCTTTATCAATGAGGCCAAGGCAAATACACGACGAGGAAATTACTTTATTCAGACACTTACCTGTCCCATAATTTTTACCATCTGCCTTTTTTAAAAAATCAATATACTTTATATTAGATCTAGTTTTTAATATCATAAAAAAAGAAAAAAGAATCTGTTCTATCTAAAACTGCTTACTACAGCAATTTTCTGGAAAAAAAGTAAAGAGGACTTTAACTTCCACTCCCCAATTCCCTTACATGGCCTTAGACAAGGAAGTAGAATTGCAACCTGGGATATTAAAAATACGTCATTTCTAAAACAGAAAGTTTATCTGGGCTGCTTTGTGCATTCTTGATTTTTTACCTACTATATGTTTAGCATTTGATGGATTTGCTATAGAGAAGGTATTGTTTGGGTATTTGATAACTATCTACATAATTTGTTAGTAAAAATTAGTGAAACTCTAAAAAAAAAACATGTTTGCACATGTCTAAGTTTTGTGAACAAGCAATTATTGTAAATATTTTTCAAACTAAATTCACACCAAGAATAGGGCATAGTGCTGAAAATGATTCTGTCCAGAATGATTTTCCAAGTTTCCCCACTAGTAGCTATTTATATAATGCAAAATAATCTAAAGAATTTGTTTTAACATTGTTTAAGTTCAACGACAAAATGTGTTTATAATAGGACCAGCATGTAAAGACCAGATTTTGCAAAGTTTTCATTCTAGCTAAATTAAAAAGTCTGCCCTTCTCCGTGGTTAAAAAGTTATGCTTTATACATGGAACATTTCTGTAATTTTTTCTTGAAATTGGACGGATGCTAAATTCTACAAGTTGCCAAAATTGGATATTTGCTGATTAGGTAGAAAAGAATTGTGACAATTTAGCTGAAAAGTAATAAAATCCCTGAAGCAGTGACTTGATCAAAATACCCAGGGCCGGAGGTTTTCTAGGCATCCCGGACCAATACAGGAACATGCAGACCCATCCCATGCACATATGGACCATGCACAACTAGGCATAGTACTTATCACTTCTGTGAAGTATCATTAAATTCTGACCAGTGGTTTTGGAGATTTAGCGTCCACAATATTTTACTATCTCGAGCCCCTTTGACCTTGACCTATGACCGGAAACATGGACTACGCACAACTAGACATTGTACTTATCACTTCTGTGAAGTATCATTAAATTCTCACCAGGGGTTTTGGAGATTTAGTGTCCACAAGATTTTGTCTTTTGTGTTTGGGGGGAGGGGTGTATAATGAACTATACTAAAATGCTTTTCTTATTGACAGATAAATCTAACAAATCTGATGGATTATCATTTTTTGACAATGATTATATTAATAAGTCAAAAAGGCTTTTGTGATTTACCCTATATTCAATAAGAATGAAAAAAAAAATGATTCATATATATATTTTTTGGTTGTAACTTTGATAATCTTATTCTTATCATATTACTAGTCTGCGATAAACGTATTTCTTTCTTAAAATTTAAAGTGACATTATGTGCACAAAGTGTATTTTTGGTGACAGTTTTATAAAAGCAAATTTTGGTTGCTGTGCATTTAAATGTGTTAAATTAATGATTATGCCGCATTAGTATATAAAGTTGGTGCTTTAGATATAAAAAAATCGGACTGATAAAATGATAGTTGAATGTGTCGTTGTTGATGTTGGTAGAGATTTCGGCAGTGGAAGGGAAGCAACTCCTGCATGCAGTTGTTCTTTTCTTGAATTGACTCTCCCAGTCAAATCAGAAAATCAATATTTTGAAAGTTATTTTTTCATATTGGTAGCGGGAAGAGTTTGGTGTATTGGGTTAAAAGTTATTATTTTCTCTACACTTTTGTACACACACCATTTTCAGCTGGATTTTTACTTGAAAAAAATGCGCATAATGTCACTTTAACAGTCGCCTTTGACAATGTTTGAACAACTGTTGTATCCCCGGTATCTTTAATAAGAACAGAAAGGGGTTTGGTTTTTCAAAATTATTGCAAATGCTGTTCTTTAATGTGCCCTATTACTGGGGCAATATAATTAACAAGAGCTGTCCGTAAGACAACACGCTCAACTATTTTGTGGGTGCTTGCTAATAAAACAAAACTTTTATCAGTATAACAGCAAAACAAAATTCTGCTGACTCTATAGTATAAACTAAGAAAGTTGATCTATCGCTAAATATTTAATTTTTAGTAAATTAATAGCTTGATACAGAATGTATCCCTGAACACTATTGCTAAGTTTGATTTAACTACCATAAGTGGTTACTAAAGTATGTGCATGATAGTAACTTACATGCAAAACTTTAACCAAATTTTTAAAGTCAAACAAGGGCCATAATTTGTATTAAATTCATACAAGAGTTATCTGACTTGACTGTGTGGCACCCCTAAAATCATTAATGAAGTTTCAAGTCAATATCATAAGTGGTTACTGAGATATGTGCATGATAGTACCTTGCATGCAAAACTTTAACCAAAGCTGCAGCTAACGCTGACGCGACTGTAATAGCTCTCCATATTCTCCGAATAGTCGAGCTAAAAATGCTAGGAAGAATGGTCTGGAAAAAGTACAGGACTTGTATGAATACTTTTACTGGTGTAATTTAAATTTTTAATATGATCCCAATAATAGTAAGTACATCTATTATGCTTAAGTTACCTACAGTTTCAGTTGACGTAAATACTTGAAAAGTAAACATAAATACTTTACATTTCAGTGGAGATATGGCTGTCCCAGGGAAGAAAGGATCACAGAAATTTTCCTCGACATTGTCTAAAGGGTCTGGAGAGGATTTTGATGTTTATTGTCAACCATGTGACAGGGACGATGCCCGTGTTCTAGCCACTGCTTACTGCGTAGATTGTGAGGAGCACCTCTGCGATTCATGTTTGAACCATCACAAGAAAGCAAAGCCCTCAAGACACCACAAACTCTTAGACAAGAAGAATATGCCATCCATTCAAAAGACTTCTACAACCTCTGTTCCTCTTGGACAGTCTCTTACAAAACCATGCCCTAAACATAGTCAAGAGTTCATCAAGCTCTACTGTCATAACCATAAAGCACTTCTCTGCAGTATATGTGTGACCCAACACACAGGCACATCCTGCCATGTGGATTATGTACCAAATATATCAGAGCAAATTGTGGACAGCAGGGAATACACAAATACCCTTAAAGCAATGGATGCTCTCTCTGAAAAATGCCAGAAAATAACAGCAGAACTAAAGGAAAGGGTGGCTAAATCTAAAGGTTCCCTGACAGATGTTATGGAGGAAATCAAGAAGTTCAGAAAAGAAATAAATGAAAAGTTAGATATACTAGAGAAGGAAGCTGAAGATGTGGCAAAGGCTATTCTACAAGAAAATGATTCCAAACTGACGGCTGCAGAAATGATATGCGATGATGTAACCAAACCCTTAAAGGCATCTGCTGATTCCATGAAGCTACTTAACATGTCAAAACAAGCCGACATTCTCTTCATGGAACTCCAATCAGCAAAGAACCTACTTAAGGACAATGAGAAATATATTTCTCAATTGGCATCATCCGAAGTTAAAGAATACCAGTTTGAACCGAATCAAGCAATAGGAAGCGTCTTTGAAATGGAGAAATCTATTGGCACAATAACTGAGAAGATGATGAAACTTTCAAGTTCTACCAGTACAACTGATTTAGAGTCATGGAAACCAACTCATCATGCAGAAATCTGTGTGAAAACATCCGAAGATAAGAACATATGCCACATAACTGGAATGGTTCTCCTTAACCCAAGCAAACTTATTCTTGTAGATCTGAACAATAATTCAGTCAAAATGTTAGATATTAACAAAAAATCTGTCATCAACCAACTGGTACTAGATTATCCTTATGGTGTCACCTCTCTCTCCAGTGACCAAGTAGCCGTCACACAGACATACAAGCAGCATATACAGATTATATCAGTTTCTTCACACAAACTCCAAGTGGAACATACTCTTAAGGTATCAGGAAACTGCTTTGGTATATGTCATTACAAGGGTAAACTGCTGGTATCCTGTCGTGGGAAGCTTCAGATCTTGGACATGAAAGGCACTGAACTAACAACGTTCCAAACAAATTCAGATGTTATGACTTATGTCACTGCCAACAGTGACTTTATCTACATAACCAACTTGACACATCATGCAGTTCCCATGTACAATTGGCAAGGTGACCTAATTCGAAGTCATGGAGATATTCTTTCTCCAAGAGGCTTTGCGATGATGGATGACGGATCATTCCTTGTGAGTGACGGTAATGAAAGCAGGTGTAACGTAAAACACATATCTAGGGACTGTACAAACAGTAAAGTCGTTTTGAAAGATATGTGCAGCCGACCATATGCCCTTTGTTGGTGTGCAGAAAACTCAACACTCTATGTCAGTTATTCTCAGAATAGTAAAGATAAAAAATACATCAATTCTATTAACATTTTCAAAATGTTGTAGTGTACATGGAAAAGAATCAATCTAAGAAGCAATGTGTTCAGCATATGACTATACTACCAGAAAGCTTTATGGCACAGGACATTTTAAGTTATAAAAAGTATTTAGCTGATCAATTACTTTAACACTTTCTTTTACTAATGATGACCAGAAGTTTAATACCTGTCTGCCTTTGATGGCTCTAAGATCATTGTTAATAAATACATACATTAGTTTCTTAGAATGTCCTGTACATATGTGGTAAGAGCATAATAAACTGTATCCGTGTTTTGTTACTTTATGCCTCTTGCTACAGACAGATATCATATAGACTGGCATTCAGTCCTTACATTAACTCCCTATGATCAAGCCCTGTTAGAATAAAAGGCTGAAAGTATTTTGCTTGGAGTTTCAATAAAATAGATTATCATCTAGCCTGGTGGCAATGCTAACACTTCTTATGCAAGTCTACCTGCAGTAAAATGTGGAAGTTTTATACATGCAAGTTGTAAAATCTTTGTAAGATGTTTTACAAATAAACTAGCACATTCTTACAAGCATAGTATTTAGAGCTTATTATTTATACAACTAAAATGACAGTATGACTTAAGTTGCATCAGCTCACTGATGAAAACAATCTAAACCAGTGCAAGAAAATGAAGTTTGACCTACTAGCCACTCACTGCCATGAATTTTATTTGTATTAACCCTCTACCAAGAAAGTGACCAACCCCACTGGGCCACAGAGGTGTAGGTGAAACCTGATTGATAGATCAAGATGAAACGCTTAAAACTGTATAAATTGTGTTTTCCCAAAGCAATTAATAACAAAAGCTATCAGGACAGCCGCCATATACATGTACGCCTGAAGGATATGCTTTTAAGTAGTGTGGGCCCATGCTTCCCCGGCACATACCGGGTAAGAAACATTTTTAAACAAGAGGGCCATGATGGCCCTGTATCGCTCACCTGTCTACCATTGGCAAAAATAAAAAGGTTATTAATAGCAGAAAGGATCAATTTTTACCTTTGGCTCATGATATCCTCTTAATAAGCCTATGTAAAATCAAAAGACCCCCCCCCAGGCAGGGTTAATTTTGACCCTGAGGTCAGGATTTGAACAATCTTGGTAGAGAGTCAATTATTGCCACATGCTGAATATCTAAGCTCTAGGCCTCATTATTTTGCTGTCTGATCATGATCTGCACTGTTGGCTATTCAATTTTTTGCTGTCTGATCATGATCTGCACTGTAAGCTATTCATTGTATGTTGGCTGGTCATGATCTGCACTGTCAGCTTTTTATTTTTTGCTGTCTGATCATGATCTGCACTGTTTGCTATGCATTATTTAGCTGTCTGATCATGATCTGCACTTTCATAATTTAGCTGTCTGATCATGATCTGCACTTTCATTATTTTGCTGTCTGATCATGATCTGCACTTTCTGACAAATTTCAAGGATATCTGGGCTGAAAATGTAACATCTAGAGTGTTAACAAGGTTTTTCCATATTTGGGCTGTGACCTAGTTTTTGACCCCAGATGACCCATATTCGAACTTGGGCTAGAAATCAACTTAACAACCTTTCTGACAAATTTCCAGGATATTTGGGCTGAAAATGTTACCTCTGGAGTGTTAACAAGGTTTTTCCATATTTGGGCTGTGTGACCTAGTTTTTGACCCCAGGTGACCCATATTAAAACTTGAGCTAGAAATCATAGAAACAACCTTTCTGACAAATTGCCAGGATATTTGGACTGAAACAGTAGCCTCTAGAGCCTTAACAAGATTTTTCTATTTTTGGGCTCTGTGACTTAGTTTTTGACCCCAGATGACCCATATTCGAACTCGTCCGAGTAATTACTGGGACAAACATCCTGACCAAGTTTCGTGACAACTGAGGAAAAAATGTGACCACTAGAGTGTTAACGAACTAAATGTGGACGGACGACGGACGACGGACATTCATCGATCCTAATAGCTCACCCTGAGCCAGCTCAGGTGAGCTAAAAATCTGAAATTGTATGCTTTGCACAAACGTCTTATGCGAAAAATCAATAACGAGAGATAACTCAAAACCTGGGTTTCAGTTATGGTTCTTGGACACTGCACTGCATCTTAATGTCCTCTACGACTGTATGCAATTTGAATTAATTCAGTTCAGTACTTAAGGAGTTATGGCCCGGACAAGAAAAAGTAATAAAGGGAGATAATTAAACAAGATGGCCATAATGGCCCTATATCTCTCACCTGACTACCTTGGCTATAACACAAGGGGTCATGATTCTGAAATAATTTGTAGAGTTCTACAACACAATGCTAAGTAAAATTCCAAATACTATTCTCTACCTGTCGGTCGTGTGGATGTTCAAAGTTTTCCCTATATAAGCCTATATGAAATTAAGTGACCTCCCTCACTCCCAGGGAGGGTTAATTTTGACCAGGGGGTCATGATTTGAGCAATCTTAGTAGAGGTCCACGAGACAATGATACATGCCAAATATCTAAGCTCTAGGCCTTGTGGTTTCTAAGAAGAAGATTTTTAAAGTTTTTCCTACATTAGCCTATGTAAAACTAAGTGACACCCCGTGCAGGGTCAATTTTGATCCGGGGGTCATAATTTGTCCAATCTTGGTAGAGTTCCACTAGCAAATGCTACATGCCAAATATCTAAGCTCTAGGCCTTGTGGTTTCAGAGAAGATTTTTAAAGTTTTTCCTATATAAGCCTATGTAAAACCAAGTGACCCCCCAGGCTGGTCAATTTTGACCCGGGGGTCATAATTTGAACAACCCTTGTAGAGGTCCACTAGACAATGCCATATGCTAAATATCTAAGCTCTAGGCCTTGTGGTTTCAGAGAAGAAGTATTTTTAAGTTTTTCCTATTTGTTGCCATAGCAACCAGAGTTCTGCATGGAATGGAATTCTTTGAACAACTTTGATAGAGCTTCATGCAAGGAACATCCCTGCAAAGTCTCATTAACATTAGCACAGTGGTTTCAGAGATGTCGTTTGAAGGAAATGGTTGAAGGACGACGTAGGCCGGACCCCGGCCAGTGGGTGATCCCAATAGCTCACTCTGGCACTTTGTGCCAGGTGGGGTAAAAATAGGACAAGCTAGAGTTAAGGCCCCTGTACATTGCACTTCATTTCAATGTCTTCTGTTTGTGTGTAAAGTTTAAACAAATTCTGGAGATAATTAAACAAGAGGGCCATGATGGCCCTATATTGCTCACCTGAAGCATTCTAACAAAGTTGGTGGAAGACCACAAGACAATATTCACCCCAGGGGTATGATTTGAACAAACTTTGAAGAAGTTTACTAGGCAATACTTCATACTGAATATCTAAGCTCTAGGTCCTGTGGTTTCAGAGAAGATTTTTAAAGTTTTTCCTGCATAAGCTTATGTAAAATGAAGTGACCCCCTGGAGGTGTCAATTTTGACCTTGGGTCATAATTTAAACAATCTTGGTAGAGGTCCACTAGGCATTTCTACATGCCAAATATATAAGCCCTAGGTTTTGTGGTTTCAGAGAAGAAGATTTTTAAAGTTTTCCTATATAAGCCTATGTAAAACCAAGTGACCACCTCGGGTAGGGTCAGTTTTGACCCAGGGGTCATTATATGAACAATCCTTGTAGAGGTCTACTAGACAATGCCACATGCTAAATATCTAAACTCTAGGCCTTGTGGTTTCAGAGAAGATTTTTAAAGTTTTTCCTATTTGTTGCTATAGCAACCAGAGTTCTGCATGGAATGGAATTCTTTGAACAACTTTGATAGAGCTTCATGCAAGGAACATCCCTGCAAAGTTTCATCAACATTGGCCTAGTGATTTCAGAGGAGATGTTGTTAGAAGGAAATGGTGGACGGACGGACGACGTCCCCGGATGGTGAGTGATCCTAAGAGTTAAAGTCATTTGCTCTATATCTTCTATCAAATTATTAAACGCAACAACATAATTCTATACAATTTAATAAATATCACAGTTCTAACTGATAATACATGCACATTTTGTATTTAATAGCAATTGACTAAAACATGTATGTAAAATTACAATGAAGTCCTAACAATACAAATTCTTCCATAAATTATGATTATGTACATGCAAATGGCAATACAGACAAAACTTACATACATTCAGATCATTTCAATAAAGTGGACATTTATTACCAAGGGAAGTAACTATGAAACATAGTTATGTACATGTAAGTTAAGTTCTGTAAAATTGAGAGAACAGGTATACAACGTTGCAAAAAGTGGATGGAGCATATTAAACTCTAAGGAAGTCTGTCTCAACTACTTTGACTTAAGGCAAATATTCTAGCTATATAGATTCAGATCTAATGTCAGTAAATTACATACTGTGCAGTCTTATCTAATTTTCTCAATTTGTATGACTATCCTGTTGACAAAATGTGAAAATTTTAATGTCAATCATGTGGGTATGTTCAAGGTATTGTATCTAGACTTTGCTTCATACCACAAATAAAACCAAAAAAAAAATACAAGAGAGCCAAGATGGCCCTATATCGCTCACCTTGGTACAAGTCCACTTGCCAGGTGGAAGATCACTAGACAATGTTATATACCAAATAGGTTTTCCTATATACATCTTTGTAAAACAAATGCCCCCCGCAAGGTTAATATTGATCCCATGGGCATAATTTGAACAATCTTGGTAGAGGTCCACTAGACAATGCTACATGCCAAATATCTAAGCTCTAGGCCTTGTGGTTTCAGAGTAGAAGGTTTTTAAAGTTTTTTCCTATATTAGCCTATGTAAAACTAAGTGACCCCCGTGCAGGGTCAATTTTGATCCGGGGGTCATGATTTGATCAATCTTGGTAGAGGTCCACTAGCCAATGCTACATGCCAAATATCTAAGCTCTAGGCCTTGTGGTTTCAGAGAAGAAGATTTTTAAAGTTTATCCTATATTAGCCTATGCAAAACTAAGTCACCACCGGGCGGGGTCGATTTTGACCCGGGGGTCATAATTTGACCAATCTTTGTAGAGGTCCACTAGACAATGCTACATGCCAAATATCTAAACTCTAGGCCTTGTGGTTTCAGAGAAGAAGATTATTAAAGTTTATCCTATATAAGCCTATGCAAAACTAAGTGACCACCCGCGCGGGGTCAATTTTGACAAGGGGGTCATAATTTCCAGGTCCACTAGACAATTCTACATGCCAAATATCTAAGCTCTAGGCCTTGTGGTTTCAGAGAAGAAGATTTTTTAAGTTTTTCCTATTTGTTGCCATAGCAACCAGAGTTCTGCATGGAATGGAATTCTTTGAACAATTTTGGTAGAGCTTCATGCAAGGAACATCTCTGCATAGTTTCATCAACATCGGCCTAGTGGTTTCAGAGGAGATGTCATTTAAATCAAAATGTTGACGGACAACGGACAATCATCCATCAGAAAAGCTCACCCTGGCAAAGCCAGGTGAGCTAAAAAGTCATATATCTGATGCTGTAGTTTTTAGTATAAAATTCTAAAAAACAATTTAACCCATGAAATAACAACTGAAAATCTGAATAACTCAATCAAGTTGAAACGTTTTTTCATTGCAGAAACATCTTTAACTATAACTTTCCTGTAAACTGAATCACATGGAATTTCATGTACAGATCACTGTACCATAACCGTAACATGAATCACGTAATCAAATATTGTGTTATACTGTCACTGATTCTGCACTTTATCTGCGTGTAAATTAAGCATATTTCCTTCACATCAGTATCAATCTTTATTTTGTCCATGTGCAACCATGTCAACATCAAGATTCAGTTATGATTCTCAATTCCGTGAAAAGTTTAATATGGCGCAGCCCTATAATGAAGAAGAAAATCAACATCATTTTATTTAGTAAATAATAGATTTTAAACAATTTACTTTTTGCTCTTAATCAAAATAAACACAAGTTTCAATAAAGCATTTAAAACTAAAATGTTATAAATAAATTCAGTCACTGTAAGAACCCTTCAACCCTGCCATATTGAATTTTGGGCAAAAATGAAACTTCAGTTGATGCTTTGAAAACATGTAAGAAATGAGTTTTACTGAATTATTTCTATTATTGATATGCATTAAATACAAGAGTGGCAAACTCACAAATACGCCCGTCAGGAAGCTAAACTCAGTATCTGACAGTTAATTTGTTTTGTAAAACCTGCTGGAACTATAGAGCAGAAAAGGCTAATTCACCTGTTTGAACTATATAGCTGAGAAGGCTAATTTCATAATTTTTCAGTGCCTCGGACAATTTGGCTTGTTATCGAACTTGGCCTAGATATTATGCCCACAAACATTTTCAGCAAGTTTGGTGAAGATCGGATGAAAACTGTTCAACTTACAGAGCGGACAAGGTGAATTTGGCCAATGCTGCATAAATCAAGGGCAATGTTTCAAAAGTGACTGTTGATTTTTGGGCTGGATATCGAACTTGGCCGAGATTATGCCGACAAACATTTTGACCAAGTTTTGTGAAGATCATATGAAACCTTTCAACCTTATGAGGGCGGACAAAGCTTAGTTGAAGCTTGCAAGCCCGCCATGGATAATCTTATAATACATCCCTTTGGGCACATAAAAAGCCATATATGAAAATATACCTCACACATTGGTCGTATTTTCAATTTGTGACTATGATAGTCAAAAAAGATTTTTACAGATTTCTTCTATATCCAATGGAAATGAAACTGTTATACAGATTTCAACTTCTTGTTATAACAATGGCAATATTCATTAGTCTAGGAGTACAAATCATTGAATAGTATCTTTCACAAAACTAAATTTGTATAATATTGAAAACACTTCAGATACAAAGCAATGATTGATAACATACTTTATGAATGCAGCTGAATCTACACATTGAACAGCCAACCAAGTTTTGACAATTTAAGGCATTCAGCTAATTTACCTGGTAGCACAAATGTATTTACTTTAAAACTGGCTGTTCTAGATTCAAAAGGACATTGTACTGGTTGTTCAAGGCAAGTACCAGCTTAATTAAAATGTCCACTTAGCACGCAGGCTAAACTAGGATGGAAATTTCTAAATTTAGGAGTTTCAAGCAACAGCATAGTACATTGTAGTATTGGGAATTTTAAATATGCCAATGCTTAAAGTGATAATACCCTTCAATATGATAATCGTAATTTAATGTAATACATTCACCAATACTTTAGTTATGGCTAAATAACATAAATATATACAACAGTTTTATTCCTATTGAACTTAGTTGAAAAATGAATCTTTTTCGGCCCGCCCTAGATGTTGCATCAATTTGATATGATAAATTTGTGTTTGCATGCACTTATAAAAGAAATGGTTGAGCGTAACTTATTTTTCTTAATTTTCTTAACATTTTTCATGTTTTAAGATTTTTTCTTGACCCTTCTTTTTCTGGTCATTTTGAGCAGTATTATCGCATTAAGTTTGTAGAAATATGTTGCACAAACCTTCTTTTCCTTTTGAAATTAGCTTTTAACTTACACAATTAATTCTATAAATCAGTTTCATAACAATCTGTTCAGTTCTTAAGGACATAGTACAAGTAAAACGACTTGTATTAAACAAAGCTCATTAAATCTAACTCCCTTTGAAAAAGGTTTAATGTTCTATATCTGTATCCCTATATTTCAGCTAGCTGTGTATAGCTTAAAAGCTAACCTTCCATTCCTCAAGATCTTACCTCGCAAATGTTATAATGGACACAATACCAAAGATGAGCTCAAAACCGATGAATGCTAGTTGTATGGCTGAAAGTATAACGTCTGCTCTCATCACGTATGTCTGCCAGTACAGGTAGAATACGCCACCAAGGAGTGCCGGGATACTCAACAATATGGAAACTATCACACCCACAATCCTCTCTGTCAAGTTCCCTTTCCTGGCTAGAAATAATTCAGTATCATATAAACTTGTGTCATGAGGTAATAAATACAGTCAAAGAGTTCAAAGCCAAAATGGCAAGCTGATAATATCTGATCTTAATCTACAGATGCGTGTATATACTATGGCGCTTTGGGTATTTTTCATTAATGTTTGTGGTCATATAAACTATTATAATAATAGTTTTTATGACCACAAATATTAATGGAAAATACCCAAAGCTCCATAGTTAATTTTAGGTATACATGTATGATAATTTATCATACATGTATACCTAAAATTGATTATTTCATTTTTCTTCAGTGAAACAACTGGCCTTCATGTAGTGTGTAGCATTATTCATGTAATATGCACATAATCTAGTTTCTAGATGCATCCTTATGAAGACATATATGTACATCAATACCCCATGTAAATCGCATTCATTCACCAGGTTTTTAGGAAATTAAATCCAAACTGCTCCTGTAAAATGTTTCGTTCATATTTTTCTTCAAGATAGCTCTGCAACGCCATTTTCAAATACGAAAAAATACAGAAAAGGGTATACAACAAAACAAATACTGTAACAGTTGGTTGATAGACAGTGGTATCTTTTCTCAATGGTCACATAGCACTCCATCACACTGGGGAGGCTCCTCCTCTTGTTTACTAATATGACCAACTCGAAAGATAACAAGAGCTGTCAGTAAGACAGCCCGCTCGACTATTCTCAGTGATTGACAATATAAAATAAAACCATCCTGGAACTTTAATGTAAATTCTAAGTCGAAAAGGGATGGCATAATTCTGTCAAAAGGCTTCATAGAGTTATCTCCTCCTGTAAACAGGTTGGGGTTTGATGGTAAACAAGTGTGCAAAGTTTAAAAGCCAGATGAAATTGAATTGGAAAATATTTGAGGTGGTACGCATACTTTAACGTAAATTTAAGTCGAAAAAGGGGCATAATTCTGTCAAAATGCTTGATACAGTGACCTCCTCCTGTGTACGGTTGGGGATGATGTTGAAAAGGGTCAAAGTTTCAAAGCCGATGTCAATGGACTTTGAAAATATTTGAGGTGCTTCGCAAACTTTAACGTAAATTCTAAGTCAAAAAGGGGCATAATTTTGTCAAATGCTTGATAGAGTTATCTCCTCCTTTTACGGTTGGGGGCATTTTGAACAAGCTGAAAATTTCAAAGCGATGTCAATGGACTTTGAAAATTTTGAGGTGTTACGCAAACTTTTACGTAAATTCTCAAGTAGAAAAAGGGGCATAATTTTGTCAAAATGCTTCATCAGAGTTACCTCCTCATGTGTACAGATTGGCATGATGGTGAAAAATGTGCAAAATTCAAAGCAATATGTCAATGGACTTTGAAAATATTTGAGGTGGTACACAAACCTTTGAAATAAAATATTTGAGTATACAAAAGGGGCTAATTTTGTCAAAATGCTTGATAGTGTACAGGTTGGGGTATGATGGTGAACAAGTGTGCAAGTTTCAAGCCATATGTCAATGGACTTTGAAAATATTCAGCACTGGAGACTTTAACATACCTGGCTACGCCTGTTTAGCATAGCTCTCCTTATTCTTCGAATAGTCGAGCTAAAAACTATGCATATCAGCCAACTCTAATAATATTTCATTTCAACCATATACCTTCATTTCATCTCGGGTTTACACATAAACATGATGCAATTTAGCAAAGAAGGAAAATAATCCTTACCAAAGAAGAGCCGCAGAGCCTCAATACTTGCCAGTATGAAGATTAGAACGACCTCTGCTGGAAGAACACCAGTGGCATATGGCAAAGTTTCTCCTGCAAGAATACACCTGTTCCATGATACTGTTTATCCAATGAAAATGCTCGAGGACTTGTTTTTCTCATACTACCAAAATTACAGCAAGTTTGTGCAAAGGTCTGGTACAGACAACGGAATTACCTTTTATTCCATGTTTTCCTAATCATTCCTTTTCAAATATTTTCACCCATATCTTGCAATTTAAATCATATAAGACAAACATCTATTGCTTATTTTTGTGACTGAAGCTATGAACCCAACCTTAAGCAACATGTACTATGTATACGCTCAAGTTCCTTGAACATTTAGAAAGTGTATTTATTTGTAACCACAAAAACCTTACCTTTGTAGACAAACAGCAAAATCTCACAAAGAAAGAAGAGACCAAAGTACCAGCCATTTAAGTACAGTAACACTTCATACGGCAGTGATGACCTCTACATACCAGTTAAGGAAAATTTTGTCCAGCTAGAATAGCTTTAACCAATACCTCTCTGAATTCCTAAAATCAACTTGTCCATCTTTTAATTTGGACAATACCATAAATTGTTCAGAGGAATGCTCACTAAAATTCATTAACTGAATAACAAATAGTGTCTTGAGATGAACATCGGATCTCCTTGATAGCCTAGTTGTTAGAACGTCCGCTTCATGTGTGGGAGGTCGTGGGTTCGATCCCTGGCCGCGTCATACCAAAGACGAGAAAAAAATTGTACTGACAGCTCTCTTGCTATGTGCTCAGCATAAAAAAGGGTAGTGTCAGGAAGATAAAGAAAAGCTCCCTTCTTCTGGGGAAAGGTTAGTACTTGTTACTGGATACCCTGTTTGTCCCACAATAGCTTTGTACAATGTAGCTAATGTTGTCTGTTGATCATACGTGTTGTTAAATATGGCTTCTTTATCTTTGGCGAGTACCATACACAGATGTACAGGCTGATCATGTCATGATATCATAATCCACACCAATAGTTTTTATAAATAAAAAACCCCCCACCACAAAAAAAAAAAAAAAAAAATGGAATGGGTTAGTCGTACAATACTCACTGTCCTAAGTGTATCTATTTAAACAGCAACTATCCAGATTCACAAGCTCATGGCAAGGATTTAGAGTAGCTGAACAAAAATTATTCACATGGGGTTTGCAGTTAGGATTGTGCTTTTTCTGGCTTTGTTTCTATCTTTATACATTCACATTTATAAGAAGCCATCTAACAAAAATATATGACCTCATTTGTCCTGGATCTTAACTTTATATTTTACAAATGAAGTACCCTGTAAACTGATAAAAGAAGCAGAGTGACATATACATGCTATCTGCAGCAACCCAGAGTCATTTTCATCAAAGAAGAAATTCTGACAATCTTCAGTGTACTTTTTAAATAATTGGCATACTCTATAACAGCAACAAGGTATGGCTTAATTTTAAATGGCATACCGGTACATGCATTAAATGAATGATTGGCAATACATGTGTATCATCAGATTGTATTTTTGAAACTACTGTGAAGGTGAAAATTGATTCACAGAAAGGGAGGTTTCTTTAGCTGTTGTTGCGGACATGGCAGCTGTCAATCTGTTTCTTCTTTCCATCTACCAGGTACATCAGGGGTAATAATAAGACTGGTAGATGTCTGTCCTATTGTATTTGGTAATAAATTTATCCACAGTGCTCAGCTAATGGGAAAGTAAATAAATTTGGAATGGATTGGTTGTGGCCAACTTGTGGGTATCTGATGATGTGACCTCACTAGACAATTCAAACATCTGAACAGAAAGGATACAACCACCTGCACTTGACCTGAAAGTACACAAAACAATAGTGTTAGCAGAAGTTATAATCAGATTGATCCATTGAACATGCATATTACATCATCATTAAGACATTATACAAATAGATGTTCATGATTGTATTCTTTCAGCCTGATGAAGGTCATTATATGCAGGGCTTCCGTTAAGCGGCGTCCGGCCGTAAAATACGCCATAAAATTGGACCAGTACGCCAATACACAAGACCCCCGGCGTACGCTTGACTTCCTTAAATTTCCGAGGACGACAAAATCGCCGACCCATAGCGTCCAAACAAAATTAAAATTAAACATTTTCTCTAATTCGGGACCGCCCGCGCGTAATTAGTCACGCTATGCGCTCACAATCGGCAGTATTCGATTCGCTCTGGAACGACGTAAACTCCGCCCCCAGCATTATCGTGGGCTATGATTGACAGATGCCGTGTTTGTCAGGTTATTTTGAAATGATGCGATAATTAGGGCCAATTAACAACATCTTGTGACGGCATGATTTTACTTCAATTACCGGCAAGTGTAAACAATTAATATGACACGGTGTTGTTTGAAATTCCCAACATCTAGCGGTAATTTTGTCTACTCTATTGCCGAAAATGGACGTCCTTTTCGAAACTGTGAATCGGCGATTTTAGAACTTGATTTTAATGTCTCGTCGGTAATGCAGGTGTTCAAGTAAATGAGTAAATGCAGGTTTTGGTCTAAAATGGATTGAAAAAATCGTCAAATTGTGCTTGTCTGCTGATATGGTTCAACGTACTTTTGCTTCATTTCGTCGTTTCGGCGCCGGCCGAATCTAACAAACGAAAGCGTAATGAGGAGACTGAAAGCACAGAATCCCAAAAAAAACCCAAACACTTTAAGGTTGAAAAGATGTGTTATCAAACAGTGTTTTTTCCAGTCTGAGGGGAAAGGTGGCGGGGCCTTTTCGGAGGGAAATTTTTAGAAAATGAATAAAATATACAGTGTAAAATGTAATAAAGAACAAAATCTATCAAGTATGTTAATGACATTATTCTTTTGCCAATTATCATTCTTTTTAAATCCTTTGAACACCGATTTCCTTGAAAAAATAACAAAAATCGGGGTCGCGAAAATATGTGACAAACGAAAAATCGGCGATATTCGGCCGACTATTTCATATGTAAGGTATCAAATAGTTGAAAGAAATAATTCTGAAGCGTTTGAATTTATGAAAACTTACGTTTTTAAACAGTTTTGGCCAACTCTTAAATAAAGTACAGATTTGTTTCAACATTTTGACTTTTTGAGGGGATTTTTTTGTGAAAAAAATGGTGAAAAATATATATTAATTTTGGAGAGGAATATGGCCAAATAAACTACAATAAAAATTATAATGAGAATGTTGCTTTGTAAATGTTTGTATTAAGTACTTAAACTGTTATCTTATGCATTGAATAATTCAGATCTTTGGTCAAAATGAAAGTTTATTTTACAGACAGGTTCTTCATTTTCATTTTTTTAACATTAAGTAAGGTATTTGATGATGATGATGATGATGATTGATGATGATGAAATGATGATGTCCCACGCTGTCCAATAGGTTCGCGTACTGGGGACTCCATAAAATTTTCACAGGGACTTCCAAATCCAGTTGCCTTGGAGTCACGACTTCCTTAATTTGAAACTTAGTGGAAGCCCTGTTATATGACCGAAACCGGTTGATACCTAGTAAATTAGTTAAAGTTAGGGGTATCACAATATATTGCGATACGGCCATGGTGTATTGCAATACGTATCGCGATATATTGCAGAATCTATATTCGCCTTTAGGATTCATTGTAAAGATTCTAGGTATCTGTAAAACACTTTATTTTTAAACATTTTTACATTTAACCCAAAAATGAGCCCATATATCGCTTTTTGCCTTCTTGTTTGGAATTGTGTTGAAGTCCGCCATTTTTGTTTGTTTCCGAGAACAGCATACCGTTGTCAAGCACGAGAATCGATTTTCAAAGCGTCTGGAGGGACCCCGACCTATCATCAATTTACTCGATTAAATGCTGTTTACTCAGTTAAATCGTAGAACATTATATTCTTTAACAATTTTATCCGAACACGCCGTCAAACATGGAAGACGAAACTTGAAGCAACAAAAGCGTAAATATTTGAAGAAAAAACCAGTACGGGGATATGGTATCGTGATACAGTATTTTTTATTGTGTATTACAATATACCGGTATACCGGTTTATCGTGACACTCCTAGTTAAAGTACACCTAGTGTTTGACGCGTCATTCCTCTCCACCCTTACTTATAATATAGTATTATTCTTTCAGATTAATAATACTCAATGACTTGGTTTGGTGAGCAAGGAACTCATATGAACAGTCAAGAACATGAAAGCTTCAAGTTCAATTAGTAATTACAACTCCTCTTGTAAACCACTGCAACCCAGTCACCCACATGAACACTGCAAACACAGCCTCAGGCCATTTAACACAGAGGACACTGTTATAACTTATAGACGCCTATCAGTGTTCATTCTCAACACGCTGAAGATGAATATTGCCGTCATATGCAGATTACATGTTGGTTGTAGTGATTTTAAATTCACCAAATTATGCAATATATTATAAGCAAAGATTTTAACAATTTTCCACATGCATGTGGATGAGGGCAATCCCCTAACACGCTTCCATCAGTATCTTGTGCTTGAAAAAATAAAATTTGTGGAAACCAATTCTTTTGTTTAATTTTTATGGAAACAAAGTTATACAATTTGATCATATGTTTATGAAATTATCAACCTAAAAATAAAATGTAGCATCTACTAGCGTCTACTATAACTTTAACTATAACTAATTAACTTTGTTTCCACAAAAATTAAGTTTTAAACTGTTAAATAGAATCTCACTTATTGTTTTCTGTCTAAACATATGTTATGTCAGCAAGTATTGCTCACACATAAAAAAGAGCAGTTTCCTATGACACTGCCAAAATAGTTAGACTATCATCAGCCTGTAACCAAACTGTCATAAACAGACAGACCGGACCAGTACGCGGACGCTACCAGTTCGCGGACACTTCCGTTTTCGGCATTTTCTAAATCAAAGAATCTTTCTTGCATTATTTTGATATAAATTACATAATTTTATTCGTACGTATTAGTTCTTTCTTCCGGTATAATAAATGTATTCTTACATTTCCCGATTTTCAACTGGCAAACAAACAAAAAGAGAGGAACCCAAAAGGTAAATGTGAACAAATAATATTTTTCGCTAATATAGTGATGATGATAATAACGATCGGGTTAAGAATAACCCCATTATATGAAAATTCGAAGTTTTTAATGATGCTAACTCTTTTTAAAAGAAAATGTATAAAAATTTCATAACAAAGCCGTAAATGTGGCGTCAATTGTGGCCTGCACGACGATCATTAAAATGCATCTTCACAGTTACACTCCGAAGTTTTTCTTCATTTTTTGATTTGTTGGATGCATAGTTCAAGTTCTAGAAAAAAGCAATAATTCATAAATTAACAGGTTTTTTACTTTCCTGGACGTAGAATTAAAATTCAGGTGGAAAATGGATGATGGATCAGTTTAATTATGCACACGTTTGACTACACACTACGCACTCTATTTCCATGGCTTACCTCATGTGACTTTTAAATCAAATGGATGAAAAAAAATTTTTTTAATAAATAAACACTTGAACATTCTTAAATAAGAATCATTAACAAATCTTTTCAAGGATCTAGACTCCTCGTTTCATTTAGTTTTCTTCCCTCAAGAGGGTGTCCGCGTACTGGTCAAATGATTTGAATTCTATAGGCCGTGACTGTACCGCGTGCAGAGCTAGACTGCGCATGCGCAGTGTGTTATTTACATGCACAACTTTCTGTAAATTTTAGAGCAAGGACTTATCTGAATAGATATGAAGACTGGATTATCTGAATCTCGACAGATTTGACACAACAAGTACGTTGCCGGAAAAAGTGTCCGCCTACTGTTCTGGTCTGTCTATACTTTACCCCACCCACTAAAATGAACAAGTTTGCGCATGTACAAGCAAGATTGTATTCGCATATCTCAAGAAAAGTGCATTTGATGAAAAACCTTTTCATTACATACTAAAGATCATCAAATTTTGCTTCATTTCAGTTCATTGAGATCACGATTGGAAACAAACGCACTGAAAAATTACGAAATAAATACCCCTGTTTGGTCTTGGTGTTTGAGTAGCCGCCATTTTCAAACAAATCTGCGAATCTGTTCTGTCACAAACAATGAAATTAAAAATGTTTTAAAGGCAATTATGATTCCAATAATATATTAAAGATTTTATGCCATATATCCAATAATTGGCAAATATTTTATCTGTTATTTCTTGTCAAAAAAGAATAACATTTAGTAGCCGTTTGCCTAAAGGAAACTGTGCACGTGCAGGTTGGGGATAAAACCCTGACAAGATGAGACCACAGAAAGGCCGAGTCTATCCAAAACCTATAAACTATATTAGTATAGGTTTTTGGTCTATCTATCTATCTCCGGATACTGCCGGGACTAAAGTACACGTAGGATATGTTAGAATATAGAGTGAGACAATAAAAAAACTGACAGTAAGTTTTGTCAGGTAAAAGTGAGACTTAGAAGAAAGTATCCAGTCAATGATTAAAATGTAAGCATATCATTGAAAACAGAAATAAAATAAAAGATAAGATCATTGATCACCTGACTAATACTGAACATTTACCACAGCTCTGTTAGCATTGGTTGTTATCCTTGAGATGTGAGTATTATAGCTAATCTGTGAGGATAAATATAGACAAAGACATTTAGCATTAGCACAGGTTCTAAGGCTTGGCCATGAAGATAGTATTTATTTTTAATGCCATTTTTTTAGTGATGTGTAGCACTTGACATTTTGAAGGGTTTAACTCAATGCCCCACTGCTTCTCCCAGACCTGCAACATTCTATCTTTCTATCTGCCGGTTATGTCAAACCCTTTACAGGGACGTAGATTTTTTCGCGTCGAGCCATGAGACTGTTAGTAGAGAAAAGAAATATAAGATTAGCTTGTTTAGGAGTTTTACCATACCTCTGGTGCTAATTTCTATGCAAGGCATGTTTGGTATATGATGACTTTATTCAGTATGGTGGGTACCATAACTCCCTGATGATTCATTTAGTTTTATCTGCCATAGGGAAGCCAGACTAAGCGGTGTCTTTGGACTAAAAACTGATTGAAACTGATGATTTAAAGCTGTTACTTTAGATATGTCATCCTGGTGAAGTTTGTTTTGGATTTGTAGGGGTGGCAGGGATGCAGAATCTTGCTTTGAATGTTTCAGGAGGGAGTAGTTTCTTGATTTCTTCTATTTTTGAAAGCACGATTCCGTCTCCTTATAATTCTATTAATGCTTTGGTTAACCCAAGGTAAATGATTCCTTGTTGATGACAGTTTAGATGGAAATAACTTCTCTGTGTAGGAGTTTAAAGTACTGGAGAAATTTTCCCATAACTCTTCTGTATTTAGCGCGGAGTATATTCCCTCCCTATTCATTTTTTGATAGTGTTCTCTCAATGACTGCTTTATGATCTCACAGACCGCTTTATTGTACAAGGGAATATCTCTAGGCTATTGGTAACACATTTTTGCTGTTTATCAATTACTGAAAGTACCGAGTAATTTTTGCAAATATAATTCTATCAGTACTTAACTTTTAAATTCGAAAAAGTAAATTTGCTGTGTCATTTTTAATGACTTTATGTAGATCTAGTACTACTTCAAAACTTGATAAATGATAAGTTACTGTGAACTTATTATTTACATAATTATATTTATAGTTTTATTAATTCTATTTCGATTATTTTCAAAACCACTCTATGAATATTTTGTTAACAATTAAAGTCTTCTTTTGTTTGACTTGTCTGGCCAGGTTTTAACTACAAACCCCGCATGAATAACGAAGCAGTATTAATTTCTCACGTACAATACCCCAAAACCACCATGATTAATATGAAAACTCCCCAAATGGATCACTAGGTTCGTAACATCAATGAAAATTGGACCGAGTATACAGTTTTGCACGTAGAATTGAACTTCAGTATTGGCTGGCCTTGACCTACCGACTTACTTTCGTGTTTTTGAAGCTACAGCAACGAAATGTGAACCATATGTACAGTTTGTTTGAATGCATATTTCAACATTGACCTTTGCTGACTTTGACCTTTCCTTTTGCTTAGTTTTTGTTTTTAAAGCTGTAGAGATGAATGTGAACTATATGTGCTGTTTTGCAAACTAATTTCCAAAAGTCCTATGACTTGTTTATAACCTTTTGGCCTACTTTCTTGTTGTAAGGTGTAATGATACTCAAGTGAGTGCTATAATGTCATCATGGCCCTCTTGTTTTTCTTTCTTTTTGTGCCCCCTTCGAAGAAATTGCCTTGCAGCCGTCGGTCTGTCGGTGTATAAATTCGGTTTCCGCCCAAAAACTTGAAAAGACTTTGTGATGGACATTAGATGAACACTATTTATTTATTTCTTAAGGACCTCTCTTTGGCTAATGACAGGCCGATTAAGCCTTCTCATAACATATGCCGGTACCTGGGTTTGAACCCCACATGTCTGCTTTTTGAAAAATGTGTGTAACGTCGTCAAAACACCGATCCAACAGGGTCCTGTAAGCGAACGAGGGTAAACTGAACATTTTGAAACCTATTAAAATCGTGTCCATGGTCGGTTTCAATGTTGTTTAAAGGTGTCAGTATTTGCCTAAAATGTCTTAACCACCATATACGTTTAATGTTAAATGTGCCCAAAGATATCGCTCTTGGTGTAAGTACCAATTCTTTTAATGACAAGATGAATGTTGCTAAGCTGAGATAAACCACTTTCACGCATCATGTTATGAGTATACGCAAAGTTAAGATATTTTTCTTGAAACAGTGATCTCGGCCAGTTCAAGATTTCTTAAAGTTATATTACTCTTCAAAATGGTCACATTGGTTATTAGTTAAGAATGATGCTCAAAACACAGTGGATGCTTTAAAAGCATATAAGAAATAAGTTTTATAAAGTTATTTTTGTTATTGACTAATACAAAATAAGATATAAATAACCGAAAGGATGGGTTTTTTATTTTTGACTAGGACAGTCAAAAAAGATTTTTTAAGATTTCCTCTATATTCAATGTGAATGAAACTGATAATACAGATCGTTATTTTTGGGTCATAACTATGGCAATGTTTAGTATTGTAGGAGTATCAATCACTGATTAATGTTTTATTTAAAATTATGATAGTCACTTTGACAGGTAATATAACTTTAAATATATTTTTATATGAGCAAGTTCAGTGCTGATATTATTGGTTAACAACCAAGTTAAATACAGCAGACTCCTTCTTACCCAGTTTCTGGTCTATTTTTGCTAAGATTTTAGTATCGCATACTTTCATTGTGACATTCTGTGTAAACAATGAATATTTCCTGAAAGTTTAAAGTGGTCCAAAACCCCGCCAGACCAAATAAAAATTTAAAACAAGAGATGTTTGTGAAACACATATGACCCATATCCGTCACCCCCAGTAACTGCGACACAAGGAGTCGCTGATGGTCTTTTGACACGAAAGTCAATAGAAATAAAATGCGGTCATGAAATTCTGAAAGAAAATAATCCTAGCAAGTTTGAAGACACTTTGCCAAAGATTGTTGAGGAATTAAGCGGAAACAGTTGTTGAAAACCTTGCATCAAATCATTGTCGAGATTGTCTTAATGGATAGAGGAATGTATTATTAAAAACAATATAAAAATAATGAAAAGGTAAGTTTAATTACTACGAAGGGCCTTATATCAAGTTTAACACCAAGAATTGAAAGACATTTTAATTTCCTTGCTAACAAAAACAGTTATACCGGCGTTTTGGAGAAATCTTTTGATCGTGACCAATGTTGAATGTGTCAATTCCCTTTGTCATTCTATAGTAACTCTTATCAAGATTAATTAAAATCTTGTTCAAACTCTAGTTTTTCACGGAAACTTTAAGCAGAAAGAATGGATAATTTAGTTATGATCATAAACATTGTCTATAGAGTTTAAAAGTATGTTACTTTGACGTGAATCATACGAAACCCCAATTTTTATAAATAAAATTAGAATAAATAATAATAACATTTAATGATATTAGCTATAGATACATGTATGCAGAGGACAAATGTTTGTAAGATTTTAAAAAATATTTGCAATTTGAATTAACTGTACGCATTACATATGCATTTTTTTGCACAGACCATAGTTATTTGCTATGTCATTGACCTACATCTCAATGCCGCCCTGCTGTACTGGTCAGGCTTCATGGTACATGTTAGTAAAACTTGAATGATACGTTTGTGTTTAATAGATAATAGTAATTGTCCCCTAACATCGTCAACATCATAATATGATATTTTGATACAACTTGAGGTACCAGGATACATGTATATCCTTTGCACAGCTGGCATATTTTGTTACACACTCGACAGATACGCATGTGTTTTTGTAAACACTGTACATCACGTTATGCTACTTTCGGTTTAATGCGCGTGTTGTATACGTCAGCAAACAGATTGAGCTGTAACATGAATGTAGAATTTCCATTGGCCTACCTACAGAGGTCACGCGCAGGGGTGACCCTGTCTGCTTACCTGCGCATGTTCTTTTTGTTTTTGTTTTTTTGCTAATGAGAGGTCGATTTTAAGCGTTCTCATAAGAATGTCAATGTACCTGGGTTTGAGTATGACATGTCTGCTTTATGTCTATGAAAAAATATTTGCACGCGCTCAAAACACAATACCACAGGGGCCTGTACGCGAACGTTGGTAAAATGAAAATTTTCAAACCTGGTAAAATTGTGTTCAAGGTCATTTTCAAGGTTGTCTTAAAGTGTCAGCATTTGCCTCGGACGTCTGAGTTTTCAACATTCAGGAGCTGTCGGCATAGCCTTTAAATTCATACAGACAAAACGTGTTCCATACGGTAACTGTCGCTTCTATGGAAGGCCAAACCTGTCTCAACCCGCGTATATGGTTTATTACGTTATGGACGTTCAAAGGATATACTGACTGCGATGTAGCTATATACAGGAACTAACATATTTTCAATGGTAGTGAAAGTGAAAAAAACTGTGAAAATGCATATATGAATACCCTATTTACATCATTATAGTTTGTTTAACGTCTTTTTTATTGACGCCGCGATGAATCGCGGCGTCAGTATTGAATAGGTTTCAATTTTGGACCATGGGGTTGCATAATCGAATAGGAGCAGCCAACATTATTATTGTAAATCTAAACTATGTTCTATGTATGAAAAATGACTTTTATGAATCATTAAATTGTATTAAGTCATTAAAAAATAATACAATACAAAATACACATGTCTCCTTCCCTTATTTCAAAACTTTGGACACATTTAATGAGTATTTAATAACTTTTCCACAAACTTGTAGACCACGGGTTTTTTATAGCTTTTGTTTACGGGCCTTACGACCCGATTCATCAAAGCTCAGAAAAAAAGATTCGGAAGATGTTTTGCTATCTTAAAACACTCAGATAATAGAATACATGGCGCCAACGTGAAAAATCAATGAAAACCCATTTTAATTACTACATATTAGACTTTAATATTGAAACTGTAAAGAAAAACCGTTCACCCAACTATGCAATACGTAGGGCCCTAAGGAATTCCATTCCATCATTTGTAAACAAAAACAATAATCAGCCAATGGAAGTTCTGTAAAATGTATACGTCACGCATAATTAATCATGTGGATTTCGTCTCTTTCCGCCATATTGCTGGAGTGTATAATGCTTCGGGAATAGAAAGAAAGAAAAATCCACATTACCAGCTACAGGGAGGGAGGGGCAGGTATATCTGTTTTACAGATAGTCCTTTTTCACAATATTTAGACCCGGTGTAAATTATATTTGCACAGGTTTTTGCCTCTGCTTCCTATTAACCGACCTGTGATTCAGGAAATTGTGGGAGGAGCCATGGTTATAAATAGTTTTGTGTATCAGTTCCTTGGTATCTAAGAAATAGCCAGTGTATAAATTAGCATCCGAAAATAATTAATGTTGTGAGAAAAGAGGTATTAATTATCACAATAGACAAACAATATGGAAGTTACATAAGGGTTTAGTATTATGCTAATTACTAATAAAAACTTTATTTTTATAAATCAGTTTCATAAACAAAAAGGATTATTCACCTAATTACACAGAGGCACGGACCGGTATTACTGATTACCGAAAACAACTTTTTACCGGAAACAACCAAAAACAAATGAGATTACCGAAAACAAGTCTTAATTCAATAGTGTTTTATGTTAAATACACTTTTTATTATTCAAAATGATAAAAATTAATGTATTTGTTGAATATGTGTAATTTTAGAATGATAGGTTAGGTTTTAAGCAAATTAGTTCGATGTAACTTAGTGTGTACTTTATGTTGTAACGATTACCTCCCTTAGACGGTATTAAAACCCAAAACGTCATTCCAATCACGGACCTATATACACATGTGTATAGGTCCGTTCTCTATTAAAAAAAGTATAACTTTTCTTTTTTTTGTATTTAAATAGTTCGATAAATTTTAGCGATATTTTTTGTTCAAGTTCTTGGACAGTTTAACAACTAAAAAACTTCCCATGAGTGAATGAAAATAAAAACAGAAACTAGAAAATCATTTAAAATCTTTTTATTTGCATATATCATTACAAGGATGAATAAAACAAATAACATAATTAACATAATGTTTATATAGGTCCGTGACAGAGGTAATGATCATTTTATGTAAAAAAAGGTTCCTGATGTTAACCACGCACATTTTATAATAGAAACCTGCCCCAGTGCCCATCTCCCAGCCATGCTTCAAAACATGCGCGGCGTCTTTGATGCCTTGCATCAAAATTCGTCTTGTATTTAAACGTGAGACGGTTTCAAAGCCAACCTAGAGTTAATCATGACAAACATTCTGATCAACTTTCAAGATGATTGTGTACAAAATGTGGCTTCAAGAATGTTAACAATGTTTTCCTATTATTTGACCTGGTGACCTAGTTTTTGACCCAATGAAAGACATACATTCCGACTGACTTTGGCCGTGTTCTTGACCCCATGTTACCCAGTATCAAACTCGTCCGAGATCCTGTGGCCATACATGTTTGGTGCAAGATTGCACAGTAAATGTGACCTCTATAGTGTTAATGAGCCTATGTGTTGACGACGGACGGACGGAAGATGGAGGTCTTGGCTGTACTAAAAGCCCATGCAGAGCTTAGCTTAGATGAGCTAAAATAGAAATCTAGAAATAAGTGTTTTTATTTATGATAATAATTGTGCACACTGACTAACTCATTTTTCCTTAAATTTTCCTTTAAGTGACAAAATATTCATTTGAATATTCAAACTATTGGTACGTGATATTACAGAAAAATTGGAAAACATACAATATAGAGCTCTCAAACTAGTTTTTCAAGACTACATACAACGATCTCTTTAATCAAGTTAAAATGGATGAACTACACCTTAGCAGATTTAAATGCATAGCTATTGAAACTTATAAATTTATAAACAAAGTTTCTCCACTGCATATTCAAGATCGTGTTTGTTTGAAAGATTCCAATGATAGGTTTAGGTATGAAAACACCATCGTATAGTCGAGAGTCAGAACAACGACTTACGTTAAACAATTTTTCAGGTTTGAGCCCTCCCCCAGGTGTGGAACAACCTACCGAACGAAATTAGAACAGCTGACAATTTTGGCCAATTTAAGAGGCTGATCCGCATCTGGACGGGCCAAACTGCGAATGTTTTGTGTGCCTTTGATTTTATTACAGTTTCTTTTGTTGTTAGCTCTGTAGTCTTTTAATGCCCCCAAAGGTGGGCATATTATGTCGCACTGTCCGTCCGTCTGTGCGTCCGTCCATGAATTTCTTAGTGTCTGGGCTGTAAAGTGGGCCGTTCGTTCTGGACTGGGCCTTTCCGGTAGTGGGCCGTTTTGGTACTGGTTCTATCTGGAAGTGGGCCATTCTGGACATACACCAAGTATTCGACACCTCTTTTTCTTTGATATTGTATCTTTGAATTAACCTATGTAACAAATAATGTCCTGTATATTCTTTTACAGCTGCCTTACTTTTGTTTTTCTTTTATACAAGTTTGTCGGAAAAAGCTCATGAGATAAGGTTAATTTGTTGTTCTCATATCCGACGGTAAATAAAGTTTCTTGTATCTTGTGATTTTTTAAAACTTGCCGACATGCATTTTAGTCGTATCGGACGTATATAAGAAGCCGCAGATACAATGATACTGGGGTATGACTAAACACCGAACATGAGTCATGTTCGCGAACATGAGGGGTAAATACCGAACATGAGTTATAATTTTTTTATTGAAGTGAAATATTATGTTTTTAATGTTAAAATTCATTAGAAACACTAAAATACGTGTGCACACCAAAAAGATTTTATATTCAAGTACATTTAAGCCTTTAATTCATACAATTTCAAAACGCGTGTCCTGACTCATGTTCGTGAACATGAATGGAAAATACCGAACATGAGTGTTTATTAATTTATTGTAGAAAAACACTAAATTTTTATTCTTAAAATGGATTATAAATACAAAAATACGTGTGCACACCAAAAAGATATTATATGCAAGCACATTAAAGCCTTTAATTCATACAAAATCAAAACGCGTGTCCTGACTCATGTTCGTGAACATGAATGGAAAATACGAACATGAGTGTTTATTATTAAAATATTTTTCATGAAATTGATTATAAATACAAATATACATGCGCATACCAAAAAGATATTATATGCAAGCACATTAAAGCTTTTAATTCATACAATTTCAAAACGCTTTGCCTGACTCATGTTCGTGAACATGAATGGAAAATACCGAACATGAGTGTTTATTAATTTACTGTAGTAAATTATTAAAATATTTTTCTTAAAATTGATTATAAACACAAATATACATGCGCATTCCAAAAACATATTATATTCACGCACATTAAAGCTTTGATTCATACAATTTCAAAACGCGTGTCCTGACTCATGTTCGTGAAATAAAGAATGGAAAATACCGAACATGAGTGTTTATTAATTTACTGTAGTAAATTATTAAAATATTCTTCTTAAAATTGATTATAAATGCAAATATACATGCGCATTCCAAAAACATATTATATTCACGCACATTAAAGCTTTGATTCATACAATTTCAAAACGCGTGTCCTGACTCATGTTCGTGAAATAAAGAATGAGAAATACCAAACATGAGTGTTTCTCAATTTTTAAAAGTAAATTATTATTAACATTTTATTCTTAAAACTTATTGTTAATACAAATATACATGTACAAACAAAAAAGAAGTTGTATTCACGCACATTAAAGCTTTAATTCATAAAAATTCAAGAAGCATATTAATTCGGTTATGTTCGTGAACCAATTTTCAACAGCGAACATGAAGTATTAAAATCAACAAAAGTATCAAGTATCAAGTAATAAACAGAAGTCAACATAACCTTTTAAATGAGCAACTGCAATTTATTCTTTAATTATAAAATATACCATTACCTGCAAAAACAGCACCAAACGCTATTCTGTTCTGAACTATTTCTAATCAAAGGCTTTTGTGTGCTTGAATATAATATCTTTTTGGTGTGCACGCATATTTTTGTATTTATAATCCATTTTAAGAATAAAAATTTGATTTTTTCTACAATAAATTAATAAACACTCATGTTCGGTATTTTCCATATGCACACGTATTTTAGTGTTTCTAATGAATTTTAACATTAAAAACATAATATTTCACTTCAATAAAAAAATTATAACTCATGTTTGATATTTACCCCTCATGTTCGCGAACATGAGTCATGTTCGGTATTTAGTCATACCGATGATACTGTTGCAGTTTATTATTCACTCCGTATCTTTTTTTATGTACTTCCGGGTGTACATTTGAAAATATCGCGAATTTACCATTATAAACGATATTGTTATCGTAGAACATAAGATATGTGTATTGAATTATCATAACATGACAAACCATTTCTTTACCAGGACGTAAAACATCAGTTATTTTGTTTTCGCCGTTGTTTACGTTCCACGTTGACAGGTCACGTGACAAGACGTTCGACTCGACTTCCTTTTTGACTGCCACATGAAACTTTGAACATCGGGAACATGAGTGCTCCGCAAGTTTTAAATAAAGGGGTCGTTAAACAGGTCAGTTTTTTGACTTTCAATTAGTTGATTCGAGAAACATGTTCGTAAATGAATTAATTAACCATGAAAAGAACATAACTTGAAGAAATGACGGAAGTTTAAAATGAAAGTAGAAACCGGTAGGACAAATTATGACATATGGTTACTTCTTTGATAGGCAATATTTAGTGAAGTTTATTGTTAAGAAAAAAAGAGATGAAAAAGAAATGTTAATGAAGTGTGTTTGATTATAAAAACATTGTGCCACATGACGTTAAATATCCACAAAGAAAATACTGTAACGTTTTGTATTTTTTCACCTTTTTTAATTTATGGTCATGATAGAATCGCAATAACCAGGTCTATGATATCACGTGATATGTGTATCATATACAGATCTGAGCAGTGCATCTGGTAATACACAAATCGGGATATTGATCAAATGTGTGATTTAAATTGTATTATTTTCTTCAGTATTTCATTAACTTATGTTGGCAACATCAAAGGTGGGTTCAACAGAGGTGACATAACATTTTTATAGAACATGACCTTGTTCATAATGTGACTTTTACGTAAAAGGCAAAACACAACACTACACAAATGTGGTTGTTGAATCACAACCAGTATCATGATTACATTTATGTGTGTATGGCTGTAATGCACAAAGCACACCTTTCTTCTTCACCTGAGAATCAGCTTAATCATTTTCTGTATACACCAATTTCTGTATAAGCAGATACACTGATTTGTGTATGAAACATAAATATATTGATATACAAATCGGGAGATATAATAGACCTGATAACATCCTTTTCAGCTACATTGTATGTTATCATTTAAAAATTTAAACAACTCTTGGTATCTATCTGTCTTTAATGTCAAACCCCTCTTGGGGATGTAGCAATTTGGTGCTTCAGCCACAAATATATAGGTAGACTGAAATATGATAAGAAGATTAAAAGCAAAAACAAAACTAAGTTTGGTGAAGAGTAAAATGTAGCTAGCGGTTCAAACAGGGAGAGACATGCATGAGCAAACAGTTATGTGTTAAAAGTTGAAACTTAAAACTAATAAAAGGCATTGCTTGCAGTGATTGTCAGATTATTTGACCTCAGAAATTTTGAGACCATTGGACCCCAAGACGGCCAAGACAATTCAACCCTAGGACAATTTGATCCCAAAGACAATTAGTTCATGATCAGTAACTTTATAAAATACATTGGTCTCAAATACAAAGATAAGGATTAAGCTTTGTCTGATTGTCTGTCTGTATCAAAATACACACAGACCTATATACACATGGATTGGCAACTTCTAAAAATCGATAAAACAGAACCTATAAAAAGGTTACCCACAATGCCTTGCGCACGCCTGACGGCAGCTCTGATAATGCACACTTGTTGTTAAACATTAAGAAGGGGGAAATGCAGTATTTGATTAACATAATCACTGTGTATCTTGTTTTAAAGATACTTCTTGTCATATAAATCTAATTACCTATCTGAAGATAGTTTTATCAGGTGTCCTTCGTGTTAAAATCTATCGGAATAGCGATTTTCCTTGATTCACTTCAAAATGGCCGACAATAGACGGACGCGATTCAAATGCAATATCTTGCCAACGTTTCGTAGCTTGCGACAAAAAGGGTTGATTTGTGTAGAAAAATACAAGAGTTGCAAATCCATGTGTATATAGGTCCATGCAAAACAATAGGTCCCTGACCACTATTCAAGAAGTACTTTACACACTAGAGTACTATGGTTGTAAGTAACATGTTAGGCCCTGCTTTAAGACAATCAGGCACAGCACTATGGCAAAGATCTATAGTATAAGGATTGATAGAATGTAAGAAGACAAACTCCAAATCACCAAAGCAACTTTAAAATGACAGAAGGCAAAGTTTTATGTGAATGTTTTTTTACTCAGGTTCTGTCAGGAGATGCTGTAGTGATTCGTGGACAGCCTCGTGGCGGGCCTCCCCCAGAGAGGACTTTATGCTTTTCTAATATAACTGCACCAAGACTGGCACGCAGAGCCAACCCAAATGTTGAGGGATCAGCTGAAACCAAAGATGAGGTAAATTTTCTGCCAGTACTGCTGATGTTAAAATTGTTTAACTTTGCCAATTTCTGTGATTAGTTAAAAGCTTACATTTATATCATTTAACTGCACAATAATTGTCAGCTGTTGAATGCATGACAAAGAAAAAGCTTACTGGACTGTGAATGGACTTCATCTTGTCTTCGATTGACAAAAAAACTGATGGTCAAATTGTTTTATACTAATTTATTTTTTCTTGTAACAATTTCTTACAACTTATAGAAGTCAATGTTGAGACCAACTCCAGATGGAATCATTGCCAATCAACCTTGAAGAGAGAGAGAGGCAATGTTGTCCTATTAAAGGCATGACATGATTGTCATAATACTGATATTGTGTTTGGCATTAAAATCAGAATACAGTATCTACATTACATCCTATTCATTTCGGTGTCAAGTACACGTATAAGTGTGGACATATTGGTGAAATTATAAATAAGAAACATTAATGATTGCAGCAACCCATTGCCTAACTATGGTACCTTTGGAGGTTGCTAATTTGCTATTATAACATTATTCACTTGGGTATGTTGGAATGGAAAAGCTTTCAGGGTTAATTGTATACAGTATTATCTCTAAGTTGTAACATTACCCATATAATGAATTTTACAAAGTAAAGCCTGTTATATATATTTATACCCCCAAAACGAAGTTTAGGGGGGTATATAGGAGTCGCCCGGTGGTTGGTCGGGTGGTCTGTTGCATTTTCCTTGTCCGGAGCATAACTTGAAAACTACTCATTGGAATTCAATACAACTTCATACAATGGTCAAGCACATTGAGAGGAAGTGCAGTGCACAATAACCATAACTCCATCTTGAATAATTACAGAGTTATTGCCCTTTGTTACTTTTCCTTGTCCGGAGTATAACTTGAAAACTACTGGTTGGAATTCAATACAACTTCATACATCGTCAAGCACATTGAGAGGAAGTGCAGTGCACAAGAACCATAACTCCATCTTGACTAATTACAGAGTTATTGCCCTTTGTTGCTTTTCCTTGTCCGGAGCATTACTTGAAAACTACTGGTTGGAATTCAATACAATTTCATATAATGATGAAGCACAATGAGAGGAAGTGCAGTGTACAAGAACCATAACTCTATCTAAAGTATTTACAGAGTTATTGCCCTTTGTTACTTTTTCTTGTCCGGAGCATTACTTGAAAACTACTGGTTGGAATTCAATGCAACCTCATACAATGGTATGAGTACATTGAGAGGAAGTGCAGTGCACAGGAACCATAACTCTATCTTGACTCATTACAGAGTTATTGCCCTTTGTTACTTTTCCTTGTCCAGAGCATAATTCGAAAGGTACAAGTTGGAATTCAATACAACTTCATACAATGATGAAGCACAATGAGAGGAAGTGCAGTGCACAGGAACCATAACTCAATCTTGACTAATTACAGAGTTATTGCCCTTTGTTACTTTTCCTTGTCCGAAGCATTATTCGAAAACTTCTGGTTGGAATTCAATACAACTTCATACAATGGTCAAGCACAATGACAGGAAGTGCAGTGCGAAAGAACAATAACTCTATCTTGACTCATTTCAGAGTTATTGCCCTTTGTTACTTTTTACTTGTCTGGAGCATTATTCGAAAACTATTGGTTGGAATTCAATACAACTTCATACAATGGTCAAGCATATTGAGAGGAAGTGCAGTTTACAAGAACCATAACTCTATCTTGACAAATTACAAAGTTATTGCCAAGAACAATATCTCTTTAGTTTGTTTGCAAGGTATTCTGTTACTACGAACTTTCTCAGTTTATAAAGCAAGTCTTTTGGGGGTATTAATCACATTAAGTGATAGCTCTAGTATAATTAAAAATATTATTTATAACAATTAAGTGCAGATCATAATTAACTGAACTTTTTCAGCCATGTTCGTGGCAAGCAAGAGAATTTGTAAGGAAACGCTTGCTTGGCAAGGAAGTGTTGTTTACAGTTGAATACAAAACACCAGCAGCAACCAGGGAGTATGGATGTGTATTTTTACCCAAAGGTTAGTAAGGCGTCAATTATCGGAAAACAATGAAAATACATATAAGTATTACATTAGGCAACTTTTGAATATTAAACGAAGAAATAGAGGGGCTAAATACAACACAGCTGTTATTGAGATGCAATAAAGAACTTGCTTTTGTTTGTAATTGTGCTTATTAGGTCCACTAACCTCGTTCGAGGTATAATCGGTACGACCGGAAGTAAAGAACTTGCAGCTTATATCACACCATAAATATGTTTGATGTTGGCAGAACTTGTAAACTTTCTCATTAAAAGGTCATACCTTACAACTTGCAGATTATTTTCTCAAAATATTACAAACAGGCTCAATACACGTAAAATAATAAATAAAAATGCATTTCTCAAGAGGGCCATATACATGTATCAAAAAGTATTGTTTCTACACAAAACACCAATATACAGTAGTGAGTGACTTTTTAATGCTTTTATAATAAATTGCTCTCTATCCAAAAAATTAAAGCCAACTATTAAATAAAGGCACTACAATATGGTTTTCAGGAGCATACCGGTAGCTGGTTTTAGTGATAAAAATATGTCAGCAAATAAATATGAAATTGGCAATGTTGTATGGAACAGTATCAAGAACTTGATGATGTCATATGACTTATAAAAGCCCAGTTGGTGTAACAATTTGAAGTGTGCAAATGGCTACGGTAGTTAATAGTTTAATACTTCAATGCTTTAAACTTTATTGAGTGTATTTTCATGAAAAGTGTAAATTTATGTATAATTGTATCAGCTGAATTGTATACATAAAGAGGATAAGTAAAACACTTACATAACTAGTGAATGTTCTGATTTCAGATGCCTCGGGTGAAAACAAAGAAAACATTACAGAGTTACTTGTGGCAGAGGGTCTAGTAGACCTAAGGAGAAGTGGGCTTCGAGCTGATGAGTAAGTTCCATGTAACATGATTTGATATCAAACTAATAGTATGTAATTCAAAGAGCAGCTTTAGATTCTTATGAATGTTTGCTTGTTCAGTGCCCAGCATACAAAAAATTCATGGAGTAACTACAGCTTCGAGCCTTCTTATTTTTGTTTTTCAGTGGTTTTACTTAGTATACTAGCTGGAAAATAGGAGCGTATAAGTATATCGAGGGTTAACCGCAAAACTGTTGTAAATCCTCTGTTTTTCATATAAGTTACTATAGTTTCGCAGTCAACCCTAAATATCCTTTTTTCATAAAAATATGCTATTTTTGTAGCTCAACTTTTCAAAAAAAGGGTGACACCAGCTATCCTATCTCCATCTCATCGTCGTGACCCGTCTTAGAGGTGTCATAAGTTTTTGTATCACTGCACTTCATTTCAAAACCATTAGAGGCATGGCTTTGAAACTTACCATACTTGTTTACTATCATAATCTCCATCTACAGACAAGAGTACATAACTCTGTCAAGGTTTTTGACAGAATTATGCCCCTTTTTGACTTAGAAAATACATTGAATATGGGTAAAATCCACTTATAGACTTAACCCTTTGAGATATTGCTTTGAAACTTTGAATGCTTGTTTACATCATTACCCCCATCTGTAGGCAAGAGAAGGTAACTCTGTCAAGGATTTGTTTAAAAATTAAGGCCCTTTATCGAATTAGTTTTTCGTACTAGTCCACTTTTTGACTAAACTGAGATGTAACTTTGAAAGTTAGAATACTTGTTTACCATCTTGATTCCCAAACACAGACAGGAGAAGGTAACTCTGTCAAGGATTTCATTTGAATTATGGCCCTTTTCATTCAAATTTCAGAATTTTAATTCTTGTCCACTTGTTGACTCTTCCATTTGAGATATTACTTTGAAAGTTGGAATACATTTGTACCATTATGACACGTGTCTGTAAGCAAGAGAAGATAACCCTGTGAAAATTTTTCTTGATTTGTACTTAGAAATTCCTAGTTAAAGTCTTGTGTGCAACTGGCACTGTCATGCACATATATCATTAACCACTTGAGGTATTAATTTAAAACTTTGCTGTAGTATTCAGGGATATCAAAGAATTAAGTTATAACTCTTGACTTAATATCTTGCTACTTGTGGCACATCCTTGGGTTTTTTTTACTGACAAAGTTTTGTTTTGTTGGCAAGGACTGAAAAAAGTCGAGCACACTGTTCTACTGACAGCTCTTGTGTTACCTGTGACTGTTGTATCAGTTGTTAACTTCCAATTTTAGTACATAATTTGTGTGGTGTTTGTACTTTGTATATATATTGAATTACATTTTGTAAATGAAGCTATTTAGCACCTGGTATGATTTTACAGTGAAAATGCACAACGTTTGTTCACACTGGAGGAAGCTGCAAAGGCTGCTGGGAAGGGAAAATGGAACGAGGAGGTGCTCACAAACCAGGACAAGTACACTAGAAACATCAAGTGGACCATAGAAAACCCAAGACAATTTGTTGACTCTTACCATCAAAAACCAGTAGATGGTGGGTACTGGCATAGTAACATATAAATATCTAACTGTACAGTTGAAGATAATGTTAATTCTCAGTTGTACATTTCTCACTTGTACTTCACTTTACAAATGTATAAGTTAGGTACAGACTTAACTTTTAAAAAAAGCATTTTCTTATGACAAAATTGTTCGAACACTGTTTTATCTTTGTATTGAATACATGAATATATATACTGCTGTAGACAAACCAGAAAACTAAAGATTTCTTGGTGTAAAACTTAATATTGTCAGTTGTCAAAGTCTAAACATTTATTCGTTTTGAGAAGTCTCAAATCTTTTGCATCTGATTGGCTAGATACGTGCTTAATTTCAAAACAGACCAATCAGATACAAGGCGTTGCAGACTGGGTCTCCAGTAAGACTTTTATGCTGATAGACTTTTTTTTTCGACAGCTGTCATAGAACATGTGAGGGATGGATGTACAGTAAGAGCGTTCCTGCTGCCAGACTTTAACTATGTTACAGTAATGTTGTCAGGAATAAAGGTATATTTCTGCGTGTTTAAAATTTATAAGTGAGCTGGGCTATGCAAAGATCAATGTTTTAAGTTTATAGTCGTTGTAAAATGAACTGCTCTCACTGTGTAACAATGCTGTATTACAAGTGATTTAATGTTACTCAAGTTGTCTGTAATGCATAAGGGAACAGTTTGACTTCAGATCTGACTGTACAAGTCATTAAGGTCAAAACTAGTTTTTGCACAGCAGGGCTCAATTATAAGAATGCTGAAATAATATGCTTTTATGGTTATTTTCGTTTTTCTTGTTTTCTTTCTCAAGCATTTTAATTGACCTTGTTGCATCAGTGCCGTTGGAAATAATTATGTTGGAAGGTCTGTGGAAGTTCAGATATTAGTAATAAGCAGACATGTTTGAAAGTATTAAAACAATGATTACCACACTGACCAACTCTTAACAGAATTGTCTCCCTTTGTCTGCTTCTAAAAGATTAGACTAATTACAAAAAGTTGAAAGTCAAGTCTTCCAACAGCACTTCTAAAGACTTTTAGTATCTTCCTTAAAATACTGAATTGAAACTTTGAGAGTATGTCATATTAATGAATTATCTGTCTATTTTAAGGCACCAATGTTTAAAACAGATGAGTCAGGCCAGCCACAAATAGAACCATTCGCAGAGGAGGCAAAATATTTCGTAGAAACCCGTCTGCTTCAGAGAGAGGTGAAGATCATTATGGAAGGAGTGTCCAACCAGAATATTCTAGGAACAGTTCTACATCCAGTAAGTGATATTTCTAATCGGTTCTGATTCCAGGACATATTTTAGGGGGAAAACTATTAGTATGATAATTGTTATAAATGTGATACAAAAATCTTAGTTTTAAGTCTCATTTTGGGGAAAACTGCATGATTTTAAAGAAATTTTATCTCTTGGTTAGGAAACTTCAGAGCTGACACTGGATTTAAGATTTCACTGTACATGCTATTTTACATATTGATGGATACATGAAATGAAAAAGTCTATTGTACTTTTACAGATGCTGCCACCTTGACCATCCCCCCCCCGAAACTCACTGATTTATACTTCTATTTCATATCAGAATGGCAATATAGCAGAGCTACTCTTGAAAGAAGGGTTTGCAAGATGTGTGGACTGGAGTATGGGAGTTGTCACTCAAGGCTCAGAAAATCTGAGGGCTGCGGAAAAGTAAGAGTTTTTAAATGATGAGTGTTGATGTTTGAGAAATCTGAATAAAATGAGTCTGCAAATAGTGCTTAAAGTTTTGGTGTAAAACTTGGACATAATTGCTTACAGTGAAGTTACTTACGACTTAAGTTTTTAAGAAATTATAACCCACAATGCTGCTAATTTCTGTATTAAAATTATTATTCACTGTTGAAGTTGCACTTAATGAAAATTTACGAATGCAGTTGCAGGCAATGTAGACCATGATTTTGATCAGACTTTTAGTATGCAGACAAATCATACCCTGCAGTGATCACAAAGATCTATAGCATGTTTCAGTCAGGTCAAATTATACACTGAAATCAGTATAGCATAAAACATGGCTGATACCCAGCTTAGTAAGAGTTATACAGACAAACCTGCATTAACAGCCAGGCAATGAATACTTCAAGTGGCCTTTCAAAGCAGGTAGTTGCTTAATATAGGTTCCACATAAACAGGGTCAACTGTATTTACATTATTCTGTGTTTCCGCATGAATGAGAATTGGTTTATAATAAAGTGAGGGTAGTTAAAAGCTACTTGTGTGTTTTCTAGGTCAGCCAAAGACCGCAAGGTACGCATCTGGAAAGATTATTCACCATCATCGCAAGGACCTACAATTGATATTAAAGACAAATCATTCCAAGGAAAGGTAATCCCATATAGTAATTAATGTTATAGCTAAAGTTTGCTTCAATTTCAATTTCTTACAAACAGAGCTGACTAGACCACAATGAATATAAGGTAAACCTGAACTGCTTTTGACAGAATTTGGATTTTATAAACTCAATGCCAAATAGAGTGTGATGTATACAGGATTCGGGGTGAGAAATTGAGTGTATATCTGTACATCTATCTAGCAACCTAGCAAACTTGTTATCAGTTGAAAATCTTAAGTCAAGGCCATTTTGCACATGGTATTAATCACCTTCAGGGACAAATTTTGTAAATGACAGAGATTGCATTTGATGTTATCATTAGTCTTGTAAACATTTAGATGGAAATACAAAAACCATAAAACAAACTATATGTGCCCTGAGGATATGGATTGACAGTCCAGAGTAGAAGTTTTGGCCTATGTTACTCAAAGGTCATTAAAAAAGCAATGTACTTAGGCAGTGATGCTGTCATCGTGTCAGAAATTATGGTTTTTAACTGTTTGACTTTGCAGATTACCTTTAGGGTAAAAACTTGATGCGAAAACAAGTATATGAAACCGAATTGATCAATATTGTTTCAAAAGTGTGAACCAACGGGATTGCTTGTTTGTGAAATTCTTGGTATAGTGAAGTGACCCGGAGATAAAAAAGATCATGAACTTTTTGTCTCACAAATTCAAAGTGATTTACAGTAAATGGATTCAAATAAGCTTGCATATCCAAGCAGTCTGGTCTAAATTGACAATATTTGCATATCCATGATTCATTTTGGGTAACTTCCCCCCCCCCCCCCCCCCCCCCCCCCCCCCCCCCCCCCCCCCCCCCCCCCCCCCCCCCCCCCCCCCCCCCCCCCCCCCCCCCCCCCCCCCCCCCCCCCCCCCCCCCCCCCCCCCCCCCCCCCCCCCCCCCCCCCCCCCCCCCCCCCCCCCCCCCCCCCCCCCCCCCCCCCCCCCCCCCCCCCCCCCCCCCCCCCCCCCCCCCCCCCCCCCCCCCCCCCCCCCCCCCCCCCCCCCCCCCCCCGGAGTCACATTATGGCAATAATCCCATTGTTTGTAATAACTCTTGATTTTTGGTTTTTGCACATTGAGGCTCATTCACAAGTCTGAATAATAGATGACACCCTTCTTACTAAAAAAACAACAACAACTAAACCCCAGATGGTGATATACAGTACAGACATTCATCATCCTTGACTCATACTACATGCACATGTTTTCACAGTATCTTGCAAAATTGTGTGTTACATTTACAGGTTGTAGAATGTGTGAATGGAGATGCCCTTGTAGTGAAAACTGGAGATGGGAAGTTCAAAAAATGTTTCCTGGCTAGCATCAAACCACCAAGGTAAGAACAGAAGACTAGCTAGCTTCCTGTATAAAACACAAAATAAAACAAAATCCAAGGCAAAAACTTAGTTTTAGCATAAATTGCCAGAAAAAAAACTCAACATCAAATTGCTGCAGATTTTGGCAGTAGCGTAAGTACACTGTACATGTGACTGCAACTGATTGTGTTTTTATTTCTAACAGAGATCATGATCTCCCTGTATGGCTGTACAGTCTGATCATGATCTGCAGTATTCACTGTTCAGTTTGTAAAATTCATAGAGCACCCACATGGTACTGTCCAAATCGAGAGATGGCCAAAATTTAATCCTGATTATCCATACTGGAAATTTAACAGTTTCTGGGATAAATGATATTTAATTTGTTCCCACAGACCACAAGCAGAGACAGACCCAAACAAACCCAGTATGAGAGTGACAAGACCCCTCTATGACATTCCATACATGTTCGAGGCCAGGGAATTTCTCAGGAAAAAACTTATTGGTAAAAGGGTAGGTAACTGTGTTTGCTAAATATTTTTAAAGTAGCTACTTAAAGCTGAACATTAAGTTGAACCTATAACAATTCTGAAAGGCATTTTTTTTATCCTCAGCAAGGTTTTACTTATCATTTGGCCAGAGACATATCTATTATATTATGAAACATTTTCATTCTTCATTTGTACCATTTAGTACAACCAAACATTCTTCATTTGTACCATTTAGTACAACCAAACATTCTTCATTTGTACCATTTAGTACAACCAAACATTCTTCATTTGTACAGTTTAATGAATGATGGGTAACTTGAATTGAGTAGGTTAGTACCAGTATGAACTAAAGTTGTAGCCTGCAGGACACCTATAATAGATTACTGTTCAAATTCAGTATAGTTGTTTTATACCCTCACCACTACTACATGTATCACATCTGTCTCAATGTTGCATGTTTTAACAACTGTGTATTTCGTGACATAATAGTGTGAATAAATACATTTTAGATTAATGTGGAAGTAGACTATATACAGCCACCTAACCAAGGCTTCCCTGAGAAAACTTGCTGCACTGTCACTATTGGTGGCATGTAAGTAAAACAAATTATAACATTTTGATAGTATCTGTTACTAATTATAGTAAAACAATTTTGTAAATAGAAAAAAAAAGTATTATCCAGAAGAATTATCAGATTTGGTCTTGCGCATGCTTGGAGCTTGAACATGCAAATGATTATGTGACGTTATTTTATGGCAAAAATGGCTGCAACTGACAGAACTTTACAGTAACTAGTGAACAGAACTATAGATTCAGATGCTGAAATATCTCAGATACAAATATATGTAATAATGTCCCTGAATAAGAAATAGAAATACGAACACAGCTGACATTTGTTCCGTAGAAACAAGCTTGTTGCTACAAAAATTTTGTTGATAACTGCCCTTGGGCACTAATGTAAATATAAGTTGGAAGAAGTGAATTTAAAGTGAAGTAATCTTGAATTATGCAACATTATTTTGCCAGAAATGTCGCAGAAGCTCTTGTCAGTAAAGGTTTAGCTACAGTGATCAGGTACAGGGCAGATGATGACCAAAGGTCGTCCAAGTATGATCTTCTCTTGGGTGCCGAGGAACGAGCCAAGAAAAAGGGAGTTGGACTGCACTCCAAGAAGGAAGCACCTATACATAGAGTAGCAGATGTGTCTGGGGTAGGTTAAAGTTTTATTCTTAATCTTCATAACATACATTTTTAGCTCGACTTTTCTACGAAAAGGGGTTCCACCCGGCTCAGCGTTAGGTCACACCTTGGTTAGTTTTTGTACACCACTTTATTTAAAGTTTAGAGGTATGGTTACTACATATTGTTTACATATAACCTATTAAAGAGAATGTCAAGGTTTTGAAAATTATGTTTTTATTAGTGTATGAGCTTGGTAGTTCACTCTTTTATTTAAAAATTGAGGTATTTGAAACACATTTTTTAATTCAAAGAAGAGGAACTCTGTAGGTTTTGTTTTTGACTAGTATTATAGGAATGCCTTATTTTTTCTTACTTTTTTTTCCTCTACGGGCTTAGGTTTTTAATTAAGGCTTTATCACTGTTGGTTAGTTTTACCCTTTTTACTAAATGTTTTTTTAAAGTTACTTTTTTCAAAGGGGTTCATTTTTTTTATGCTTTTATCATTTTTTTTCCTTTATTTAAGGGTTCACCGCTTTTTTTTCTTTTTCCCTTGTAAGTATTTTGTTATACTTCCTCAATTGAAGTTTAACTTTGGTAAATAGAAGATTTGTTTGATTTATCAGTTTGTCTTGTAATCATTAATTTGATAAATATAGAGTGTTCCATTCACTATTTTTAGGATGTCACCAAAGCCAAGCAGTTCCTACCATTCCTGACCAAAGCTGATCGCCTTGAGGCACACTGTGAATTTGTAGCTAGCGGCTCAAGACTGCGTGTTTTCCTCCCTAAAGAAACCTGTCTAGTAACCTTCCTTGTCTCAGGTACAGTAATACTGTTATAAATCATTTCTTGACAATATATAACTGGTACTTGATCTTTACTACCTGAAAGTTGGAGCTGTAACAGTTGCTTAAGTGAAAAGACTTTACTTAAACAGTGAAATTAAATTTGGAATATGCTCTATGTACATGCAAAGCACTGAATAGTTTATTCAGAATATTGTTTACATTTTACATATGATATTTCTAAAACAGGAATTGATTGTCCTCGAGGGGCACGCCCAGGACCTGGTGGTACCCAGATACCGGCTGAGCCATTTGGTGAGGATGCTACCATGTTCACAAAAGAACTCTGCATGCAAAGGGAGGTAAGTATCTACAAAATATTAGATATATAAATATTATTCAAGTATTAGAGAGAATAACTCCTAAAATTCTTACTACTGAATTTTTTGCATTTATAGGGAAATAAATTAAAGTTCTGTTACTCTTGTATGATGACTTGCTCTGCATTGCATGATGCTTTTGCTGTATAGTCCAAGTTCAAATCCTCGCCATTGCTTTGAAAATTTCAGTTACAGAGCTGTTTTAATTTATCATATACAGGTTGAAATCAAGGTTGAGACTGCTGACAAGGGAGGTAACTTCATTGGCTGGTTGTTTGTGGATGGAGTTAACCTCTCTGTGGCCCTTGTAGAGCAAGGACTTGCTAAGGTCCATTTCACAGCTGAACGAAGCCCCTTCTACCAGCAGATGTTGAAAGCAGAGGAGAGTGCCAAGTCACAGAAACTGAATGTACGTATCTAAAACCTCTTAACCTGATCTCTGTGGTTTAGATGAAATTTGTAGAATTATATATGCAGCTAAATTAAGTTTTTACAGGAGGAAATGATTAATTTTTTATCAGTCTGTTAACAGTAAACTCTTGATATCGCGAGTTTAATGTTTGTAGATAGATTTATTTATGCAATGTCATAACATATAACATACAAAATTACAGCACTTACAACATTATTTAATTGGAATGTGTCTCATTAAATAGATATGGTCAGCATATGAAGAGCCGAAAATTGAGAAGCTGGAAGATGAGCCACAGGAACGTCAAGTCACATATCGGAATGTTGTTGTAACAGAGGTGTCTGATGATCTGAAATTCTACGCTCAGAATGTTGACAATGGTAAGGCATTATCTTTTATTTAGATACAATAGCTGTTGGAAGTGTTTCAACAAAATCAGCATATCTTTTTTTATCTAAAGATATTAGATGAAAAATTGCACTGTGAAGACATTGAAGTGTGTATACATCGTCTACAGTGGTTATTATACATACTTCAAAAACAGCATGTCCTATAGTTGACATTTTGTCAAAGTGAATGTGGCTGATTCCATCTGTCAGTAGCAACTGTTTCAAAGTAATCGTATTGAAGTGAATGACAGCGCGAGAAATGTTCTGAATAGCTCTGGTACATATAACCCTGCTCTATGTTGACCGTGAGCTGACCACAAATGGTTCCCACTCATTGTAAAGGCAGATATTTCACTAGCTTTATAGAGGATAAGGCTCAGCCCCTACCCTGCTACCTGCTAAAGTTTAAAAGTGGACCTGTCTGTCTTTCATTTGAATAGACAGAACCATTAATTGTTCGAAGGGGTGCTCAGTGTGAAATTGAGTGCATAAATAAACATGATTGTCATGATCCCATTTCATGGACATGCAGCCTGGTTGTGATCTGTTGGCCAAGGAAGAGTCATTTCCCGTGAGTAGGTGAAAAGTTAAATAGGCAAAAACATGTGCTTCGTTGATTTAGCAAAGCTTTTGTCTCCTTATTTGATAAATTATGGCACCAGGATAACTTTTTCTAACATTTTCTGTCTACCTTTGATTTGAAACTGGTCGTCAAAGTGTCTGTTCTTGACACTGAAAAGGTGAAAGCTGAAACATTTGTTTTCAGGATGCCTGTTGTTTTCAGTACATTATTTTGTATCTTTTACTGTTCTGTTGACAATATAGTGTTTATAATTGTGCCGTACTGGTTTAAGGTCCACGTCTGGAACAGCTAATGGAAGACCTCAGATTAGACATGGACTCAAACCCTCCCCTGCCTGGAGCCTATACACCAAAGAGAGGAGACATTTGTGCCGCCAAGTACTCCGAGGACCAACAGTGGTATGAATTTAGAATAGTTTAACACACGACAATTACAGAAAATGAGCAGTTCTTTTAGTATCTGTAAATATAGGAACTACACAAGTGCCGTTCCTGAGGGGGAGCATTAAATCAAATAATGATGTACATTTTATATTTGTTAGTCAGATTTCATCAAAATTTCACGTTCTTGGTCTGAGCAGATGTGAAGTGAGCAGAATGTAAGCTTACACAAATATATGCCAAGTGTGTACATTTCAGCACGGACTCTTTGATATACCGTGAGCAATTTAACTCTGTGTGCAGAGTTATAATGTAATACAGTAGAACAAAATCACTAACGATTTGGCAATTTTGATAACGCATTATGTTAAGCATTATACAGTATAGAAATTGAAAAACTTCTGTTGCTAACTGCAAGTTATTATTACATGTAAAATTTAAACAAATTCAAAACTTTATGTAAATTTTAAGAACATAAGTAAACATACAGTATAGTCCTGAAATGATTTGGGTTCAAACTATACTCTTTTTTTACAGGTATCGTGCAAAGATAGAAAAAATTCAAGGATCAAAGATCAAAGTTCATTTCATTGATTTTGGAAATGTAAGTACATATTATAGGTAGAATTGTTTTCTTTTAGGTATGTCCTTTCATCTGTATGTAGTAAAATGATCTGTTGCAAATTGTGATTTCATATAATGCTTTTCTGATAATATGCCAGCATTATTGTGAACCAAGACTGAAAAGCAAACACTGTACATCATGATCAGACTGCATAGATGATCATGATCTGCACTGATCACCAATAAAAGACCTGTAGTGATATGCCACAGTCCATAACAGCTACCTATATAATAACATTTGGACTAGTGTAGACAGTAGATTGCTTATAAGAAGTGCAATCGAACTGTCTTAAAGGTCCACTACTAAGCGAAAATTAAGTGACAGTTATTTCAATGGCAAGTACATTACCTTATGCAAGACACTAAATAATGAAGATTGGCAGGTTAAAATTTACAGAAAGTGTTTGAAACAAAATATAGATTGAGGGTTTTCATATAAGCTACACAACAGTTTTGTGATCTACCCTCAAGTTGTATTTAATATGAAAATGGCCAATAGGGACATAGCAGTATCAGCAACTACTTTAGTTGGATGACAACCGTCACACGTCTAGTTAATTAACATAATGATTCTATTACAGCGTGAAGATACAGATTCAACACAATTGGCACAGCTGACTTCAAAATTCTCTGTTATGTCTCCGCAAGCAACAGAATACACCCTTGCATTTGTATCTCTGCCTAATGATGTAAGTTACATGTTATATGTATGTAGTGTTAAATTCACAAGTTTGGCATTCAGAAACTGATGGTGTATCAAAGGAGTAGAAAAATGTTTTGAGAAGTTTAGATTTAAGTACAAAAAATGGATACAGTTGTCCAGACTCACTAGCACAGCAGAAGTTTTTGTGTCAGGAATTTGCAAAGTTGCATGGACCCCGAGTTATTTTCATATGACTGGTGATATACTGGCTCCATTTCAAATAGGAAAGTTGCAGGTACTTGTTTGGAGAGAGCTAGCCCTTCAACATGGGTGAAGTTCATTTATACCTGTCTGAACTAAAAACTTTACTGAATTCTAACCAAACAACACAAGAAGTTTTAATTTCCATGGGTAACAAAAAATAATTTATTGTGTTAACGAATCACAAATTCTGTTTTGTTTATACTAGGACGATGCTAAGCTGGATGCACAAGAAGCCTTCTATAATGACATGTTGAATCGTCAGCTCATGTTGAATGTGGAACATCGTATCGGTGGCTGTGAGTGTGTCTCACTGTGTGATCCCGAATCAAAGGAAGATGTGGCAAAGGGTCTCATTAGCTCTGGTTTCGTGCTTGTAGAACAGAGGAAGGAAAAAAGGTTTGCCAAGATGATCTCGGAGTACAGCAAAGCTCAAGACCTGGCAAAGGCAAACAGGGTGTGTAGTTTTTACATATTATCTGTTTCTGAAGCAGTCTTTGGAAACATTCATGGCTTTAATTAATACCAGATATGAACTATAAGGCAGTACTGACACTTTAGGGAGTCTATAACTAAACTGGAAGACACTTATAAGCCTGCTCAAGATAATGTATTATAGATACGAAATTGTTGAAGGCATCTACAGCCCAGCAACCCCTTTTCTCTGAAGAGGAATTTTCACATTTTGCCGAGACCAAATTGTCCTTCAGTTGTATTTTAATACATGCCAAGTGTTAAAATTTAAGATTTGTTTAATGAAGTCCTAGCATTGGCACATAGCGGGAATGGTTCTATATGCAATATATTTTTTAAGCCAAAACTATCTGAATTTTAGTTTTAACTGAATAGTTTTTTTTAACTTTCAGATGAACATATGGCGTTATGGTGACTTCAGAGACGACGATGCAAAGGAATTTGGCTACCAGCGCTAACAAAGACCCAAGCTTGACAACACAAGTGGAACGGGCACAAACGAACACATGCACATGTGGCAATAGATTTACAACATTGAAATGTCATCTGATGAAAATTGCCCTGTATGTGTGTGATCGTTTAAAAGCGCAGATACACAAGTGGAATCTAGGTTTTATATATGTATTAAAATCAAACCAATAAACATTACACAAGTTCTATATAGCTTTTTGAGAATTATTTAAAAATGAAAAGTACATCTAGAAAGGAAACAAAAAACAGATATATATTTATGACCTATTTATTATATGCTACTTAAATACAGTGATATCGTTATTTTTCGCAAAAGACATAAATTAGGCAGGTTAGCGTATGGGCTGAGATGCCGATCTATAACAAAAACATATTAGATTATTATACCCCCAAAACGAATTTTACGGGTAGTATAATAAGTCAACCTGGTGCCTGGTCGGCCGGTCCTTGGTCGGGTATGGTTGTCCATACTGGTCGGTCGGTCGGCCGGTGGTCGGGCGGTCTGTTGCATTTTCCTTGTCCGGAGCAGTTCTTGAAAACTACTAGTCTGGAATTCAATACAACTTCATACAATGGTCAAGCACATTGAGAGGAAGTGCAGTGCACAAGAACTATAACTCCATCTTCACTAATTACAGAGTTATTGCCCTTTGTTACTTTTCCTTGTCCGGACCATAACTTGAAAACTACCAGTTGGAATTCAATACATTTTCATACAATGGTCAAGCACATTGAGAGGAAGTGCAGTGCACAAGAACCTCTATAACTCCATCTTGACTAATTACAGAGTTATTGCCTTTTGTTACTTTTCCTTGTCCGGAGCATAACTTGAAAACTACTAGTTGGAATTCAATACAACTTCATACAATGATCAAGCACACTCAGAGGAAGTGCAGTGTACAAGAACTATAACTCTATCTTGAGTATTTACTGAGTTATTGCCCTTTGTTACTTTTACTTGTAGAGCATAACTTGAAAACTACCAGTTGGAATTCAATACAACTTCATACAATGGTCAAGCACATTGAGAGGAAGTGCAAGGCACAAGAACTATAACTCCATCTTGACTAATTACAGAGTTATTGCCCTTTGTTACTTTTCCTTGTCCAGCATAACTTGAAAACTACTGGTTGGAATTCAATACAGCTTCATACAATGATCAAGCACACTCAGAGGAAGTGCAGTGTACAATAACTATAACTCTATCTTGAGTATTTACTGAGTTATTGCCCTATGTTACTATACCTTGTCGAAGCATAACTTGAAAACCTACTAGTTGGAATTCAGTACAACTTCATACAATGATCAATCACACTAGAGGAAGTGCAGTGTACAAGAACTATAACTCTATCTTGAGTATTTACTGAGTTATTGCCCTTTGTTAGTTTTCCTTGTCCGAGACCAAACTTGAAAACTACTAGTTGGATTTCAATACAACTTCATACAATGGTCAAGCACATTGAGAGGAAGTGCTGTGCACAAGAACTATAACTCCATTTTGACTAATTACAGAGTTATTGGCCCTTTGTTACTTTTCCTTGTCCAGAACAATCTTGAAAACTGCTAGTTGGAATTCAATACAACTTCATACAATGGTCAAGAACAATGAGAGGAACTGCTAAGAACAATATCTCTTTTTAGTTTGTTTGCAAGGTATTATGTTACTACGAACTTCTTCAGTTTATAAAGCAATCCTTTTGGGGGTATTAATCACATTTAGTGATAGCTCTAGTTGTGAGTGGATTTTGAGCAATGAAAAAAAATGCATTTTTGTAGCGGCAGAAATTCATTTTTAGCATTTAAAGCGACTGCACTCCAAATTCTTAGTAAATTTTAATTTTTTGGTAAAATCAATATATATTCAATTTGTCAACATCAAGATTAGTTTCTTTGTGTAAGAGCTAAAAATAAAGGTACAAAAAAATATTTACCCGAGCCAAGTTTTGAACTCGGATCTTTGCGCTTATTCAAAAATGAAAATTACATCTAAAAACCTACAAAAACGGAGTCAGCTATTTATGCGAGTTAAAATTATTGATATACTTAAGATCACCCAGTTATCAGGGTGATATTTTCTACAATAAAAGTAAGCTAAAACAAAGCATTTTAATTGTTTCTTTTGTTAGAAAACTTGCCAGTTATCTATAATACAATGCCTATTACAGTAATGCATTGTTTTCTTGAAATTGAAAATTTTCTTTTTTTATCGTAACTTGTTCATCTGGAGTGCAGTCGCTTTAATAGCATAAAATTTTGTCCATGCGAAATTTAGTGATATCAAGGCAACCATTCAACCATTGCTTTTTAAATGGTTTTATGCGGTTAAACGGTTTTTTGATACTGTAAAACAGCAAAACCACTTATTTTTGTTACATGTTTTCTGTATTTATTAATACTTGAAAAAGAAATTCTAGATGTACTTTTCTCAACGGTTAAGGGTTCAAAAATGCCCCTATTGTGACTACATAGGAAATTAATACCATTTTATTTTGTCTTGTGTCTCAAAGATAGGATGAAAGAATTATTGAAGTGTGACTATTAAAGTGTGACATATACCTTAGCAGTACTAATTCATGTATTTGTCTACACCTGTACATCAACAATGGCACCTTCCTTACTGTTGAGTATTGTGCGACTTTCAAGGAAATGCATTGTGTTTCCTTTTTCTATTTTGGTGCTAATTATTTGTGAATGTTTTGAGTGCACAAAGTGTAACGTTTGAATGGATTCATTTAGGATTATTCTCTTGTTGTTGTTATCAACTATTCGGTGTGACCTCCTATGGCAGGTATTTAAATAATGGTCCGTGTGAATTTAAAAAGGCAAAAAAAGTGAAATCTTGGTGTGAGTGTTAAGAAACTGGTTTTCTTGATGTTTTCTAAGATTCAGTTTTTACGAGGAATTTACTCCTATATTTGTTTATATAGAGATATGCATGTGGTATTCTTTGCTCAGCAGCTTCAAGTTGCATATGTTTATGTATAGTTATAAAACTTCAGAACCAGTTTAAAATCTGTGGCATTTGATTGGTTAAAGGTGAGTGCCCAATCAAAAGATTTTAGACTGGTCTCAAAAATTTATTAATCATTATCTTACATTAGTTGTAGTTATGCTTTAAAACTTGGTTCATACACAGTTTTGATATCTTTTTTATGTTGAATGTTCATTTTCTAAATGAGTTTACTTACAAAATAATGCAAATCTTAAGATAGTCTTACATTTTTGAGGTTTGAAAGTCGGATGGCTTGTCATTGTTCAATGTATTACACATGACTTGTATTTCCTATGTAGGCATGACTTTGGCTGCAATAAAACTTCATAATCTGTTGAATCCGATTTGTGTTGTGATTATAACCCCACAAAACAAAGTTTAAAAGACCTGCCACGTGGTCAGTCCACTTTTATTACATAAGTAGTTTGTGGAGTGAACTACTTCAATTTTCAAAGGATTGCAATTAATATTTGTACAATCGGTTCCCATGAATACACAATTTTATGCATGTCCATCAAGATGTAGAATGATTTTCAGTCCCTGTATTTACTTCTATTTTGTAATTATCTGCCCACTTAATTCTTACAAATTCCCTCCCTTTACCGCCAAAAATGATCGAGAGAAAAATGCCTGAAAGTGTTGCTTGGAGTTGAAATGAAAAATATCGTCTAGCCTAGATGTTGCATGGACATTTCTGTTGCATAAATTTCACTACGTTATGAAGAGAACTTCAGCATTTAGTTCTACCGTATAAAGTCAAGCAGAGTGTCTATCCATCTATCTGTAAACCGTTTCTTTCATTAACTCATCAAACTTGCACAGAAAGTTGCTTCCATTCTGTAGATAATTCCCGTATTGTTTTTGAAATCAAAGGTCAAGGTCAGAGTTACCTCCTTTAGATGTACCAAACGTATTCAAAGAATTCCATTCCATGCAGATTATTGGTTGCTATGGCAACAAATAGAACAAAACTTTTAAAATCTTTCTCTTCAAAACCACAAGGCCCAGAGCTTAGAAATGTTCTTTGTGGCAGTGTCTAGCGAAATCTATCAAGATTGGCCCGCCCGGTGGGGTCATGTTTTACATAGAAATATAATTATAGTAAAAAATCTTGTCAGAAACGATAAGGCATAGAGCTTTGTAATATTTGGTGTGTAGTATTGGATGAAGGCCTTTATCAAGTGTTTAAATCGTGACTCTGGGGTCAATATTGGCACTGCGTCATGGTTCACTTGTTTTATATCAACTTTTATAAGGAAATCCTGAACAAGAGCTGTCCCTCACAAGCGACAAATGCCCCCCGAAAGAGGTGTCTCGCAGTCTGTGTCCTCTCCATGTGCTCAATAATTTTGCTATGTTATTTTAAAATCCTTTCATCCGGACACAAATGTATGCATACATACATGATTCCATTACCTATAAACTCTGAAGTGTGACCTTGATCTTTCAGGTAGGGACATGGGTCTTGCACGCAACACATTGATGTGCTGAACTTTGTGCCAAGTTATTTTTAAATCAATCAATGCATGACAAAGTTATAGTCTGGACACGAATGTGTGCAAATATACAGGATTCCATTACCTTCAAACTCTAAGTGTTCCATTGACCTTTGAGATAGGGAATCGGGTCTTGTGCGCGACACGTCGTCTTGATGTGCTAGACATTTGTGCCAAGTTATTTCAAAAGCTTTCAATGGATGACAAAGTTTCAGCCCGGACGCGAAGAAATGTAAGGCTGGACGCACAGACGGACGGACAGACGGACGGTGCGATTTTAATATGCCACCCTTCGGGGGCATAAAAATGTGCAAAACCATTAGACCAAAATAATAGTAGTATTGTAGCATTGTCTAATGGTTGTCATCCAGGATCGTTCAAATAATGCTTGGCCCTGCCAAACAAAACAAAAGCTGTAAAAAATTACGGATCAAAAATATGTCCAGGGCATAAGATAGGACTTTTTTATTTCAACAGCGATGACACATCAATTTACGCAGTTTACAACTACATGCAAAGTAAAAATTACAATATTTTTCTTTGATGTTTATCCATGTTATCGCTCTAATCACGACTTAGCCAGAAGCTATTATCGTTTACCCGAACGTGTTTAGGTACAAATAAGTCATACATTTTTTGGTTAGACGTATTGCCTGATTTGGTAAAGATAAATTTAATAAATTTGTCTTCATTTTTGCAAAAAAATAAAAATAAAATAAATAAATACAAACAAAACTAAGACCAAAAAATTGATAATGATGCTTAGGCACTGTTCTATATTTTTCTTACCAGAATATGTTTGCAATATGTCAAAATATAAGACTGAAATACTGTTTCACCGACAATTTCTTGTTAGATCTTTTTGTACATTTGTAACTATGATAATACATGTACATGTACACACAAACTAACATATACACCCTTCTAATTCATGTAGCCACCCTCGTCTCTCTCTCTCTCTATTTTCAAGTCTTAAATAGGCAGTCACGTAAATGGTATCTTAGAATTATTCAGAACAGATATACTGAAATACAAAAAAAAGGAATAAACTTTAAGGCTTCAGACTTGAATAAATATGTAGAACTAATCAACAATTTAATGACAAAGCGAAACGGTATTGACATTATTAGACATTCAAAGCAGCCGAGGGTCAAGCACTGGTCAAAATACGATTCTTAATTATGTGTTGATCATTTACAAATGACTGAAGGCCAGCCTATTGTTAATAACATGTATGGGTGACTGAAGATCGTGATTCGGACGTCACGAAATGTTTTTATGGGTCAGGGTTAGCACCAGGTGTTTGGACTGCTGGGGTATATATAACCCGGATATTCCTGCAGGACTCCACAGACGGGAATACAGAGTCACCATACAAGCTTAAAGGTATGACTTTTTCGTAGTTAGAACTTTTCTTTCGAACATTTTTCAGACTTCAATTAATCTCGTTATTAAAAAATAGAACGATTCATATTATCATTATTATAATATTCATAAAATGTTTACAGATTTTCTTTATATTCAATGGGAGTAAACTGTATACAGTTAATTTTATTAAATAATAAATGTGTCCCTGTATTTTACCGTAATAAAATACAGTATTGAATTGGATTATAATTATTAACATACAGAATGACTGACGTTGTATTTTATTAAACGATAAAATCAGAGATCTTTATTATTTCGATTCTAACACGAAATAGTCTTTGAAAAATACACGAACTATGTTCGACGCGTAGAAACTTCCATAGTAACTTACAAGCACGGATGCATTGGACGCGTGCGATTTTACCCCCGTTTTGCCCGTGGAAAACGGGCTCTGTATTTTTCTAAAATAATGTATAGCTTCTTTCCCTCTACTATATACGAAAGTTGCGGTCGTGTTGAATAAATTTTCCAATTCATATTGAATTATTATAATTATTAACATACAGAGACCGTTGTCTAGTGGTTAACGCGCTGGACTTGTAATTCATTGATCGCATGTTCGATCCCCCGTTTTGGGGGCGTTAGTCGTATGGGTTATCCGACTCTAAAATAGAGACATACAATGTGTTAAAGTTATATACAAAATGTATTATTATCCATTAAAATTTCCATACTAAGCTACGATCAAGAACATTGCTAAAACATAATATTGAGAACATGAAAAATGATAATTAGAGATCAAGTTATGCCGAGTTATTCCTGCATTGTTGGGTTTTTTTTTATAATAAAATTAAGATAGAAATTAAAGTATACCTAACATGAAGTGTGGATTCTCAATTTTTGACTAGGATAGTTATCAAGATATCCACTGATTTTCACAAATTTTCTCTATATTCAATGGGAATAAAACTATGATACAAATTCATGTAGGTTACCTTTTGGAACTGACAGTTTAGAAGGTACTGGGTTTTGAAAGAAAACTTTCTTGCATACTTTTTACTCAAAACCTGTTACTATTTTTTGTTAAAGACCAATTAATATTGTGAACGAGACGCGGGTTTTCAGAACAGCAAGATGCAGTCGCGATTGGCTTAAATCTCCATCAGAAAACGTTTCAACCGCTCAAGGCAGCATATACTGCCATATACACTTAACAAAACTTCTAACGCACCACCTGTCATTTTCCATCTTTATTTAATTATCAGCCCTTCCAATATCTGCCAGCTTATTTTTAGCTATTGATGCACCAAACCTATCATATCTTGCATTTATGAAGACACTAGGTAGATACTTCCGTCACACGAATTTCATAAAGATCGAGTGGCACAAATCATGTGGCAGAGAATTTTACTTTAACGTTTAAACCTCCGTAGATGTATTATGTGTTTTTGCCTTGATCCTCTTCCTTGAGAAAACCACTCTTAAAATTCTCTTCCATATGAAATTTGTACCCCTCAATCATTTTGAAATTTCATATAACAGAAGTATCTACCCAATGTCTTCATAATTGCAAGATATGATGCCGTTCGTGCAGCGATAGCTAAAAATAAGAGGACATAAATGGGGACTCTCGGTAATTAAATAAACAAGGAAAAGGGCAGGTGGCGCGTTAGAAGTTTTGTTTAGTATAGTCATGTAGTTGTTTCGTAAGACCAGTTAAGATTGAGTAGAGCTCTTAACAGCAAAGAGTACGATCCATTTAAATATATTGTATTTTGTTAATAAATATGTTTTATATATAGGTACAATAATCCTAAATGTTTCAAGTTTGAAGTTAAACTACCCAAACTGTTTTGTATACGAGGTTAAAATTAGCCTACATAGTACATTTGCGTTTTTTCCATATAGAATTTTACGGCTTTTTATTTGATTTCAGATGAATCTCAAACTGATTGTTGTTTTGGTTTTCTGCCTTATCCTGGCTGCATCAGCCAAACCAGCGGTAAGTTTGTTTATGATTTCGGCCTGGGACAGTGTCATGGTCAAACAGACCTTGGTTACATGATATTTCATTAAAGCTTTATGGATTTACTGAACTAATCATAGAACTGTGTCCTATACTTACTGCGAAATAGTTTTGCCATATGCTTTAATTTTCATATTTCTGTCACATCTCTATGAAAAGTGTTATCTGAAAGTGTTGCTTTATACTTAGATTACTGCGCTATATTTCGTTTCAAGAACAATGCTCTTTGCTAAAAACAGTCAATCCTATTTCTTAGTAAAAAAGTGCTACATGTAACTAACCTCCAAAGTGATCATGGGACTTAAGACCCTATATCGCACATTTGAGTTCAAAGGTCTCTTGAACAATTTCGGGTTGAATGTCACATATAGGAATCATTCCCAATAAGACATAATTTGGACAGGACGTCTAGAAGATGCTACAATCAAATATCTTTAGAAGCTCTTGGCGGGACAAACATTTTCCAATACGACCCACCCCGTACCCGGCCAATATTGGCCCATATGCATAATTTGAACACATTGGAGGGGAAAAAACAGGAGAATGTGTTAAACTATATTCGATGATTTTTTTTCTAAGAGTACAAATCAGTGCTAATTTTTTTTTCCGAAAGCATAAATGTCACTCAGAATGATAATGCCATTTTAGTTGTTTCCTTGACTCCCCCAACCCCCCCCAATTTTCTGCTTAGAACAATTACTAAAGAATTAAAAATAAGATCTACGTTTAGTAACGGTGACCTTGACTTTGACCCAAGTGACCCCAAATGTAATCCCAAACTTCCTCTCCGTGCACACTACCTACACACCTTGATATAAGACAACTATTTTAAGTTTCAAATCTCTACCTTGGATGGTAAGTAAGAAAAAGTAGATATTAACAAAAAAACCTAATCGAAATTCTGACTTAATAAGGAGCAACACTTTGACAACATGCAGTAAAGAGTTATGGAACTTGCCCCTCTTGTTGCTACTATGATGTCAGACAACTATATAAAGTTTCAAAGCTCTACCTTGAATGGTTACTGAGAAAAAGTGGACTTTAACAAAAACCTTAACCAAATATACGACGATGACGACGATGGACGCGGACTGAGCTTTGCCATTTGCTCATCTGTCTGAAACAGACGAGCTAAAATAGAACCCTGTGCATCATTCTTGTATGTTTGATATTACAGAACGGCAAAGGTAAAGGAAATAAAGGTAACAACGGCAAAGGTGGAAATGGTGGAAAAGGCGGAAAAGGTGGGAAAGGCGGCGAGGGTGGACCCGAAAAGTTTCTAGCAAAACTGTGTGAAGGGTTAGAAGACGGTAATATCACTAATACAGACGATGCATATGATGACGTGTTCGAACAGTTGGATCCCGTGTGTGACGATCTGTTGGAATTTGTTGATGCTGCGGAGGATACCGAGGCGGATGACGAGGAGGAGGAGGCAGAAACTGTAAGATTTTACCTGCTATACTAGCGTTTGTTAACTTATTTCAAGGGCATTTATCATTGGTTCTGATGAATTTTTTTTCGTTTTTTTTTTTTTTTGGTTATTTTGAAATAATCATGGCCAAAGACACGTGGTGTCGCGTACTAGTATTTGAGACAACTATTACATTTTCGAATATAAAAAACAGCCAGAACGTCACCATCTTTTACAAAAAAGCAGAAAGACCAAATTATACGAGTTTAACACTTGTCCAAAAGCAGATCAGTAAAGTTTGTAAAAAATCATGGATGATCAGGGATATTTCACTATAAATTTCCAGTAACGAAAACAGATGATGCATGATCATGATGATCACCATCGTGATCATCTCGATGATGATCGTCATAACCATCATCACTGGTACCATCAGTGACACCATTGCCGCTGTTCATAATAACATTTATACTTTTATGTTACAGAGAAAGAAAAATGGTAAAGGTGGTAAAGGTGGAAAAAAAGGTGGAAAGAACGGTGGAAAGAACGGTGGCAAAAATAGTGGAACGGACGACGAAGATGACTCAAAGGACGATGATGAACCAAATGCTGTATATGCTCTAATCATGTTCTGTAAAAAGCTTGACGGGGCAGAAGAAAAAGGCGTAAGCATAATTTTACCTCTTTGCGCCATGTTATAAATCTACTTCGATATTAATGAAAATATACATTTGAGGGCCAATTCTGAGAGAGAAACAATTTCATTTATATTAAAACTCGTCCATCTATAATATATCCGAACGAGAATATGGACCTAGTTATTTATCACAGACCCGAGTTAACTTTAAGAATCAAATTCAAATTGAAAATTTGTTTCTTTCTTTGCTGCAATCAACTTGCATTTGTCATAGTAACGAAATGAACTCTTAAAGAAAATTCGCGATTATGCTTGGTTGCAGATTCAAATGAATGATCTTCTATCAAGTTTATAAAAAAGATCGATAACAAATTATTTAATACTTTTAATATCTTAATACAGGTAAAATCGACTGAAGCAAAAAATTTAATGGAACTGCAGCTGAACTATTAAAATTGTATACATGTACAAAAATGTATAACATATATGAAGTTCTGCTACTTAAACAGTCTAAATATATCAATGCATCAAAGGGCCATTAATTTCTCAATTGACGGCATTGTTTTCTCCACCATGCTATTAAAAGGTCAACTGTCACACATATATATATATATTTGCAGTTCCCTGATGACCTTCCAACAGAGCTTTCGGACATTTTCTCAACCGTGGGTCCAATCTGTGACACTGCTGTAGCCATTTTCGTCGAAAATGGTGGTAAAGGCGGTGAGGGTGGACCCGAAAAGTTTCTAGCAAAACTGTGCAACGGGTTAGAAGACGGTGATATCACTAATACAGACGTTGCATATGATGACGTGTTCGTACAGTTGGAGCCCGTGTGTGACGATCTGTTGGCATTTGTTGATGCTGCGGAGGATGCCGAGGACGATGACGAGGAGGAGGAGGAGGCAGAAACTGTAAGATTTTACCTGCTATACTAGCATTTGTTAGCTTATTTCAAGGGCATTTATCATTGGATCAGATGAGAAAAATATTTTTGTTTTGTTATTTCGTAATAACCCAATGACACAAGGTGTCGCGTACTAGTATATGAGAAAGTCATGACATTTTTTATATAAGACACAGCCAGAACGTCGCACGAAAAAAAATGATGCATGATCATAATGTTCACCATCCTGATCATTCCGATGATGATCGCCATAACTATCATCACTGGTACCATCAGTGACATCATTGCCGTTGTCAGATGATTACTGTTCATCATAACATTTATACTGTTATGTTACAGAGAAAGAAAAATGGTAAAGGTGGTAAAGGTGGAAAGAAAGGTGGGAAAAACGGTGGAAAGAACGGTGGCAAAAATGGTGGAAAGAACGGTGGCAAAAATGGTGGCAAGGACGACGAAGATGACTCAAAGGACGATGATGAATCAAATGCTGTATATGCTCTAATCATGTTCTGTAAAAAGCTTGACGGGGCAGAAGAAAAAGGCGTAAGCATGATTTTACCTCTATGCGCCATGTTACCATCTACTTGGATATCTATGAAAAAAAACAAAAACATTTTAGGGCCAATTATGAGAAACAATTTCCGTTTATATCAAAGCTCGTCCGTCTATAATATATTCGAACGAGAATATGGTCCTAGTAATTTATCACAGACCAAAGTAAACTTTACGAATCAAATTCAAATTGAAAAATTTTTTTTTTTCTTGCTGCGATCAACTTGAAGTTGTCACAGTAACAAAATGAACTCTTTAAGCGCGATTGAACATGTTTAGAAATAAACCTACAAATGTAGACTTTTTCAAACGCGTATAAAAAACTTATAACTTAAAAAAAAAATTGACCATTTGAAGTTGAAGTTGAAGGATTGGTTGCAGATTCAAATGAATGATCTTCTATCCAGTTTATAAAACAAAACGGCAACAAATCATTTCATATTTTTCATATTTTATACAGTTAAAATCAACAGGAAAAAAAAAATGAAATCGCACTTCGTTGTCCAACGTCTGGGTATATCTGGACTGAATGAATTAAATAAAAATGACTTGATATGGCTTTAAAATAATGATTTAATTGTATATTTATCCTATTACTTAAACAGTGTAAATGTAATTTCCCAATTGACGGCGTTTTTTCTCCACCATGATATTAAAAGGTCAACTGTCATATATATACATTTGTATTTGCAGTTCCCTGATGACCTTCCAACAGAGCTTTCGGACATTTTCTCAACCGTGGGTCCCATCTGTGACACAGCTGTAGCCATTTTCGACGCGTCAAAAACAACAACAGCTGCTACAGTGTAGACACAGATATATTTCAAAGATTTACTTGAGCCATCGGTTGTTTTTCTCGAATGAAATAGCATGACATTCTAAGTCTAAAACGATAGCATGTCCTACAATATACATATGCTTCTTTGTACACTTTTATAATGATGTGTTACTGCTCGTGCCCATCTAAGTTACTACAAATAAATAAAGTATTGTTTGCAAGCATTGTTTGTTACATCTATTTTTGCCTCGTCATTATGGTGTCTGAGTAATGTTTAAGATAGAGATCTACACAATCAAAATATTCGTCTCTTGGCTGAAATTTATATTTCGGTTAGTTGTGAGATTAAAAAATATTATGCTAGCCTACAGAGAGTCAGTGGCAATCAGTTGTTACAAAGAACCGATGATTATGAAAAAAATGAAAACAAGTCGAATAGATACCGCTGGTGACACAGACAATATCGCCGTTCACATTACCACTATTTTAACAGTTTTAAGGCCCAGCAATCCTAATTCAAGCTATTACAAAGAGCTTTTTTTTTTAATTGAAAAAGTCGAATAATGAAAAAGGAATTGGTTACTTTATCCTTATTCCAAGCCGTATAAGAAACAGAAGAGATACCGCCGGTGACACGGACAATGTCGTCGTCATTCATTCACATTACCAAACTTTTAACTGTTTTAAGGCCAATCAAATTTTATTTCATATGTAACAAAGAACATTTTTGAAACAAATGAAAAAAAAGTCGAATAACGAGTAAGGAACTGTTTTCTTATTCCTTACTCAAAACTGAATAAGTAACAGAAGAGATACCGCCGGTGACACGTACAATGTCGTCGTCATTCATTCACATTACCAATATTTAACAGTTTTAAAGCCAGGCAAACTTATTTAAGCTATTACAAAGAGCATTTTTGATAAAATAGTGAAAAAAGTCGAATAAGGAATAAGTAACTGGTCTAAATTCTGATATGACCATAAATATGTAATCCCGGATTTTATTATTTACGGACTTTCAGGCACGTGTCGGTATTTCAGTTATGTAAATGAGATTAGTACTCCCGACTTCACCGTTCGGTACGCACGTGCATTATATAGTTACCTGTCGTGTCGCTGGAGTCGCTGACGAATATGGTATAAATAGACAGAAGAAATCAAACTGATAAGAAAACATGATTGTTGGAAATACACATGCTCAGATGCCCTTTCTTCTTCCTGTTCACACGTATAAATTTTATTTTAAAGATTTCATGATTTTTCTTCTTTCACAATGCGTTCTACATCGCCGAAATGAAGTTTCTGGACTAAATGTGGATATAAGTCCTTTATTTCAAATTTAAAGTTTGCTTTAAATGTTCCTTCTCCTCATTTGTAAAGCAATAAAACATTTTTACCCAAACTTTCAGAAAGAAAAGTGTATTTCTAAAGACTTAATAATATTTTTAGTACTTTTATATTGTGTTCTACCTCGTAGAAATGGAGATATTTCGCAGGGGAAAAGAAGATACAAGTTCTTAAGTACAGATGGAATGTCCCTACTAGCTTGAATAACAATAAGACACTTTTAAGCAAAATTTAAGAAAACAAAAACGTTCAATTTTCAAGATTTTATGATAATTTTTCTACTATCATATTATCTTCTACCTCGGCGAAACGGAGTGGGGTAATTCAACATTAAAATAAGCGTTGTATGTGATATCTGGATAAGACAAACTCTTTAGACCGAGTTGTTTGTACTATTTTATAGTCCTTCTTGTTACAACAGTGGTCCGGTCCCTAATTTTGACAAAAATGTATAAAGGAAAACAAATAAACCATTTTTTTTTCAGTTTGCCGGAATCGAAAAATTTACTGTCTAGAAAACTGATATTTTGCCTAGAGAAGGGAATATACCTAAAGATCTGTATATTTTTTTTTATAAAGTTTAGACCTTGGCACAAATGTTCAGATATAATATTTTAAACTGGAATCTTGTATCATGAGATATATATGATGGGTGTCAAGTAGGGGTAAATTGACTTTGAAAGGAGCTTGAAACGGCGATTTTGAATTAAATAAGCTTTTGGACTTTTTTCATTTTTGTCAAAACTGCTCTTTGTAATAGCTGTAATTAGGTTTGGTTTGCCTTATAACTTTTAGATATTGGTAATGTGAAAGAATGACGACGACATTGTCCGTGTTACCGGCGGTATCTCATCTGTTACATATTCGGCTTTGAATAAGGAATAAGTAACCAGTTTTTTCAAAAATGCTCTTTGTAATAGCTTAAATTAGGTTTGCTTGGCCTTAAAACTGTTAGATGTTGGTAATGAGGAAGAATGACGACGATATTGTCCGTGTTACCTGCAGTATCTCTTCTGTTACCAATTCGGGGTTGAATAAGTAACCAGTTCCTTATTCCTCATTCGAAAAAGGAATAAGGAATAAGTAACCAATTTTGTAGTCATGAATTCAAATCATATACAAAATGTACTCTGCAACATCCGTCAAATTTCGGATAGGCTCACTTTATTTCCGTATAAAATCGCCGAGGTGGTCGAGTATGTGACTATACGCATTCGGGACATATCTAGGCCCCCTCCGTAGACATCGACTGATGTTCCGAATGTGGTTATGTACATATGTCCGACTGTGGCTGAAATCTCTACGAGTACCACATACCTTCGTCCTTGAGTAAATGCGGACAGCAAGTGATTCTGGTTTTACCACTAGTGCAAATTACGACAAGCCTGTAAGCCTACATCCAAAAAGACAATGTACCGTGTACCAAAAGGACGCCACTGCATGTGTACAGAGCAGCACAATTGCAACACATCAAAGATTAAAAAATCATTAATTGTATTTCTTAAGGCATAGAGAAAGTAACTGTGCCACTCCTTGCCAGTTTGTGTCAAAAGAAAAGAAAGTGAAACATATGTGCTAAGATCAAGAATAGGTGCGTCATATTGTGCCAGAGTGACACTGTTACCTTTGTGGTCAAGAGAAATACACTTAATAACCATTTTGCTTTAAAAGACAAACTATGGCACCAATATTTCAAGAGCAAGCCGTTGCAGCATATTATATTTCGCCGACCTAGATGGAGATAAAAAAGTCACTTTATAATATCAGTTTGTACCATCGCTAGGGGACTACTAAGACTACTAAAATGCACACTCGCGTATTCAAAGGAAATTTATTCTGTTATAATACTTAGATTTTTTAATGTATACTGTATGACCTGTCTCGCCCAAGGTCTTTGACGCTAGTATTCCTATTTCTCATTATAGCAACTGACACAATAAAAAGATCAATTTAGTTATGGAAGCCAAAACTATGACCTGTCCTGACATTTTCATAGCAATTGAATCTGTAAAACTAGATGCCCACGTGCAACATGTCGAACCCGCCATATGTCAAAAGGGCTAACTCCTTACCAAGCAGAGATGAGTGAAAATACACCTAAATATTGGATGTAACATGCATGTTGTACCACAGAAAAGTGGTCTCGATTTTTCTCTACGGCCAGTAATAAAAAAGTTACAATATAAGCTATTTATAGTAACAACAAAGGGAAGTAATTATAAAAACAAGGGTAGCCCATGGCAGTGAACATTTGTACAAAATAACATCAAAATCCCTCCATGCATGAAGAAGAAATGCTCCAGACAAAGATATTCTTGACTCTGAACTTTAACCTCTAGGTGTGACCTTGACCTTAGACCTAGAGACCTGGTTCTTGCGACACTCCGTCTCATGATGGTGAACATTTGTGCCAAGTTAAATTAAAATCCCTCCATGCATGAAAAAGATATGCTCCGGACAAAGTCATTCTTGAATTTGACCTTTAACCTCCAAGTGTGACCTTGACCTCAGACATAGGGACCTGGTTCTTGCGCATGAAACTCCGTCTCATGATGGTGAACATTTGTGCCAAGTAACATCAAAATCCCTCCATGCATGAAAAAGATATGGTCCGGACAAAATCGGACGGACGGACGCACACACGCACGCACGGACGCACGCACGCACATACACCGAACCGCCAAAAGTGACAACTATATCGAGCTCACCGCAAGCAGGCTCGACAAAAATTGCACAGACAATAGTCATTTGAATCTACTGCACCGGAATCCTGCCAGCACAATATCAAACCAGGAAATACATCTGAATGGACTCTTGTTTTACATAGATTCAAAGGACTCAGATTCAATAAAAAGTAAGAACATGTTGCTGTTGTCATAAAATGTCAACTAGAGTCGTGGGAGGATGGTGTCCTTGTCGTACCAATTATGGGTGCAAGACATGTCACAGGAGCTAACCATTTTGAGATTGGTTTCATTATGTTAAAAATTCAGTATAATTTTTTATTTTGGTTTGTTGTCGTTATTGAAATATTTCTGGAATGTCGTTTTACGCACAGTCACATGAAGTTTGGACCCCCTAAAGTCATTTTTATAAAACAACAAGGTATTATATATGCTTGATAGTCGGTCCGGGGTGTTTTATAAAAATGACTTTTGGGGGTCCAAACTTCATGTGACTGTGGTTTTACGGCATATCTCCGCATTCATTATGACACAACAGGAACTATGTACTTCTTGCCAATGTGTTTGTTTACGGCTGCAACGCTCCGACTGGAACTGCATGTTATCTGATCAGTATTGACAGCAAGCACCTTTTTGAACAATCAAGGGCACGTTAGTTGAAAAATGGACAACTTGGCATCGTCTCAAGACTCTATATAAATTACATCACTAACCTTTCTGGCGCTTTGGTTCCTGTCTTGTGTATGAACCCATACGAATGCACTGTGTGGTCACCGACCAACAAAAGAAAATCCAATTTAAAATCCCACGTTTCCTTTTGCATTATTTATTTTCAAATGTCCAAACGACAAAATTGCACACTTTGCACGTGTCAGAGGACAGTTACTATTTTTACCTGCATGAACCGAATTAACCAATGACAATTTAGAGACTCACGGGTTGCTGCAATTTACAAGCAAAATTATGCCACGCCGGTTTGCTATTTAATTGTAAAAAATTCTTGATACCTTTTTTTTATTATTATTTTGATATCGAGAAATTAGTTTTTGACATTTCGTCAACTTATCCATTACCATTTTGCCTTGAAAAGGTGACAGCTGGTCTTTCCTACCGCAAACTTTTAAGGGAAAAAATGCATACGTGTATACACTACTGTATTGTCTAAACAATTATATACTGAAGGGAATACATATGATATCTTAGATTTGATGGTAGAGTGATAGAAACTATTTTTTTCCAAACCTATGTGGCAATTTGTTTTTGGTCGACATTTGTCAAGCGGCAGAGACGCTAGTTAACCAACAGAATTATATAGAAAAGCAACCACCGAATATCTAATAAATGAGTTGCAATGAGGTGAGCCTTTGTTTTGAGCTTTCTCTTCTTTAAACAGTTTCCTTAAAACTCAGTCCTAAACGCCACTAACTATTTAATAGCAGACATATGCTTTGGTCTCCGCACTGTTTTCTGCAAAAAAATGAAGTAAAATATTTTGGCACCAGCATTATTTGTGTCTCCATCTATTTTGGAACACAACGCCAGTGCGGGTAATGACTAACACAAAGCCAGTGCGGGTAATGACTAACACAACGTCCTGTACGGGTAATGACTAACACAACGCCAGTGCGGGTAATGACTAACACAACGCCAGTACGGGTAATGACTAACACAACGCCAGTGCGAGTAATGACTAACACAACGTCCTGTACGTGAAATGACTATTACAACGTCCTGTACGGGTAATGACTAACACAACGTCCTGTACGGGTAATGACTAACACAACGTCCTGTACGGGTAATGACTAACACAACGCCAGTGCGGGTAATGACTAACACAACGTCCTGTACGGGTAATGACTAACACAACGCCAGTGCGGGTAATGACTAACACAACGCCAGTGCGGGTAATGACTAACACAACGTCCTGTACGGGTAATGACTAACACAACGCCAGTGCGGGTAATGACTAACACAACGCCAGTACGGGTAATGACTAACACAACGTCCTGTACGGGTAATGACTAACACAACGCCAGTGTGGGTAATGACTTACACAACGTCCTGTACGGGTAATGACTAACACAACGTCCTGTACGATTAATGAGTAACACAACGCCAGTGCGGGAAATGTCTAACACAACGTCCTGTACGGGTAATGACTAAGACAGCGCCATTGCAGGTAATGACTAACACAACGCCAGTGCGGGTAATGACTACCACAACGCCAGTGCGGGTAATGACTAACACAACGCCAATGCGGGTAATGACTACCACAACGCCAGTACGGGTAATGACTAACACAACGCCAGTACGGGTAATGACTAACACAACGCCAGTGCGGGTAATGACTACCACAACGCCAGTGCGGGTAATGACTAACACAACGCCAGTGCGGGTAATGACTACCATATCGCCAGTGCGGGTACTGACTTATACAACGCCAGTGCGGGTATTGACTTACACAAGCCAGTGCAGCTAATGACTAACACATCGCCAGTGCGGTAACTACCACAACGCCAGTGCAGCTAATGACTAACACAACGCCAGTGCGGGTACAACGCCAGTGCGGGTAATGACTAACACAACGTTCTGTACGGGTAATGACTAACACAACGCTAGTAGATTTGTGTGGAATTTCATTGTGGGCAGTAAATGTTGAAGTTTGATATTGAAAGCTCATAAAATCGCAGTAGTTCGTTGACACTGAACCAGAGTAGAAAAAAGATATGCTTACTTTCTTCTTTAACAATATGTTATCATAGAGTTGTATTTCAACTCGTGACTTTTACGTCGGTGACCGCGTAATGAATGATACAGACAAATAGTCCGACGGTACAAAATATTAGAGACATGTCTGACTAATAAACCACTATCTGCCAGGGGCGTAGCTAGGCAAAACAGTTTGTAGGCACATATTTTCTAGTGGATTCTAGGACATGCTCTCCCCCCCCACCACCCCCCACTCCCACCCCTCTCCTACCCTGCAAAAAAACAAGAAGAGCTTCATTAGCTGGGGCGTGTTTTAACGACAAAATAAAGCCTATACTTGCTGTAGTTTTTGCACCGCTAAAAAGATTTTCTTTACATGAATGTGCTTATAAGTAAGATCTCATTAAACAACAATTAAAAACCGTAATTTATTCCCAAAAATCATATACACTTCTGTAAAAAAAAATGTTAATCATCTTTACGTTAATTCTTGAAATAAAGCTTCAGGCTGACGAAAGGGGAAAGCAGCAGATGAAATCTGGCGAGTTCTTCCCCACACAGAAAACAGTAACCACTGCCATCACAACTTTGGACAAAACGGCATGGGTATTGCAGTCAGGTACAGCAAATCTCCCTTAATTTTCAAATTTCGTTAGGTACAAATATGCATGGGATTCCTACTGTGCTTGTAAAACCACTACTGGGATAGATACATGTAAAGGTACATATATTTGAAGCCCGTCATTTCACTGCATAATCATGAGTGTAGACTAAATATTAATTTAATGAGCAAATGAAAAGTCATAAAATATTTGCATGTGTTTGACAACGATGTGTACTTTTACAGTGCAATATATCTCATTCAAATTTATCATTTTCAGGTGTAGATAGTTAATTATTTTCTTGCCAAGCGACTACCATTCCAAAAAAGCGCCGTCAGTCAGGTGTTAAATGACATCGCAAACAACATTTATGACTGGTTTATGGACATTTGATTAATTGACTGTAATAGCTTTTCTATTAGTGTAGACTTTTTTCAAGCTGTTCCTCAAAGTCATTCAGGTAAAATTTCAAACTGTATTATTCAGAACTAGGTCCATACGGGAATCAGCCTCATAAAGTTTACAAACACATATTGTAAATAAAACAATATTATCAATAGCAGATACAATTGTTGTTGTACTATTACTCTTTACAAAAAAAACCCTGATGAAATTATCAAACATAGCTGGTATACATTGTTGATTCGACGTTTAGATATTTCGTTTCATCACATCTAAATCAAAGTAATCGATACCGTTTTTAAATCGAGTTGAATTCTAACGTAGAACCAGGGTAGAACGAGACAAAACATGTGGATCTTAAAACGAAAATACAACACAACAGATATATTTAGGTACACTGCTATAGTGAGATTAAGTTACCAAGGTCAAAAACATTAAAATTCTGACACCGAAATACGCAAATGTCCGCCATACCGAAATTATCATAGACAACGTAGCAGAAGAAACTGCACATAAAAAGGACACGCAAGAATTAACTCCGTTCTCAGTGTTTTTGAGTCGCTAAACTGATACGGAAGGCCATCGGTCGTGTCCGGTGTTTGAAAACTGAGCTAGGATATCATCTGCCAATCATGTTTTTGTTCGATTTACTTCGAAACATTTTTGAAAAACTTGCAATTTTATCATAAATACAAGATTTTTTCCATAGCAGATGAATTTGCTGCACACAGCACCCATGACTTCCCTACCCCTCAGTTTTAATTGCATTTTTGACGGTTTTAAATGTTTATCATTTTTCAAACAATCTGTACATTGAACACTTGAACATTTTTCAAACAATCAATATTGAATATACGTTTTAACCTTTCTTAATCGCTGACTGTGATTTTAGTTTCTTGCATGTCCATAATGTAAGAAAATCACCTACTTTCGATTTCGAGACAACATGGCTGGGACACCACGCAACTGGTAGGAGTTTCCGTAAAATATTGATTTAAAAAATGGCTACGGCTGGGACATAACGGTTGATTTGTACCCGGATGGGACGCAACTTCTGCAAGAGTGAAACACTTAATACGATCGAGTGCGCATTATCAAACAGACTTGTTGAAGCAATAAGAATGCGTTATCCGAGATTGCAAGCGTCTTGGTAATAATTCACTGAATTATACACTTCTGTATACGTACATCAATGAATTTCAAAGTCTGCCAACTTTGAGTCGACTTTAAATAAATGAATTGAGTTGAATGTTTGCTTTGATTTGACTGATTGTTCAAAAGACGGATGATATCTTCGTAATCAAACTAGAATAATTTTTATAAAATTAACCAAACACCACACCTGAAGTCGCGCTTCAACCTAATCGAAAACTAGATGAATCATGCAAGTATTATGTTCACTGTGTATTTCACAAACCATAACATAAAAGCGTGTTTAACTTATGTTTTCACCGAGTTTGTCATGAATCATAACACTTAAAATAACCAAGCTTATAAGCTTGAGCGGTTCTAAAGAAGTGCAGACTATGAATTTACAAAACGATCTTGGCTATACTTTACTTTCCTTTCAATTTTCTCACTTAGTCATAGTTGGTGAGAACTTTGCACTTATAGAAATTATCCGAGCGAATAAAATTCAGATTTGAAATCAGGATATCTTATTGATGCAATCTCATGAATCTGCAAATAAAAACATTTACCACATTGAAGACGTATTAATCCGGATATGTATGAAATAAAACGCAATATTTTCTCGTAATGTCACCTACATCACCGTCCTAAAATAGTGTTATTACTATTTTCTTCAATCTGCACGTTTTCATCTCTGCCCGGATTTTACGAAAATAACGACAAAAAATAAAATGTTGTTACAAGTTAAAGAGAATTAATAAAGTATCATCACGTCTTGAAAGCCAAGTCCAAAAACTAGGTTTTAATGAATAGTGCTAAGTATATGTATATAATCAGTTCATTTCATAATAAAGCGTAACTCCCTGTTAATACATAACATGGGAAATTAGTTCGAAAGCGGACCACTGAAAGTCTATTAAGCCTCAAACTGAATTTGTGATGCTGTTTACACGCATTTTTATATAACGTTTGTTAAAGAAAATGCGTAGAACACCTATGACATATTCGTAGAGACTATAATAATTATATACCGTAAGCAAATGTAAATTAAATTTTGATCAGGAAAACATTTAGAAAATAAAAAAAACATTCAGAAGAAACAGGCATGAATACAATTAGGACACCATTGTAACGCAACATTTTAATTTAATTCTTCGTAGACCCGACGGCTGACGAAAATATATTTTGAAAGAAGGGTAGCCTGCGGGAAAATTAAAACTCAAACAGTTTTTCAACAAGACGCTGATATTTAGTATTGAGATTTTGTTACGATGGAGAAAGACATGCATGCATGCTGAAGACCAAATGTTATTGATGTCATAATAATTACGAAATAAGACACTTAGAATATCTAAACACACGAATGAAATTTATATGCTTTGTACGTGCCGATTCGACGTAAAAATTGGCTGTTCAAATGATACGCATTCTATCATTTCCCGTGCTTTAGAGTCACTACGAGCAATTTACTGCAGATGTTATCTGTTTGTTTTTTGTTTTTTGTTTTTGTTTTTTTAATTGAAAGCATAACTGATGAAAATGACGAGGTCGGCGACGTAGAGCAATACCGTCAAATTTTCGGTTGAAATGACGATTTTGTCTATTTCCTTGACGTTTTCGACTATCTGTCATTTTATGACGTCACACTGTACATGGACGACGTTTTTGACGTTCTGACGGCACGGTAGATGTTGTAAGGTGTCTTTTAATTAATATTTTTTCACCATATATTGGAAATTAAAATTTCAGGCACATTTGCATACATAACGGGCCGAGCCCTTTGTAACAAAGGGCAGTCACTCTTTCAATAATTCAGTTTCATATCTAAGACTTATGCACAATCCAATGCAAACCAAAAGCAATCAAACTATTTTAAGTTAATTTAAAAATAATTATTTTCTGAAGTTCTATTAACATCTTCAAATGGTTTTTGTACATAGAGAACCACTTTATGCATTGACATTAGAAATTTCCTACTTTCCATATATTAAGTAAATCATAATTCAATAGTTTAGTATTAATTATACACTAGTTTAGGGACTATGCGATTGAAAATTAATGTGTTAGGATTAGATACATTTTAATTATTGAACTGCTTGTAACATTTCAACCTTGCGCAGTATACCTTCTTTTACAAGTCACTAGCTGTTGTTTAAGTAGCTTCAGAACTATCCGAAACGTATCAAAATTTACACATACAGGTTATATTGGTTAAACAAATGATATCCTTTCTCAGTCATTTTTGCTATAAATATTTTAAAGAATGGAAACAAAATAAGTTTTTTGCAAAAGAGTATTGATAGTTAGCAACATTAATAGAATATGCAATACTTGTAAGCAGGTATGTGATAGGGTATTTTTTTCAAAAGTTCGGCGGCCATCTTGGCGGCCATCTTGGATTGTAAAGTTTCCCAGGCGGGAACTTTTGGGAACTTTGTGTTTATGGATACTACAGACATTGAACCTTCAGAAAACATAAGTTTCATTTTTGTATGAATTTTGTCCGGGTTCAGCCTATTTTGAGGCTCAACAGCCTTGACTATATCGATAAAACCAGCGGTTTTAAATATACTGCAGTAGCGTAAACCATTCAGTAATCTACGTAGAGTTGTTGTTGTACAATTAAAGGGTGGATGCGATTTATTAAAGAAAGCCCCTATATTTATTAATTGTGGTAAAATGAGGCATTTTTCGCAATAGGTTCTTTGAAATTTTATTTATTTATCATTTTACGTTCATTGAACACATAATCTATGTTTCGAGAATATAATCTGCTAGATGTAGGGAGTGCCCCTTTAAGTTAGAAAGCTTGTCAAATTTTGGCATTAACAGGGCAATAAATCTAGACTGACTTGGGCAACTGGCTGCTTATCGAACTTGGCCGATGCTTTGTGATAAGAGCGTGGAGGTTAGGAAGCAGACAACTTTGTTGGACGTCGCCCAACTACTTGCCGGTCGCAGGTGATCCCATAATTGATGCAGATATACATTTTTTACTAACTACCTTATTTTGACACTATTTGAATTATATTAGCTGACACGATTCTTTATGTTGAATAAAATATATATTTCTGTCGCCAATACTTGTAGTTTAATGGTACATTAGTTTCCTGTATTAGGTATGAGATTTGTTTGGTTTCCGGTCATTTTGACCTTCTGAAAATTCTACGTGGTGTTAACGTTGTTGTATGAGTTTATCTCCCGTTTCTTCCGAAAATAAGTCATTTAAAGAAAGTGGCAGTTCATGAGAAGAGTCAGTACTATAACCCAATCCTCATAAAAAGAAATTGCCAACTTTCTCACAGTCAATTTCGGTAGCTGGACTCAAAACCATGACCCTCAATCAATGACGGGTAACAGCGATTTCAAGTCACCGACGCAAACAACACAACCACGAAGGCGGGCCTGCCAAATTATTTCACCCGTCAGAAATGCAGGTCATTTACAAAGACGCATGTCAACAATTTATGTAAACATAATGTTCAGACTAAGCTGTGTCAGAAAATTTAGAAATAATAATGTAAAAATTCATTGAAAACTCATTCACTTTATCAATATTACTTTATTGTATCCAGTGTTTTACACTTGCAAAAGTTGCGTCCCATCCGGGTACAAATCAACCGTTATGTCCCAGCCGTAGCCATTTTTTAAACAGTATTTTACGGAAACTCCCACCCGTTGCGTGGTGTCCCACCCGTGTGATTTTCTTACATTTGGGACTTGCAAGAAACTAAAATCACAGTCAGCGATAAAGAAAGGTTACTTTCTAAATCACGACACACACAATCTTGGTCCAGTAGCAAGCACATAAGAAACTACACACAGAAAAAACGTCGGCCTCGCTACGATTTTTCGTTTTTGTAAACTGCAAGGTTCACAGTGTTTCTTTAGGAAAACTATTAAAATTCTGGCGATAAGACCTATAGTGGCACGCGTGTGAATGTTTTCTGCTTCAGTATCAACAACATTTGTGAACAAAAAGGCACCATATAGGTAAAACGGGATGTAAGAACAAGCTCCTTCTACCGTCATCTCCGTCCACCATCTTGGTATGTCCCTTCCGTACAACGGAAAATCCAACCCGTGTCACGTATGTGGGACCATGGACTAACACACAATTGGCAATACATTTTTCATAAACGAAGTTCAAATTTGTTTAAATACTCTTCATTTTGGAGGAAACTATACATACGCTCTTCATTTTGGAGGAAACAGAGAGACATAATAATACTATAACTGATCTTTTGCAAAAAATAATAGTCAAAATGTCACACTTGTATTGAGATATCCATGCGGCCAAATAAACTCCGCTGGAAAGTAAAAGGTCACTATATTGGTACGATGTAGATTAAAAAAAATATCCAGAACCTTCTACAGACTTTTAAGAAAGCACATTGTAAAATTTGAATTTATTTGAAATCGCCTCTTAATAAATAATCACAATTAACATTTGCATATCTATCACTTTAAGTGATAAATGTTGTTGGAAGCCCATATACTTTCTCACTATACGTGATTATAAAAGTCTTACACATGCACAATGACTGTCGGATCTGAGCATTTTAGTTTATAAACTTTTATTTCACAAGCTTTCAAGTTTCCGCTTGAAACATACAAGTTCAAATCTGGACTGAGAGCAAGTCCTTTTGGATGCTTCACTCCGTGCCTTTCATCAATCACGTGACAAACAAAAGCGCCCTCTCGTGTGAACATAGATACCCGGTTGTTGTAATGGTCTGCTACGAGGATATGGCCAAGGCTATCGGTACAAATGCCGTAAGGCGTCTTCAATTCTCCATCATTTTTTCCGAATTTTCCAATCGAACGGATGAAATGACCGTTCTTGTCGAAAAGCTTAATGCGGTGGTGTCCAGAATCTGAAACAATGATTTCACCACGCGGAGATAAACAGACATACCTTGGTTTTGAAAATTGTTGTTCTGTTATTTTTGAATTGCCCAAGTAATTCAAAAACTGGCCAGTACTACTGTGGACTGACACACGGTTTGAAAATGCATCGGTGACTATAAAATTACCATTTGAGTCAACACAAACCCCACAAGGGCACTGAAAGAAACCCACACCAAATGACCACAAAATATCGCCTTCTTTAGACATAACAATAACACATCTTCGTCTGCGGGACGTTAGAGCAATATGTCCGTCACTTGTAAGGCACGACGTCCATGGCTCAGAAATATCTTCTCCGCTGGCGCCGTATACTATAGAGGTCTCACCGCTGCGCGTGCACATTTGCATCCGACTGTTTATCATATCAGTGACGAGGATTTGATCACGTGATATGTAATAGATGCCGGTGGCGTCCCGGAATTCACCAACACCCTTACCCTTCTTGCCAAATGACACTTCAAACGGATCACAATTTCTGGCATGCCTTTTCTGCGCACCATTGGGTTGATAGACAGTCACGTGACCGATGACACTCTCAGCAAGTTCTTCCGGTATCTTTTGGTCAGCAATATCATCCAGTCTCTGTAAACTGAGATGTTCTGCACAATTTCTGTTAATGTAACCGACGTTTGTTATTCCACCTGCGAAAAAATATATCACTTGCTATTCGTACGTTATAACGTGAACTTTCTTTCAGAATAATAATTTCTGTTATAAGCGCGAGGTTCAGATCGAAATATCCGTCACCGAGGGTAACTGTTTTGGCGGGAACGAGGCTCTGCCGAGTTCCCGTAAAACAGTTACCCGAGGTGACGGATATTTCCATCTGAGCCAAGTGTCTCATGATGGAAACTTTTTCTTGCATACCGTCTTGCACTTTAAAGTAGATTTATAAATGCAAACTAATCAAAATGATGAATTATCATGAAAAACAAACGATTTACCGACGTTGTGTTTGGGAAATTGACGTCACAATGTTTATTACGTTACGTCATAAGTAATTTACGAGAGTCGTCTGGCATAGGAGAGATGCCAGACGGGTTTTTCCGGCATGGGCAAAATAACCGGAAATGCCGATCCGATATGCAAGAAACAACTGGAGCAAACGAGTTGGTTAATAATAAAATTGATAATGTCTACTAAAGTTTGATGACGATTGCACAATGAAAGTGGAAATTATTAATTTGGTAAAATGTGGACAGTCTACTAGTAGGTGCTTGCGGCGACAGGTTTAGTGATAAATTGATAAAACTTCAAGTTAAAGAACGGACACTTTTTATTTGATGAAATCTGTACAATTCATGGACCCTAACTTTAAATTGTCTGAGCGCTCTGGCTGGTTATTACTATATCTAGGTAGTATGACCATAAAATAGTGACCAAATTTGGTGACTAGATAATTAAGTTTGAGAGCGGACAATATGAGTGGACGCCTATGGTTGGCCATCGCCACCAAAAATAATTAAGCCGCGGTAAAAATATTTTAGCTCCGGCATAAATATGATTTTAGCCGCGGCATAAATATTTAAGCTCCGGCATAAATATGATTTAAGCCGCGGCTAAAATGTTTTTACCCCGGCATTAATCTACCGCGAATAAAGTATTTAATATTGAGTGACAGCTGCCGAATAGGTTCGCCATTGTCATCAAAAATAATTATTTTCGCTCCGGTAAAATTATGATTTTAACCGCGGTTAAAATATTTTATGTCCGGCATAAATGTTATACATTTCTACCGCGATATAAATATTTAATATTTAATAACAACGGCCGACTATGGTTGGCCATCGCCACCAAAAATAATTAATTCAGCCGCAGTAAAAATATTTAAGCTCCGGCATAAATATGATTTTAGCCGCGGCATAAATATGATTTACACCGGAGTTAAAATATTTATTTTTGACAAGGCCGGCTATGGTTGGCCATCGCCACCAAAAATGCGGTAAAAGTATTTAAACTCCGGCATAAATATTTATTTTTAACAAGGTCGGCCACATTATTTCGTTTTTTACCGCGCCTAAAATAAAGTGTAACACTTCTGTCGGAGCTAAAATCGGTTTTTTACCGGAGCTTAAATATTTTAACCGCGGCTAAAACAATTATTTTTGGTGACGTTGGCCAGCAAAAAATCAGATTTTTGCCGGAGCTGAAAGATTTTAGCCGCGGCTAAAATCATATTTATGCCGCGGCTTAAATCATATTTATGCCGGAGCTTAAATATTTATGCCGCGGCTTAAATCATATTTATGCCGGAGCTAAAATATTTTTACCGCGGCTTCATTAATTATTTTTGGTGGCGATGACCAACCATAGACGCCGTACGCTATAATCCAGCTCATTGATAAGTCGGAATTCCTTTATTTAATAGTTTTAAATGATCCCTGCTTTCAGTCAGTATACAGTTCATACATAACATCTATTGTCTACTTGACAGTCAAGAATTAATCACATCCCACCCGTAAACGATATCACATACATGTACTTTGAAATACTACGGTTCCTTTGATGCACGGCATGCATGTACACAACATAGACGATGAAAGATAACGCAGAGATATTTTGCCCACTTAAGACTCACGTGAGACAGACGACATACATGTATTAAGACATACATCATACATAAACAAAACAACTTGTGAAGGCAGTGAAAAATGGACGAAACTATTAAGCACAAAACCAAAAATTCATCGGTAAATGTCGTGTCCTTGACCCATTACCCATCCCCATCCATGAAGAGTTAGCATAGAATTATTGGAAGTAACAAAAATACTGCTAACATGCTGACTACCATACGTAAGGACTTTAAAAACAATCAAATATTTACCGGCTTCCAAAATGTTGTCTGTTGACACATATTTATTATGGAGTGCTTCTATATCAGCGAAAGTCACTCTCATGTTTCTGCGGTTCAACTTGGCATCGTCATCTAAACTTGTACTATCATAGCTCTCGGAGGTTGTCCGCCTGCGCTCTCCAATACGTTCTTTCTCCAGACCGAGTCCTGTACCGAACACAATCGATTTACATTTTCTTAAAACTGTAAAAAAAATTGTACAGGTGTTTTGTGTGCATATATGGACATAGCCGCAGCAGACCGTAACAACACCATGGCCATAGACTCGCAACAAACGCAGTAAACATTTACCCTTATGGAAGCAAGTGATTCTGCCTTTAAATGAGGCATTTTTCGCCAAAGGTTGTTCTTTGAAATTGTATTTATTTATCATTTTACGTTCATTGAACACATAATCTATGTTTCGAGAATATAATCTGCTAAGTGCCCCTTTAAATATATTGCAATGTATGAACTGTAATGTACCGTGAAACATTCAATTCATAGATGGATAGCGATTTATTGCAGAAGCTATGTATGATGATTATTTATGTCATTCTTTAAAATTGTATTTATTAAATTTCATTTATAAATTTTCACATATTACTTATGTTTGGAGAATACATGTATAATAAATTATGTTAGATGTGGGCCGATTTAGTCAGAATGCAACGGTCAATAAATTTCTACCGAGAACCACTGTGAGCAACTAATTGGTAGGGTGACTTTGAGCTGAATAGTCCATTAAAAATATGGGTAGGTGGGACAGTCATTGCAACAAGCAATGTTATATACCAAAATGTTTGTCAGAGTTTGTAGTTTATGAAACCACCGGCATAAATTGGCATAAATGGTGGCGTTCTGAGAAATCCAAGATGGCGTCCAAGATGGCCGCCAAAAATAAAAAATGCAGTTTTTGTAGTACTGTTGGTCCAAATGTTTTTAAAAAGATTGTTGCTAGGTTTAAAACATAAAAATGTATCAATTCATACTTATTATATGATTTAATGATGTTCTTTCATTAATTTTAGCTAAATCTATGAAAATATTGAAGATTTTAGCCGTAAGAGTGGACAATTTAATGGTTTGGACAGGCATTTTTAACAGAAGTACAAATTTTTTACAAATTTGATATACTTACGTGACAAGAAATAAAACATGACTTATGGCTAATGGAAATAGTTACATTACAGCAGAAAAAACAGAATTTATTTTAGTGCACAAGCATTTAAAAGTGGGTGGGATAATTTAACATGTATTTTCGCTCTAAATATACATAGTTTTTAAAACATTTTATGAGCTTTACCTTCAAGTATTTTGTATTTCAACTGAATAGTTATCAGCTTATATGTATTATTTAGCTATTGCAAGTTTGGAGATCATTGATAAAATCCAAGATGACCGCCAAAATGGCCGCCAAAAATAAAAAAATGCAGTTTTTGTAGTACTGTTGGTCCAACTTTAAAAAAAAAGATTTCGGCTAGGTTTACTACATAGAAATATTTAAATACATACTTATTATATGATTTTATGATGTTTTTTCATTAATTTTAGCGAAATCTATTAAAATATTGACGATTTTAGCCGTAAGAGTGAACAATATTATGGTTTGGACAGGTATTAGTTCAAATTTTTTACCAGTTTGATATACATATGTGACAAGAAATAAAAAAATGACTCATGGCTAATTGAAATAGTTACATTACAGCAGAAAAACAGAATTTTTTTAGTGCACAAGCATTTTAGAGTGGGTGGGTAAATTTTCGCTCTAAATATACATAGTTTTAACATTTTATGAGTTTTACCTTAAAGTATTTTGTATTTCAAATGAATATATATCAGCTTATAAGTATTATTTAGCTATTGCAAGTTTGAAGATCATTTATAAAATCCAAGATGGCTTCCAAAATGGCCGCCACTTAGACTAAAATATAGTCAAACTTCAGTGTACCGGGCACTTGTAGTGTATTTTTCTTATATTGATATATTCTTTACTAGTTTTTTTGCATATTTATTTTGAAAAATACATCATTATTCCTTTGACCTAAAATGTCATTTTACTGAAAATTACGGGTTTTTAACACCACGGTTGGGTTTTGTCAAGCAAATGCCATTATAATCTTGGGACACAAATAATTGCTGAACAGTCGAAAAGTCTCATGCTGTTTCATCATAAAGTTGTTTTATCCTGCTGCTTTAAACAAAATGTGGAAATCAATAGAAACGTAGATAGGACAAAGGGTTCACTTAATGATGCTTGGATTGACTGCAAAGCTACAAAGTAAATGGTATCGCACATACTGACAGTGCTTAAGTATGCTGGTTTCTGTCTCGACCTTTGACAGCTTGTGGTTCTGATGGTGGCCCCAATTATTTATACAACAAACATCACACTGATACGTCTTTTCTCAAAACACAATGAGGCAGTACATAACTCAGATGTTTGATTGGCATTTTGTAGACCCCTTTTCTATTTCTAGTCCTCCAATAAAACGGATTAACTTTACAACTGGAATTGAAATATCGCAGGAGGTAAATAGCTAATACAGGAGTGACTGATGGTTCTCTTTTGAAAGCAACAAGCCTTTGAGAGTTTGACCCGCTACCAAGGGCAAAACGGAACACAATCAAAACTGCTGTTGATGTAAATTCAAAGGTGGTCAGTTTTAATGGTGAAGATATGCACTTGAGATTATTGGCTATTAATGCATTCAAATAGGTTACTCTTGAACATGTATTCTCCTTTGAAAATGCACCGGTTCCACTAAGTTTGTTTTCAGATCCTGGAGATATGCTGAAACCAAAAACTCTGACTTTTGCGAAAAACTGGAAACTTCTTAATCCTGATTTGGTTCTTCTATGTATGTCTGACCCTGACTGTTTGCATGATCTTATAGCAGTTATTCAGAAGCTGCAACTTTCTAATGAACAAACATAATTATGGCTGCTGGATTTGGGAATGAAATTCTTTAAAACAGTGTGTAAAGTACATAAAATCATGTTATCTTTGACATAATTTTACAAATAGCCCAGACACGCCAGAGACCTTGTAACAGTACCTCCACTGCCCCTGTTGCTATTTAAATGAACATGCTATTACCAGACTGGAAGAGAGTCTTGGCCAATAGCAAAGGCTGAGAAAGCTTTATACAATATATCTCACTGAAAATTGCCAGCATCTTCTTGCGCGGGGAAAAATATCTTTTGTTGATGAAATAGAGTCCAGTCAGAATGAGGCTGATGGTAGAATAATACTACATTTGGCATATGCATCTTCTCTTACAATCAAGAAAGCCGATGTTTTGGGTCTTTTGGTTCATTATTACACTAGTCTTGGTGCTGACAAACTCTTTCTTAAAACTGATTGAAAATCTATACATACTGACTTTACAAGGTATAACCCAATCCATCATATGGCAGAATTAGAACCATCGCCACAGCACACTCACGGCTAAAAATTCATATAGAACATAGAAGGACACTTTCACCTTTTTTAAAACTGTGGAAAAACTATAAAAGATCAATTCGCTGTGCAAACGGTCTTGAAAAGTTAAATATCTTGACTTTACAAATATATTAATGACTTTAAAATATTTTGAAAATGAAGTAGTCTGTTTGGGTGTTTTTGCAAGTAACTGGTATTTTATATGAAATAAAGAACAAACGCGCGAAGATGATCATTTTCTAAGTCAAATCCATTCACATAAATAAGTTTTTGTACCTGTGCAAACGGATTCCTAAAGCACAATAATTAAGCTTTTAATATATATACATATTATACATATCCTAAAATAATTAGATTGTCTGTTTTCGAATTGTTTTACTTTAATACACATTTTTTCATATCGCTCGGAAATTGCCGAGCACTTCCGATCATTTCCGTAACTTCGAAAACATCTTACGAAGGAATGCACATAGCAGACGAATTATTGCGTGTATATTTTTGTATGTTAATGTTTGTCGGAAAGATAATGTTAAGTAAAATACAAAATATAAGATTAAATGCACACTGACTATTCAAGCAAGAAAACGAAAAACACATTATACGAACTATAATTAAATTAAACATAGAACTACTAAAAAGGCGGCGTGCGACGATCAATCTCAAATATGTAAAGAAATTATGTGTTTACGGTTTATAAAGCATTATTACCTTGCATGCATTATCATAATCTTGATAATTGATAATTGGCATACATGAACATTTATGCAATTCGAACAAGGTGTGTCAGAAAATGAAATAACATCACTGTTTTGTTACTAAGCATTTAGCTAAACCGGTCATTGTCATCGTAAACTTGAAGATTGCTATTTGTATAATATCTTTTGACAGAAATATTACTGAAAAGGTGTAAGTTTATACTATACATATGTAAAGATCACAGTTTTAATATTCCGATACAGCCAAAGACAAACCGAACTAAATTTCATAATTTTGTTTAAAACAGATCTTCAAATTTAATACATTTATAAATATGTTACGGTCCCTTTCTAAATTACATAGAATTAACAAGTGCATTGACACTTTTACGAGGTGCTGAACATTGCCCCAGGCCCCGCTTAAATAATATATACTGATCGAGATGTCACTGCAAAACAATCCTAAAGCGTGCTAACTTAGTATGATTTAGACCCGTATTGCACCACACCCTCGGGGTGTTAATGTAATCCGTGTTAATTGCATTGTATTGATATGCTGTACTCCAAATTAAAATTTGAAAAGCCGGGAAGTTAAACAGACTGAAGTTTTGCTCTTCTTTAAGACTAAAAAACTAGTATATTTAGTGTAGATATTTTACATCTTGAAACATTTATGAAGTATAAATGGTCATATACTTATTTACAAATCAAGCAAATTATATTTGAAGACCTAAACATTAAACTACACATTATATAAATCGATGATTAATAACTTTTACTAATTGGTTATGGATTTCATTGCAAATACCTTATTTATCCTTATTTTAAATAACCAGTACATTTTAACCAACAAGAAATTAAACATTTAGTCAGGAACGTTGATTCTACGTTCCTGATTTAGTTTAGCATGTTATGTCAGTAAATATTCTGGGAGAAAATGAAAAAAAATTCTTTCAAAAAGTATTTTGTTGTTTTCTTTTATGGATGCAAAAATAAGATATTTTTCCGCTAGCTGTAGCATTTCTGAAACAATTTTGTTAGAAAATACCAAATAGCCCCAGGCTGAAACAATGTGCACTTGCGGGATAATCCGAGGATTTCCGTTAATTTCCGGATGCATACGAATTCAGTGTCAGCTTCGGTGAACGATAGCAAAATCCGATATCGATTCTCTGATGGGTCTAATTCTGTCATATGAGGATAGTTGAAAAATGTGTTGCCTGCCAAGCTAAAGATCTTGTTGTCTGTGTATTGTCTTACAGGGTGTGGTAATTGTTCATCCTTGTACGGCATAGGTAAAAAGAAGGCATTCCAGATTGCCTTTCAATATATTTTATTCTGTTAAGTTTAACAGAAATAAAAGAATGAATTGAATAAGTACTTTACAGTACATAAATACAGATCATAATGCCGCTATGGAGTTGCAGATTTTAAATTATCTGAATTAGTTTTGCTGTTAGTAGCAATTAGCTGAAAATGCTGCTTTTGTGGGTTATTTGTAACATACTATATGATTATGGGATGAGATTTACAAGTTGATAATGTAATACATAGCAATACCTAAATTTGACTGATGTAAATGAATCTGTATGCATGTCTTTACATAAGAGGCAACAAACGGAAGTACACACATGGTATTAAATTGTAATATGGAAATGGACAACACCTGTGACCTGTATATTTGAGTTTTATTTCAGACTTAGGTCCTTAGATAATAACATTTTCAAAGCTTTCGTGTGCATTGTTTTGAAAAGAATAATACAGTGTTCTTTCTTCAATTTAAAGAAATCTGCTGCCTGTGTAACAGCACATCAGTGTTTAACACTTATGGAAGATGGTTTTAAGACAAAATTCGTACGTATTTTAATGAAAAGAGTTACAGTACTTTCATCTGAATAAATGATGAAAATGTTGAAGCTATTAATACTTTGTTATTAGAGCTGTTTGATGCGTTAAACTTTCTCTCTTAGAAAGGTGAAAAAGAATAAAGCTTATCTGCGCTGAAATTTACAATCTGAAAATGGAAATAACAAATTATTCAGAAAAGTTCAATTATTGCACTTTGACTTACCCCACCAACTTGCAAAAGCTAATCAGCTAGTGCATTGATATTAGATACCAAGTTATATATAAGGTGAACGAAATCAAATCAACTTTATATTTTACATTATATTTTTAGCTCGACTATTCGGAGAATATGGAGAGCTATTACAGTCACTTGTGCGTCGGCGTCGGCGTTGCAGCTTTGGTTAAAGTTTTGCCTGCTAAGTACTACCATGCACATATCTCAGTAACCACTTATAATATTGACTTGAAACTTTGTTCATGTCTTTAGGGGTGTCATACAATCAAGACAGATAACTCTTGTATAAATTTAGTTCAAATTATGGCCCTTGTTTGACTTTGAAAATTTGGTTAAAGTTTTGCCTGCTAGGTACTATCATGCACATATTTCAGTAACCACTTATGATATTGACTTGAAACTTCTTTAATGTCTCTAGGAGTGTCACACAGTCAAGTCAGATAACTCTTGTATAAATTTAGTACAAATTATGGCCCTTGTTTGACTTTGAAAATTTGGTTAAAGTTTTACCTGCTAGGTACTAAATTTGGTTAAAGTTTTGCCCGCTAGGTAATATCATGCACATATCTCATTAACCACTTATGATATTGACTTGAAACTTCTTTAATGTCTTTAAAAGTGTCACACAGTCAAATCAGATTACTCTTGTACAAATTTAATATAAATTATGGCCCTTGTTTACTTTGAAAATTTGGTAAAAGTTTCGCCTGCTAGGTACTATCATGCACATATCTCAGTAACCACTTATGATATTGACTTGAACTTTGTTAATGTCTTAAGGGGGGTCACACAGACAAGTCAGATAACTCTTGTATAAATTTAGTACAAATTGTGGCCCTTGTTTGACTTTGAAAATTTGGTTAATGTTTTGCCTGCTAGGTACTATCATGCACATATCTCGGTAACCACTTATGATATTGACTTGAAACTTTGTTAATGTTTTAAGTGGTGTCACACAGTCAAGACAGATAACTCTTGTATAAATTTAGTACAAATTATGGCCCTTGTTTGACTTTGAAAATTTGGTTAACGTTTTGCAAGCAAGGTACTTTCATGCACATATCTCAGTAACCACTTATGGTAGTTATATCAAACTTAGCAATGTTCAGGGGTACATTTTGTATCAAACAATTAATTTACCAAAAATTAGATATATAGTGATAGATTTTGACTTTCTTATGATTCAACTTTCCTAGTTTACACTTAATAGTTAGCAGATTTGTGTTTTGCTATTAAACTGATAAAAGTTTTGTTTTATTAGCAAGCACCCACAATAGTCGAGCTTGCTGTCTTATGGACAGCTCTTGTTACAATGTACTCACAAGTGTCTATAACTGAAATACATTTATTTTACCTACCCTATGATTTACGCTTACATTCAACCAATTTTGTGATTTTGGCAGCCATTTTGAAACCATCCTTGATTTTGTAAATCAGAAATAATATGTATCTGCTAAAATGCAACATGTATGCAACATAAAATGCATTAAATTTAACTAAAAATAACAATAAAATGTACTTGAAAGTTTAAATGAATATTATGTATTTATATTGAAAATGCATGTGAAATTACCCCACCCACTTTTAAATGCTTGTGCATTCAAAAGAATCCTAGTTTTTCTGCTGTAACATAGTTGTGTAACTCTTTTTAAGTCATATTTTATATCTGGCCGAATAAATGTATCAATTTGGGAAAAGGAACTAAGTTGCTGGAAAAAAAACTCTCGAAACCCTAAAATTGTCCAAACAAAAGGCTAAATGTGTCAATTTTTTTCATAACTTTCACTAAAACTAATATTTTCTTTCATAAAAACGTATATTCTGTGTGAATTTATACATTTCTATGTTTAAAACTTAGACACAATCTCAAGTAAAACATTTGGACCAACAGTACTACAAAAACTGCATTTGTTATTTTTGGCGGCCATCTTGGGCGCCATCTTGGATTTCTCAGATCGCCACCACTTATGCCAATTTATGCCGGCGGTTTCATAAACTACTAAACTTTACGAACATTTTGGTATATGACATTGCTTGTTGCAATATCTGTCCCGGTTCATCATTTTTTAGACCTTGATTGTCACCCTACCAAATGGTGCTCTACAAATTGAGACAGACATGTGCATGTTAGGCCTCATGACACTCCAGACGTTTTGTTCTGGGTTTCGCGTTTATTTTTATTAATATGTAATTAAAGATATAAAAGGAATAAACATAGTTTAGTTTTTGCCCCACCGCTGCATGATATAGATAAGTTACGAACTGTTACATGGACGGGAGGGTGAGCAAATTAATCGTGCGAACATCATGCGAAAAATCATGCCGTGTCATTCGCTTCTTCCCAAATACAAAGATAAATATATTATAAGAACATTTGCCAATCTATAAAGACGAGTTCATTCTCTTTTTTTCAGAACTATTAGATTTTCCTTCCCCTAACATGAAAGTTATACGGATTAGAATACCGGTATATAAAATCAAGTATAATTATTAAAGTGGTATTTTTAAATGTTTTAGGCCCATGCCGTACGTGTGGATTCAGATACAAAATGGGAGGCATTGTCTTGTTTATATTATTCTTAGAATATATTCAAAATAAATAAAAACGAGATATACTAAACAAAACAATAGTTTAAGTTACACGAATCATGTATTAAATATTCACAATGTATCAGGAATTAAATCAGTTATGTAAATAAGAATAAAACCAGCACGAAAGAAACAATGAACGAACCTTCTGTCATTTTAGTTGCTCAACCTCGCGCAAATGTATCCAGTGAATGTAATAATATAGCCAAACGATATACGCAAATATTTACAAGTCAGATAGATAGATGTACGGTTTACCCTCTTATCAGCCGGCATGTTGTTTACATTTTCCAATCCGAAAAGAGTTTGAGTTATGCAAGAGGAACTGGGGTTTATTTTTAAAGATCCTTTACTAGAGGTTAGGAAAATTTTACTGGAGGACTGATGACACAGTTATTGTTCATGGTGCAATCTTGCTCGTCGTCCGCTCATAGAATGAACATAAGACGACAAGAATCTCTTGACGAAAACTGCAAGTTGATTTGCTATTGGTACCACGGGAAATCGCCGTTGAGTTTATCCAAAAATACTTTACGGCCATTTTTAGAAAGAAAAAAACAAACAAACAAAGATTCTTATTAAATAGTATATTTAGTATATACATGTATAAGAATATCTATTTATTTTGGTTTCAGGATATAGACAAGGGCAATGCACCGCGCTGCTACATGTGGTTAATACATTTTGATAAAGATGTGTACTGCCAAGATTTGCCCTTGGCATGCATGCGTCATTGCCTAGATGGTAAAAACAATGCTATAGAGTGACTTTCTCTGGCTCATTAATGTCACCGTGGCCTCTCTGCGACAGCATCTTGAAGTAATGGCCCCATATCTTATATTTTGGAACAAATTGGTTCAGTTTATTTCTCTTGACCAGAAGGGTAACAGTGTCTCTTTGGCACGATATGACGCAAATATTCTTGCTCTTAGCACATATATTTCAATGGTGCAAGATGGCAAGGAGTGACACAGTTACTTGCTCTATTCCTCGAGTAATACAGTAAATTATCTTTTAATCTTTGGTGTGGTGCAGTTGTGTACTCCTCTTGGTACACGATACAGTGTCTTTTGGGCAAATAATACTTAGTAGTTTGCTAACCTGCTCTGTGGCCCCCGGTATACAGGGTGCTGGTTTTGCAAGTTGCAGCTCTACTTTTGTCTTGCTCTTATTGCGTTACTGAACAACAAATGCATAGGGGTTTATGCATTTTAAACGAGAGTTAATTTTTTTCTCAACCATTAAAACTTGCGCTCTATAGCCTCACAAGGAAATGACAACATTTTACAATTGGTACATAGGTGGGCGATTGTTTATACTGATTTATTTATTCTCGATTGCGAAACATGTTCTTACAACTTATATTAATCTCTCTCGAGACTCATCCCAGATGGAATCAACCTCGAAGTTAGAGAGGCAATGGGGAAATAGTGTATTGCCTAGGGACACTACCGTCATGGCGATGGTATGGCGATGGTAGGGATCGAACCCGGGGCCCTTCGATCCTGAGGCGAACGCGCTACCATTGCGCCACGGCGGCTCCGCAGGTGGGCGATAAAGAGTTTACAATGTAGGTGCACCGAGAGTTGTGGGTCGTCGTATCATATGATTGACACCATAAATAACTCTGTAATCAAAATGCGGTTAGGCAAATTTTATTTTTAGTGTTTTTATCATTATCACAATTGTTGAACTGTTGACAATTAGTGTTTACAAGAGTTGAATGACCGTATGTCTTGCTTAAAAAGTAACCCCTGTATAGCGTTGATTTTGAACCAAGGGGCAGCATTTAAACAAACTTTTGAGTACCCCAACTGCAGCAGACAATGCTGCATGGAATGTAAAAGAGCTTTTTGAATTAAAACTTTAGATGAAAAGATTTTCTTATATTTTTAGCTTTAGTGGCCATCGGAACCATTTGAAAGAACTAAAGAAAGTACAACACCAGTATGCTTCTGGCCAAGTTTGATGAATTTCTTTATACACGACAAGTATATGTGTATATATTTGGTTTTAAATAATGGAATCGGTACACTGTATTCTTAAGTACATGTATTGGATTGGGTATTTATTTGGGGTTGTTTTACAATAGGGTTATGACTGCTGGTTTGAAGCAGCAAACTAATATTTTTTGTGTGACTGAGTCTTCGTTTTATTTGCATCAAGAGAAACGAATGATTGCACGAAATCTTGAAACGATGAAAGCATGAACATCTGGACAATGTAGCAATGGGAATTGGTTGTCTCAACACTCAGTAAGGTCCAAGAGGTTTTCTTTAACAATTGGATTAGGAAACAAGTAGACAGACCTTAATTTACAATGGGTCTAGTTATTGGATCGATTGAATTTTCAATCGATCCAATGTTAACAGAGTATAACGAGGGGTCATGGCAAAACTAGTCCAAATGTATATGAAAATAGAAGCAGATAGGATAGTTTCGTGTAAGCTTCCTTACGGCCGAACGCTTTACATACAAAAAAGTAGTTCCATATATTCAGTTGTTTCGAATTAAACTGTCTTCTGTTTTAAAAATTATATAATAACAGATCTAAATAATATCAAAACATTTCAGAATAGCATAATATTAAATTGTTGTTTTTCTTATAATTTGTATTTAAAAATCAACGAGGTATCTATTCTGTATAGAACTATTTTCTTACGCGGTTTTGATCACAACAGTTTTCTAGTCAGACCGGAGACACTAATTTAGTATTTCCGCGAGAGCGCGTTTTCTGCGTTTTTGACGCACTCATTTTGTCAATGACGCAACAGAAATAGCAAAGAGCGTCTTCTATGAGGCAATTAAAATGTGTATGATCAAATTACTACAAAAACATTTCAAAGCCTCTCAAAACGCTTCGAAATGCAAGATAAGTTGTTTACAAAATACGCTTCCGGTATGGGATATGTCTAATTTTGACCCTATTCCGTCGTCGTTGTTGTCAGATTTCGGATCGATCTGCATTTTGTACCCTTGCGTTTTTGTGTGTATTGGTCCGTATGATACCGTCATCACGTATAGTAGACGCATAACAAGAGATGGTCAACGAACCTTAACAGAAGAAACAAAAACGTCTTTCTGAGTGATTTTAATGATCATTTTGTAGTAATTTCGATCAGACTGTCACTGTTGAAAGGGGTTTCAGTGTGCCAAATAATATCAAAGTTTAATGTCTATGGTTGAATGCACTTATGAAAAATTCGCTTTGTGGACAAAGTTGACTTTTGAGATGCAGTGACAAAATAGAAAGCATCCAAAGAGAAACACCTGTTGTCTTGCCAACCCTTTGATTACCCGCCGTTTCGTGATGTATCACATGCAGTTTTACAGAAGTAAACTGAATAAAACTTCTTTAACATAATTTATTATAGTCATGCCTTTTATTTTTTTACCATAAAGAGTATGACCCTCGGAATTTCTAAATGATCCCCAAATTCTGATACAGGGGGTCACAAATGACCCCTTAAAATTCTGATATTCACACATGTACAGTCTGTGTTGTCCTGATATTTACACATGTATGTGTGCAGACTGTGTTGTTTAGAGACAACCGATCCTCCAGCACTTTCAGTCCTCTGATTTAACAATGGACAGGCATTACTCAACTGCTTGACTAAGCCGGGAGTTTTTTGTTAAACAATGCGGAGTGTCCGACATTAAGTGCGCTGACCGAGAAATCATCACTTGACTTTGTATACTAGTAAATTGATATTTCCTTGCTGTCATAAGTGAAGAAATCATAAACTGCAACACTTCTATTATCTTTGACCTGATGTGTTTGTTGTATAACCTTGAAGGACTGATGTATTACTTAAATTTGCCGATAACAAATTTATAGTCCACTTGTACTGAACTACCATATGATGTTGATATTAATTATAATTGAACAATACGTAGCTAAGTGTTTGTCCGATCGAAATTACGTATATCATTCAAAGCACGGTACCGACTTAATATTCCTCTTGGCTGTAGATGGTGATTATGATAGTAAACAAGTATGGTAAGTTTCAAAGCCATACCTCTAATGTTTTTAAATAAAGTGGGGTGGTACGAAAATCTTAACCAAGGTGTGACATCAACGCCGACGCCGACTCCCGTTTTCTTCAAAAAGTCGAGCTAAAAATAATCAAGATAAATGCTTGAATAAGAAAGGGACAGTGTTTGATACGAACATTAACAGTAAAGGGTTAACTGTTTTGGTAATTTTGATATTTGCGACTGTGCATACGGTTTTAATGGTCGAAACTATTTTAATGGCGACGGCGCAAGACTGTTTTCGACCATTAAAAAACCGTATACGGTCGTATATATAGTCGCAAAAATCGAACGGCGTTTAAATCAGCGCATTTAAACACATTGTGCGTTAGAAAAGGGTTAACTATACAGTGATTTTGACATAAACGCCCGTATATGTATGTGCTGGCGATGAAACACGCCAATAGAATAATAAGTTAAGATGTTTGGATTGTAGTTTTACCTAGTGACCCTCTATCAAGGCCATTTCAATTGTATCTCTGGGTTCAAAAATAGCCCCGCCCCGGGGTCATTTGTTTTACATCCAAAAACTTCCTGTTAGAAATCGCGAAGCCTATCAATTAGATATTTAATATGTAGCATTGTGTAGTGGTCATTTACCAAGCTTATTCAAATCATGCCTTTTGAGTGCGGGAGATCACTTTGTTTTACACAGAAATATATCACATAAATTAGAACACTGTTTTCTCAGAAACCTTACATATTTTGTGCGCAGTAGTGTGTACTAGTCTATTACCAAGTTTGTTCAAATCGTACCCCTGAATAGAAATGACATAGCCCGGGGGGACATCTGTTCTTGTTACATACTGCAAGGCATACAGCTTAGATGTTCGAGTTGTGACAATCTGGGTGGTCCTCCACCAAGTTTGTTCAAATCATAGAGTTTTACATAATATATTGAACGTTTGAGGTGTGTATATCTGTGACATTGACATTGACACTTACACTGACCATGTCATTATGTGCAATAGTATCCAGGTTAGCGATATAGGGCTATCATGGCTTTCATAAATCGCTCTCGAGATGCCAGTAATGATCAAACCGATCACTTATGAGAAAAAGAACCAAAACATTTCGTTGGGAACCTCTTGGATAACCATACCAACAACATATCTGAACATAACAGTGACGTAAATTTTGGCTGATTATTACTGTTGGCATGTATTATATTATAAATGTAAATTTGGCCTTTGATCTTGAGTTTGACCTTGACCTTCTTAAAATGGCCATGAGTAAATATTTTAAATAGAACTACTGTAAAGTAAAAATAAGTGTAGTTTCTCAATTTTGGCGGCCGGATGTCCAATTTTTACATAATTTGACCTTTGACCTTGAATTTGACCTTGACTTATATAACTCAAAATAACCATGATACATTTTAAAGAAAACTAATGTGAAATGAAAAAAAGAAAATTGGTGTTAATCTGTACATTCACGACAAAGAAGTGACAGAAAAGATATATTTGCTTGTTTTCTAAATTACGACGGCCATCTTTGACGCCAACTTGGATTTCTGTCGACTCCAACCATTTTGGTAAAAATAAATTTCCGTTTCGTATTGTTCAGAACCTGCCGAACCTTTTGATATATGACACTCCTTGTTAGATTTTGTAGACCGGTTGACCCCCTAAATATGCAAGATGATTAGAACAGTTTGCTACACTATAAGTAATGGTGACAAGACCTATATAAATATTATTAAAATGTAATTTTATATAGGAAGACTAGCGTGTTTTAGGTTCATAAGCGTAGTGCTGTGTGTGCGTAAAACTTTAATGAGTCACCTTCTTCAAACAAGACCATAGTTATTACTACTTACCTATACTCAATGTCACAGTTTTAAAACCACTTTGATCAGACGGAGATCAAACATTTTGTGTTAATTCAGCAGTCCGCTTGAAGCTGATGTTGAAGCTTGAAGCAGTCTGATGCAGAAAAAAAGCGCGGGAAATAAAAAATTTGTGCCACTCGTTTCAAGCGCTTTCTGTGCTTTGATTTCTGTTGCTTTTAATCATAAAACTCTTTCAGACCCGCCTCTGAGGTGTGGTTAAGTGGTTGGCTTGAAAATTAAACCTCTGACTGATTAATGGCTACTCTTGGGTTCGAACCCTTCTACCACTCGGACTCTTGATGTGGCAAGGTTTAACAGTTTCTCAGGGCGGGCAAGACAGTCCAGTGCTCAAACTGTCTGCCTGTTAACATACTGTACCTTTAAATGCTGTTAAACGGGTGTTAGTGTGGCAAGATTAGTATGCTGTTATTTTTTGTAGAATAAATGACAAACAGGTGTCATCAACGGCTTGTCTAAAGTAATACGAATTTACAATTACAAGCTCATTCGGGCATTTTTCTGAAACTCTATTGAATTAATCTTTAAAAAAAAATTCTTGGAGCCAAGCAATCAAAGTAGATCAAATGATTTATTAGAGCAAATCGTAAAACAATCATACGAATTCAATTCAACAACAGCAACAACACAACACAACATTGAAGCCACTGCTGAGTCATTAATTCATACCATTCATTTGAGGCCAATCACAACACAATCAGAAGATTCATTGCAACCAATCTTTAAAAAAGCACTAGATTCATAAGAATCAACATTTTCATCGAAAGATCCAATCAGAATTCATTCTGCAATGATCTAATTTGTTTGGACCACATTTTTAGGGCGGTCATTGCAAACTTTTATTAGTGTAAACTTTGTGCTTTCAGATGAAAATTTGTTTTAAGCGACTTTTTTCTACCCTGTTTGTTTGTATGTGATTCTTTGTTGACCTTGTAATTGCTTTCTTTATGGTAGGACAATGCATCACATCAAGCTAAAATGGCGAAAGTCATTTTTCCAGAAGGTACCCTAGTTTACTTAGTCTTACAACCAAAGCTCAACTTCCTGTTACGTACTCCTCTATCTTCTTCACGACGTCAAGTCGTTGTATTTGACGTAGTTTTTCTACAAGTGTCAACACCGTAGCCTCTTCCGTTGTTGCAGCCCAGTCTTGCAACAAGGCATCGCAGGGGTCACGTGGGTTTCTGAATCGAAGTAAGCCGATATCACGCATAGAGCGTCCAAGCTTGTCTAGAAAAACAAATTGTTTCAAATTTTATTTCACCTGACAGAAACTAATTATGTTAGCATTTTGTTTATGTAATACTGAAGCGTTCCTTTCGAATGCATCAAACAATTATGACAGGCGCTATCGTGCAATAACAGTTTAAACCTCTATGACTGACATTTCCTATCAAAAATGTAAAGTTTAATTACTTTAGCATTTAGACTTTGTTTTCCCTTAAAAGTTTAAATCATAGCAAGTGGAGAAAAAATACCAGCTAGGAGTCTCCAGTCTCGACCTAGAGCATTTAACGGGTTGAGATCATCGCAGATTTCCGAGAACAGCCGTGGAGGTAGATCAAGCACGTTGATATCCCATAATGCACTTCGTCGGCGTTCAACACGTGACACACGCTGAGTACGGTGCACAACAACCTACGGAATAAATTTGTTCGCCAAACACTTTTTACAAGTTCTACTGTATGCACAACAAACTTGTGCCGCAAAATAGTGCACGGATATTTTTCGAAGAAATGAGGGTCACTTTCCACGAGGAGATTATAATTAAGTGCTGCAGGTAATTTTACACCCAGAGTGATTTTAATGTGACCAATAGCCCATTGATCTCTTTTAAACAAGAGGGTCAAGATGACCCTATACCGCTCACCTGGCTACCATTGGATATAATATAAAGTCAACAATCGCATCAAAGGAAATGCTAGTATCCGTAGAGGCCCAATACACAACTATCTAGTTTCTAGATCATGTGGTTTGAGAGAAGAAGGATTTTAAAGATTTTCCTTTTTAAGCCTATGTATTATTGTTAAGCCAAGTTAATCCCAGTGGCTTAATTTCAACATATGTTGTAAAAGACAACAAGACAGTGTCTCCTATTAACTATCTAAACTCTACGAATTACTGTTTTGAACAAGAAGATTTTCAAAGTTCTTTATCTTTATGGTACCATTAACTCTGTCTGAAAACAAGTGATCCCTAGGGCAGGGCCAATTTTAACCAAAAGGAGTATACATTTAACAAACTTGATACAAAACCGTCACACAATGCTACACACCAAATAGCGTAGACGAAAATTAGATGATGCTACGTACCAAATATATGACCTCCTGGCATCAAGGTATTGAAGAAGATTTCCATCTTAAGTAATTCCATATACAAGTCTTTATAAAAAGGTTACAAGTGAGGTAGGCATAATTAAGTATGTCCCAATAGGGCATGCCATGAACAAACTTGATAAAGGACCACAATATAATTGCTTTACACCAACTTGATATCAAAGTTCTATGTCTTACAGTTTCTGACAATATAATTTTCTAGGTTTTACTACATGTATATATTTCAATGTAAATATATATAACCCCTGGATGGCCAATTTTGACCGTGTGGTCTTATTTGAAGAGTCTTGATAGACGTCCACCACAAAATGCCACGCACCAAATATATAAGCCCTGGGCTTTGCAGTTTTAGAGATTTTTTTATTTTTCCATTTGTAACCATACAAACAGAGTTCTTATGGAATCATTGGAATGTAATTCTCTAAACAAAACTGTGAAATTCGTGCCCTCACGCAAGGAACATCCCCTCTAAGTTTCATCAAAACTGGCCGAAAGGTTTCAGGGGAGAAATGGTAAACTGACGGGCAACGAACGACGGACAGTTATCGGTCCTAGTAGCTCTACTTTGCAATGTGTGCCTGGTGAGCTAAAAGTACTACAAATGTAATACATGTACATGGGAATCTGGTTATATAAACGCAATAACTTCGAGACAATATGTACTTCGTTACTCCGGAGAAAAGCGCAGTAATGTATCAAAAATGGCTCAGGACTAGTATTTTAGTCCTCCTCCAAAGTAAGGAGAGTAGTCGCCAGGGTTTTCTTGTTACAAAATTTACTGATGATATCCATATTATGACGTTCCCGGGTTGAAATATGTGACAGACGTGTACAGATAAATACATTTAGGTTAACGAGTGTCTAGTTCTTTTCTATCTCTAACGTACTCATAGATAGGGACAGTTGCGTCACTGACAAGACATGTATATCGCCCCACATGTTTTTAAATACAGGTAAGATAGCGTATTCATAATCACCAGATTAAGTGCGTCTGGACTTACTGGTTGTCTTTGCGAATGATGTCCGATACGAGAAAGTCGGTCGCCATTACCGATCTACATTCGGATGAAACCTTAATATTTTAGTTTAGGCTCAGCTATGTAACCTCGCATTCAAGGAAAACAACCACATTATTGTGTTTTTAGGGAGAGACGGTCGTGACCCAACCGTAGATGACGCGAACCTACTAGCGGAGAACTGACCTCGTGCACCATCTGAATAAGTAAGAAAGCTCCTCAGCCGATTATTACATAGACTTTTCTCATATGAAGGAGTGGAATATATGGTTAATTTTGGACTCTGTTGAATAAAGAGAAGTTGCCCCTCCCACAAATTTTACTCCGACGGAACATATTTTGCAATAGGGCCGTTATGGTCTTAAATTTCTCACCAAATGTTTGCTGTAAGCGACAAATCCAAATTAGCTTGAAAGTATTATATAGCGTATGGTGGCGTCAAATAAAAATCATTCCTCGGAAAATATTTCAGAATCTGATCAATTTTCGAGAATGCAATGTCATCAACATAATAACATGTACATGTGTATAACAAAATTCGCTCCAGCTTTCCTTACAGATCAACATGAATTAAACAAATCACACAAGAATTCAACGAATTCATCTTGAAATCGGGCCAGAAATTTCCGAGAATTTTAGTAAGTTTTTTTTGTTCCGCATTGGTCATCTTCAACTGAAGGAATCTGACGGATGACAGTCTACTGAGGACTGCGAGGAAGTTTCAAAATTATATGCCTATTCGTTTCAGTCATTATTGAGGTCGGACGGCATACACATGCTGATCACAAGTCAGGGTGAACCAGGCACATTTGTTAATTAAAGATTTGAGAATTCATGATCCCAAGTGAGGTAACAAAGCAATTTTATGCATTATTTTATGGTAAGTAAGAAGAAATACTTATTTCGCTAAGTAACTAGAATTCTCAACTAGTGGAAATTCAGCAACCTACTAGAGGCTTTGAGAGATCTGAGCCAGGATCCTATTAGGTTCAACCCTAACATTCTGAAAATCAAGCAAGCATTTACCTGACCATTAATAAACTTGAAAGCGTTTCCTCGACACCAAAACTCCTTATTGTCTGGTAGATGCACGCGCAGTTGTCTGGGATACACGAAATCCTCCGCCTTTATGTTCTCATACAGGGAAAACATGTGACGTTCCTTAAAAACAATATAAACGTGATTTATATATTCATACTAATGTGTGCTCTTCCGTGGGAAACCAAGGGTGCTTTAAAATTGTACCCGAAATTGCAAAAAAGGTAGGAAGCATCAGACACAAATCAGTTTGTATAAAAACATAGATAAAGTTTAGACTTTTCACTTTCAAGGGTGATGAATCTTACTTTGAAGTTTTAAAGTATAATCAAGAGTATAGCTAATAGTTTGAGCAACAAAAAGACGTATATCCGGTGTATGTGATTTTGTACGGATTTCAGCATGTTTTACTATCTTGTACAAACGAAAGAAAATCATTTAGTATAAAGGAAGTGCCATTTCATAGAAGAGTGAGAAGTGACTCCGTAGTTTCAACAAAACAAGATTTTGTAAACAATAAGACATACTATACAACATATGTTAGCACGTATCTTTATAACAATTACCTCATACTGGCAGTAGTCATGTGGCCCTGCAAACGGACACATAACACCGATCTTAAACCTGCACTTCCGGAAGTCCCTCTCAACAATATTACACACTTTTTGGCAGATACCCCGGGTCAGTGATAACCCCGCCGCACTGTCCGAGCCGCGTACAACAATCTTCAGCAATTGTTGGGAAGGGGATGCACTTTCTGTGATGTTTTGGAGCTCGATTTTGAAGCTATGAGAATTTCTATAGGTGAACAAGGCTTTTGACGTAGAAACGTTCAAGTGGTATCGTCCATCTGTACCTATGTCTACGTGGCTTTCACCTGTACATTGGCAAACCAGCCGAGCAAAGACGAACGTGGGAACAACAGGTCCAAAGTCAATATACACCACCGTGTCAGTTTCTATATCGTCCCAGTAATTTTGTGGATACGGTAAAGTGTCCTTAAGTAGCGGTGTGATAAGGTAGCACTTCTCTCCCATAGCATCCCGTCCATCTACCCCCATGTCCAGTTTACAAACGAGATCAAGGTACTCGAGCAATTGAATAACTGCATCAACACTCACTTCTTTACTTACTAACCGACTGTTTTTGATTATATGGTGCAGAAGTTTCTCTGACGCAATACCCAAGTCAGCAACTGTTTGCCAAGCCAGGAAATATTCTGCTTTCCGTTCTGACCGCGGTGGGGCGCGGACCAGTCTTATCATAATATCAAGTAATGCTTTAGGGTCCAAAACAACTAATTGATTCTGATTGTTATCATATGAATTGTAAAGAACTTCTCCACATTCTTGAAAATAAGTCAACAAATCTTCAAGTTCTCCTGGTTTATTAAGAACGCATTCATGTTCATTACACAGACTCTGAATATTTTCTAAAGTTTCAATCAGCTTCCCGTGTTCCCGGCAGTGATTAATAACTCTGTAGAAATACAGATACTTGATTGGATATGTTGGCTTCATATCACTGTTAGCCAAGCCAAACAGTTGCTCGCGGAGAAGCATATGGTCCGGGTCTTTCTCGTTTTCGGAAGAGTTTTCCACTAAGAAAACCGGCTTGTCTTTGTTCCAAACCACCATGTTATGAAACTGTCTTGGAAGTTTCGTCATTATTTTCTCACTTATGTTATCTATGTCTTCTTTGCTTAGAGATGTGTCATCACGATGAGTTCCAACGATGAAAACTCGCACACTTGGGTAACGATCATGAACAAATATGGCCTGAAGCCAGTATATGATTTCAGCTATTGAAATCTTGAAATTCCTTTTAGCCTCCACTAAGTTGAAACATATAATATAAATACAATGCCCCATCATGTAGATATGATGTGTGGAATGATAAAGCGGGTGTCCAGCAAAGTCACGGATAACGAATTTTAAGCTAGCTTCACGTGTAACGTTAAGGACCTTGGTAGCATTCTTGATTACCGCTTTTGGTGCTGAGTCCGTCTTTCCTTCGAGGATAAAGTGACATATTTCTACAAATACACTGACAGAGATCCCACATAACACGTACAAGAGCGGACACTCTGGGATCTGCCATTCTAGAAAATAAACTATCACAATTCCAGGCAGAATACCCAACGCGTAACAAATAAGTCTGCGAGTTCTTCTGTTGTCTGCTGCAGCTTTCAAGATCGGGTTGAAAACCTTCACGTAAGCATCGAAACCAAGTTTGATGAAGATCGCGTGTGAAAATCCAACACCTATACCGCTTAAAACGCAGTACACATATGATTCCGGAATAAAACGAGCAATAATTGCCAAAGAAGCAAAAAGTAACGCAACAAGTTTTGGATGACGAATACTCCATATACCACTCAGTATCGACATAACAAACACATGCAGATGAGACTCTAAGAAAATATCATGGCTTAAATGATCCTCATTCCGGAACGGAGGTTTCATTGAGCTCAGAACGAAACAGAATCCCATCGACATAGACAGACCCATACAGAATCCTACAAAGGCATGGAGTGTCGCGTATAAAAGGAATGCGTATATCACCGACCACATTATACAGGTTTCGGCTTTCATTCCTGCAAAAGATTCATACATCTTCAAATGAATGAACGAATCAGTATACAACACTAACATCAGCGTTCCGATCGCCATTCCAAAGCCATCTCTCATAGTGTCAAACAACACGATCCCCGAGAACAACAAAGATATGATCAACATAAATGGAAACCAAGGAAAGTTCGATAGTGTCACATTTTCTGCCAAGTTGAAGTACATAAACATCATGACATATGACAAAAACGTTGCTTTAAGAAAGGACTTAAATTCAGCCTTGTATTTCTTGCTTTTTTCTTCCCTTTTCAATCTTCCTCGTACATGCTTTCCAACAATTAAGTCACACTCCTCCACATTGGCCTTGTGCAAGTCGACTTTAGACCAGAATGTTGATGTATCTGGAGATGTACCCTGAGTTTCAACCAACTCATGTTCAATACCTACAGTACTCTGTTCTCTCTCATTAAATTCCTCGCCAACCAAAAGTCGACGTAAGCTTGTTTTCCCTTGTCTGACTTTTCCAACAATATTTACCACCATGCGGTATGATTTGTCTTTGTCTTCCTCGATGGCCTGCGCATGCGCTCTTCTACCTTCCGGGCCATAAATGAAAGCCATGCCAGTTGTTAGCTTCATCTCATAAAGCGTCCGACTGTCTGTTTTCTCCATGGCTGCTACCTTTTATAAACAATTATCCTGTAAATTTAAGATCAATTAAAACCAACATGATACAACAAATACATACGAAATCCACGTTTCTGTACACAAATTATAATCATAGGAAAACTGTACCGTATATATCATTGGCATGCAACCTTACAGTTTGCCTGACCTATCCAATCAAATGCTTAAAAGTATTGTATTGTTTTAGTTTGAAACAGATTAAAGGTTTCATTACCTTTAATAAAAATAAGATTTATTTGATTTCGTTCTAAGTTTATCAGATTGGGGATCTCGGTCACAATTTGGTGACCTTCTTGAAAGGATAGTAGCATTTTATGAAGATCTATGAACCATGTTGGAAATTAAAATTACACTGTATTCTGAAAACCTTGGTAAAAAGACTAAAATGTGATTTTTCTTCTCAATCCGCTACTGCCTCTTGCAATAAATTTACTTATTCCTGTAATATAGACCTATTACACATCTTCAAATGATTTCTTCAGCACAGCTATTAACGTGGCAGTGATGGCGCTCCATAATTTCATATACTAAATTTAGACACATGTATTTTCACTTTCTGTTTTGATGCAACACACTTGCACAAAAGACACACTTTGAAAATCATCTAACTCATTTAGTAAAGAATGATACATGTCAAATAACATCAAAACAAATGACATTGTGATTATGATGATTATACGTACATGTAGTTGTATTTTCTGTTCTTTTGAAATCACGGAAGTATTCAAATGTATTATTATATATATTATGTATTATTATTATATACCTTCGGTTGTTAGTTATTCCCGACCGTTATGGACACATGTCCAAGTAATATTGTTTAAATCAATTCCATTTTAACTATTTGATATGTTTCCGGTGTCAATAATTTTTATTCTTTTGAAATCCGGAAGTTTCAAATGTTTTTTATTTATTATGTATTATTTTATATACCTTCGGTTGTTAGTTTTCCCGACCGTTATGGACACTGTCCAAGTATATTGTTTAATCAATTCCATTTTAACTATTTGATATGTTTCCGGTGTCCATAATTTTTAATTCTTTTGAAATCACGGAAGTTTCAATGTATTTTTTATATTTATGTATTATTTTTATACCTTCGGTTGTTAGTTATTCCCGACCGTTATGGACACATGTCCAAGTAATATTGTTTAAATCAATTCCATTTTAACTATTTGATATGTTTCCGGTGTCAATAATTTTTAATTTGTCATATGGGATTCCCACATGTGTGACTCATAAATTTGCTGGTTTTACGGATGTACAGGCAACGGTAGGTAAACTCTAGTCTTAACGGATAAATTACCGCACCTGGATATTAAATACCGGTATATTCGTCTACTGCCACGCTGATCAACACGTCTGTCAAACTGTGTTATTTTGCATGTTTTGCAGACGTTATGTAGGAAGATCCAATACAGTCTCTTCACATTTTATTCCCTTGGATGAAGTCTTTGTTTTCGTCCAGTTTTAAAAATATTCTTTAGTTATGCCGCTCGCTGGTAATCACGAGAGGAAAATTGAATTCAATAACCCCGCTCGCTCTCTCACGGATTTTTTGTTCCATCAAGGATGCTGTCTCGGAGGAATAAAATGTAAAATAAGTTGTATGAAATATTACATGAATTGCAAATGGTTTTGACGTCACCAAGGAACAATTTTCTGTGGAAGTTAAACAATTAGCGAAGCCTGTAAACAAACATCAGATCTTTTTAGGCCCAACTTTCGTATACATTCCATTCTCAACACTTATTATAATACCCATTTTATACGTCATCTAACCCTGAACAGAATTGCATCATCGATACGCGAATGGAGAGAAGTCGGGAAGAAATTAATCGTGGGTTCCGACGGTGAGTTATTAAAGCCCTCGTCAAACTTTCATATGTCTTCTTCATTAAAACATGGTGAGAGCGGTGGTGCAGAGGTTATGGTGTCTGCCGGTCATCCCAGAGGTTGCAGATTCGAGCCCACTGGGGTCATGACTGTAGTTCTTCATATGATAGCAGTACTGTTTTTCCCAGGAAGCAGACTCGAGAATGACTCGATAAGCTTCAAGCTTTCTTTACAATCGAGCTAAAATAAATTAGTACAAACTAAACGAAAACATAGTGAAGCATTTTAGTTTTGGCTGCTTCCAAGATTTTGGCATGTCAAGTGATAAGTTAAATTATCTATCGGAACGACTTGACATTACTCAACCTAATGATACACTCAATGTGTTTGCCTTCCAGTAAAACGTAAAATTGTCCCGTGGGTTCATTTACTTTCCTCTTAACTGGGTATCACCTCTTCTTGATCAGATAAAATTCGAACTGTTGTCGTGATATAGCGTGCAATTCCATAAAATTTCAAAGGCGAAATAAGAACTTCTAGTGACAAAAGTCCAGCGCCGTTTTGATCAGTTACTGATAACGCCGCCACAGTCAAATATGATGTTGTTATACTTTACAGCGACTATATAATTATAAACGTTCGTTTCTGAAAGAAATACAAGACACACTATGGTTATAATGTTTTCAATATAATTTAATATAGTTGCAATCAAAATCATAATTATGTTCGAGCACGGACCTACATACATGTATTTAGGTCTGTGGTTCGAGTATCTTCGTATTTTTGTTTCGAACTAGTACTACAAACCGTCCCTACGTCATCAGCCATAAATACATTTACTGATGTTGGTTTATTCAGGCAGCGCGCATGTTGAAGAATGTAAAGATTATTCAATGAAAGGGGTGACGTGGTCAAGTAAGCCTTGAACCACGTTGTGTCAATACAAATGTATGCATTGTGATAACCTATTTTCCCACCTATTTCTGATGACCTGAAAATTATAATTAGCTACAAAATGTGTAGGTACTTTTGTTCCTTTTTTTCAAAGACAGGCTAAACCGTATTTGGCGGTTGTCTACAACCTCCAGACATAATTTACCAAAGACACGGACCTATAATTATGTGTATGTAGGTCCGTGCCAAAGAGAACTCTGACCAGGGTCATTGCAAAAACGGCGGGCAGTCTGTCAGTATGTACAACACCATAAACTCTTATATAACATTTCTGACTTAACTATATTTCGTTAGCTAGAGCATTTGCTTTCGTAAGAAATATTATTAATTAAACGACCGAAGCTGTTACGGAAGTGTTTTCTGAACAGCAACTCTTCACAAGAAATGAATGATCATAACTCGAGTTACTTCCCTTTAATCATTGCCCGACAGATCCGTACCATCAAGGTACTTTTATGTTCCATGTGTAGGCTTTCTAACTGTTGCATTCTTTGCTCTTTATTGTAAAGGGCACAATCCCCCCAAACACCTCAAATCAGGTAATATCAATTTAACAAGAGGCCCAAGATGGCCCTATATCGCTCACCTTGGTACAAGTCCACTTGCCTGGTGGAAGATCACTAGATAATGTTATATACCAAATAAGTTTTCCTATATGCGCCTTGTAAAACAAATAATCCCCCCGGGCAAAGTCAATTTTGACCCCAGGGGCCTAATTTGAACAAACTTTGAAGAGGTCTACTAGGCAATGCTACATGCCAAATATCTAAGCTCTAGGCCTTGTGGTTTCAGAGAAAAAGATTTTTAAAGTTTTCCCTATATAAGCCTATGTAAAACTAAGTGACCCCCGGTGCGGGGTCAATTTTGACCCGGGGATCATAATTTGGACAAACTTGGTAGAGGTCCACTAGCCAATGCTACCTGCCAAATATCTAAGCTCTAGGCCTTGTGGTTTCAAAGAAGATTTTTAAAGTTTTTCCTACATAAGCCTATGTAAAACTAAGTGACCCCCCGTGCGGGGTCAATTTTGATCCGAGGGCTCATAATTTGAACAATCTTGGTAGAGGTCCACTAGCCAATGCTACCTGCCAAATATCTAAGCTCTAGGCCTTGTGGTTTCAGAGAAGAAGATTTTTAAAGTTTTTCCTACATAAGCCTATGTAAAACTAAGTGACCCCCCCTGCGGGGTCAATTTTGATCCGGGGCTCATAATTTGAACAATCTTGGTAGAGGTCCACTAGCCAATGCTACATGCCAAATATCTTAGCTCTAGGCCTTGTGGTTTCAGAGAAGAAGATTTTTAAAGTTTTTCCTATATATGCCTATGCAAAAACTAAGTGCCCCCCGCCCCCCCGCCGGGTCAATTTTGACCCGGGGTCATTTGAAAATCTTGGTAGGGTCCACTAGACGATGCTACATGCCAAATATCTTAGCTCTAGGCCTTGTGGTTTCAGAGAAGAAGATTTTTAAAGTTTTTCCTATATATGCCTATGCAAAAACTAATTGCCCACCCCCGCAGGGGTCAATTTTGACCCGGGGGTCATAATTTGAACAATCTTGGTAGAGGTCCACTAGACGATGCTACATGCCAAATATCTAAGCTCTAGGCCATGTGGTTTCAGAGAAGAAGATTTTTAAAGTTTTTCCTATTTGTTGCCATAGCAACCAGAGTTCTGCATGGAATGGAATTCTTTGAACAATTTTGGTAGAGCTTCATGCAAGGAACATTCCTGCATAGTTTTATCAACAATTGCCAAGAGGTTTCAGAGGAGATGTCATTTGAATCAAAATGCTGAGGGACGACGGACAATCATCGATCAGAAAAGCTCACCCTGGCGTAGGCAGGTGAGCTAACAAGCGGACAGTTTGCCCAACAATCGTTCCCGGGTAGAACCAGTACTAGACTCCCGATCCTCCAAAAGAATCACATAAAGAGACATGGTCAGTAGTAGGACACAAACCCATGGCCCTCAGTCTATGAGAGGTTACACTGATCTTAAGCCGGCAACTCTAACCAAGGTCTTTCAAATAGTACTATTTGAAAGACCTTGCTCTAACCAATAGCCCACGGAGGCGTTTTTTCTGTAAAAGCTGGTGCTGTATCACAATTAACTTTAAAGTGGTATAAACTATAACATCAACTTCCTTTTGAGAATAATGGTATGGTGATAGATGGGGCATGCATCATTTTATAGTGAGAGGGGAGAAGAGCTCATTCATCTCATTTCATTTCCGGATATCATTTATAACAAATAGACTATATCATGTTTGAATTCTTTATTCAGAAATTTTCAACAAAGCACAAAAGCCACAGGTGTTACATGGGCTCATATCATCTAACATGTAACAATCAAGTTTTCGTCCTTTTCTCTCTATCAAACATATTGGAAGCGAAGCAATTATTCAAAAAGATTGCTATACTCTATTACATGCATGATAGTGGATGTATTATATACACACTGTACATCTAACTACACATAACTTTACTTAAAATGCTTCGGAAGCCAATTGTAGTTTTCCTGTTCCATGTAAAAGTTTGATTTTGATCCGACTCTTCTGGGTAAATTACATCCCCTCGGCGAAATAACACATCATAATGCCCCCTAATTCATGGTGGCTTATAATGAGTTTCTGCATCAAGGGATAGTTTGATTAGCACATACTCGTCCGATATTTTTCAACACTCCTGTTAATCTAATCTCTAATCATTTCATACAAATGTACAATCATACAAATGTACAATCATACAAATGTACAATCATACAAATGTACAAGTAGAATAAAACATGTCATAAATATTGCACACAATGTGTATGAAAAAAGAAGGTTGCAGTCTTTAAGCAGTTCATCTTCTCCGAAGTTTTATTTTCAATTGGGAATAGGATTGAAATGCTTGGGAACGAAATATTGTGACAATCAAAATGAGGAAATTGTCTAACCAACAATTAAATATCAAGTAACATAGATGCCTATCTGTGAAATAGCCAATCAAAATGAGTTTTCCAAGGCTCACTGAAATAAAAGGATATGCACTATACTGTGCAGTGTTTCCTTGTTCATTTTAAGCATAAACGGAAATTATACTCAAACACATTAGGCCTAGATTTCTACATACTTACAAAGAAATGCAAGGCCACCTTTGATAAAATGTTTGTTTCCTCTCCAAATGATCTAAAGAAGGTAGGCAGATAAATGCATTTTTCAATTATTTTTTTTACTAACTACCCTATATAATGCTGGCTGCTCAACAATTCAAGAGAAATATTTTGGCAATTTGAGATGGCAGTTCCTCCAGCCATTCCTAAAAGATGTTTTTGGAAATTCAAAACAAGTAACTCAAGATGAACTGATGGAATGTTTTCCAAACAGGCAAAAAAAGTCAAAACTTCAAATTATGGTTACCTCCCTTTACCTACCAATTAAATTTTGTATTGCTCACATAAAACTAACATGCAGTGGAAAGCTGCACCTTCATATATAATAACAGGTGTATCTTGTTTAGGGAATGTGATTTATCAGCAAAATTGTGCTGGTTTAAGAAACGACGCTAACAGAAACTTGCACGATCATATTTCATTAACAAACAGGCTACTCTAACACTTCAAGAACACTTTCATTTGTTCGAAGACATTTTCATTTGGCAAGAAGACGCTAACCTGATAAAATTACCCAATATAAACTATAGTATCTAATTTATTTGTCAGTATGTTATAATTCCATGTCAGATTCGGGTTTCCCAAGTGCTCATAAAATACCCAAATTTAAAATCTTATCTAAAGGTCCCCAATTAACATGGCAAGTATGTCCTGCTAGCTCTAACCCTGCTGGTGGCTAGTCAATCTGACATAGCTACCAGTGCAGATCATGATCAGTCTGTGTTTCCATGCAGTCCAATCATGGTTTGCACTGTCCACCATTTAGTCAGTACATTTCCAGTGAGCACCTCCATGATACTGGCAAAATCGAAATATGGAAGTGTCCAATTCTGGAAATGAGCAGGGCCCAGGGTTGAAAGACCTGGAACTTGTTGTTCCAAAATATTACCAGCTGTTATGTCAACAGTCAATTAACTTTTGATTGAAAACATTATTCTTATTGGACAATATTAGCAGAATATTTCTATTTTTCTCTGAAGAGCTTTTGGTCTTCATCCAAAATGAACATATTTGTTATAGTAACTATTTGAAACTGGAGAAAAATAACCCTTAAAGTTAACCAACTGTTAGTATAACTGTTGATTTAAATTTGAGACAACTGGGACCTGGACTCTCAAACAGACCTGTGAAGCACTCTAAAGACAAACAATACAAGTTTGCTATGAAAACATGGATTAAAACTGGTGGTCTTTGATGAAAGGTGGTCTTATTAAAAAGACTGAAATGTTTGGAATGCTTCACAAGTGAAAGTAATTTTCCAGCATGAAAAGTCCTGGAATCAGTTTACAATGGCCTGATTCTAAAAAGACCCCTAACTGACCTGGTGCTGACAAAATCCCTAACTGACTGGGTGCTTACAAAACCCCTAACTGACCTGGTGCTGACAATACCACTAACTGACCTGGTGCTTATAAAGCCGCTAACTGGCCCTAGCTGACAAAACCCCTATGTCAACAGAGTATTATACTAATGAATGTAGAAAAATGAAACAAATGAACATTACCACTCCCATTACATCTAAACCATTATGTTAAATGCAGCAAATACTCCGGCTGGTGCAAAGGCACCTCCTCCCTCGATTAGCATATTTGTGCTTAAAATCTCTAGAAATAAGAATGCTATTTTCAATCTGCCAAAACTTCAGTTAAAGCCTTTTCAAAGCCTTAAACCCTTATTACATCCAAACACTCAACTTAAAATCAAGCCAGTGTCTTGACACAAGCTTTTAAAACTTGAACGCGTTTAACAGTTTAACATAATGGCAAAGACGATGTGGACAAAAATGAAACAAGGCCAATTTGCCCTTTTAACACTCACCAGAGAACACGGCTGTAAAGCTGTGTTTATAAACGGCATAAATTAGTAAAAAATCCTTCCCCATTTCAGGGCCACGAAGTCTGCAATGCAGACTCAGACCAGAACCCGATGGATGACATTAGACCTGGCCGCTTTCAATACTTCTGATAACAAAAATTTAATCAACACAAATGTTCTGACTAAGATTCAGAAGGACGTAATCAAATTTGTGTTACCTAGCATATAAACAAGGTAAAATACAGAGACGGAAGACAAAGGTTGATCATTTAAGCTCATTCTGAGCATTTTGCTCAGGTGAGCTAAATAAAAAGCACAAAGGAATCAGATCTATCACAGTACACTTTACAAGAAAGAGATTTAAAGCATTATAGCTCGGCCTCCATAACTAAACTAACAGAATTTATACTACAGCAAGTAATTACAAGTTAACACTTCCCACAAACAAACCATTAAGTTCCGAGAAACTTGTATGCAAGAACCTCAAACATTAACTCAGAAAGATATAGACAGAATACGTCTACACACAGAGTATCTCGTGTGTGGCTCGAGATACAAACAAGAGACTATACACTGCCACTCTCAAAAAAAATGCAACACTGAGACTAGTTATCCCAAAGTAAAAACAATCATCTATTAGTGGTGTGAAACTACTAGGTACTAAATACATGAAGCCTAAAATCAAACTTTCCTCCAAGTCAAATCTCAATCCTCTGAACCCGATTGGTTAAAATTGAGGACATTTTCAAATCTGACCAATCAAAGATGAGAAATTCCAGACTGGCCTCTTCAGAAAATGTCTTTTTTCAAATCTGACCAATCAGAAACAAAAGATTCCAGACTGGTCTCCAGAGAAAAGCTTTGTAAATCAAGGTCTTAATGAAAAGGTTTTAACCCCTCCTATCTGCAATGCTACTGAATGGAACCATGTTTCATAGTAGATTGCATATCTTCCATCTACCTCATACTTTTGACTACTTTTTTCATCAATACAAAACTTCACAGCCCTAAAAACTAACATAAATATTATAGAATTAACAAATATAACAACCAGTTTCAACATAAAATAGGTGGTCCATTCAAAATAAACAAACTATGACACATTAAACAAAAATTGTACTGAAAACTACAGTTTGCAATTAAAGCAAACTTAGCAGAGCTTTAAGCTTGCTAGGTGCAAACTGTTATGTTTGTTAAACACAAGAAATAAGCAAATTCTCGCACGGCTCTTAAATCTATAAACAGTCTTACCCACAGAAAACTAGATCATGAATAAATCAACTTAGTAAAATGCACACAACAAAATCTATACTGTATTTAATTTAAAGCCTGGTATTTCAACATCATAATTTTGATATCAAATAAGGTTTATTTAACTGATACTATGAAAACGGTAGCAAACAAAAATTTTACCATTCATCAGACTTGCAAAGTTTCATCACTTTGAAGAAGTAAATCTTATAAATCCATTACGTGTGTATACCATCTTTCCTTCCAAATTTTGTCTGGATCTCAAAATATCTCTAGTCAAGCCATAGTTAACCTTATATCAACCTCCAGAGTTTATAGTGTGACAAACCATTTGATTTATTTTCTGTGCGTTACTTAATATTGTATGCCGTAAAATGTTGGAAAGAAATGCCATGTAAAAAGCACAAAAAGCCCTCACAGTTCAACTTTTAAGACTACATGGACATTTTTTTTACACAAATAATCATGTAGTTATGGGTATTTGTCATGTTAAAAAATAATAGTTTACATAAAACAATGCAGACTTTCTAATACTGGTCAAACATAGTGAGGTAAGTCATGTCTGGTTTCCGATATATAAAAACGTACTCTACACACAGACATAATTCCAACGTGTACATACAAATTTAACATATCATCTAACTCCGATTGTACTCTTTTCACTAAAACTATAACTGAAAATTCTGAACATAATAAACAGAATAGAAAAGTCATTGGCTGAACTTTAAACACCCAAGTTTATTCTAAATGTTAAAACCGTTTTTAGTTTTGCTAATTTTCTTGATAGAACCATTGTCAATGTCACAAAATTTCTATCTAAAGATTGATATTATGTATCTTAAGTTCAAAGGGGCTAGCTCAATAATATAATAGCATACTTCTTCATTTAACATCTCGTTAATTGCAACTTAAATTGAACCAATGACAAAACAAACTAATTTCTTGCTCTTCTGGGGTCATATTCCAGTAGCATCTTAAGTCAAATCTTAAGATTTTCCTTAAACTTAACAATTTCTTTAAGAAGATAATTTAAAAAGGAGAATGTGCATTGCAGCATGATGAAAATTTATCAAATCTTCCATGACCATTTTATATAATGATGATTAAATTACAAACAATCACTGACTTAAACGAATTATAAAAATGAAAAATTTTGGACTTAAGTTAAAGTACTTAAGAAATCACTTAAGATGCTATTGGAATACGACACCTGTTCTAGAAATCACTGTAGTAAATTGATAACAAAATAACTTATAAAGCACAACTTCTGCACCAAGGTAGGGACTAAAACATAAGCACATTTATGCCAATTTAAACCAACAAAACCACAATATATTCTTTAGATAGAATCTGTGGAAAGAACAGACATATAGAATTTACATTTACAGAATACTGTTAACCCCATTTTCTAGATAGCGTTTCAAAGTTTCATTCCCCCAATCTACTGCTTTTTAGGAGTGCTAGAAAATAAAGATAGATCTTTATAGAAAATATTACCGTAAGAAAATACTGCAGTGATATGTCTGGAATAGAACAAGTCGATTCTAAATTTAATATCGCCTTACTACGCAAAACTGAACAAGGAAATTCGATGCCAAACAAAACCATGTTTTGTACGGTAGAATATTCGTATCAGATATGAAATGGTTATTTTGCAGCAATGGCAAATATTGCTTGAAAGAATTGTACGCAAACTTTCATGAAGAACTCAGTTTCTTCACTTCGGATGAGAATTTGCACATTCTGACAGCATGACATGCTATGCCTGTATAAACAAATATCAAAATTCAACAACTACACATTTTTTCTATGCTGAATAAAAATTCTAATTTGTTCATCAGAACTCTTCAAAATATCCATATAAAATACTACAACTTTTATCACAGATGAAGGATTATCTTTCATGACCTTTACAGGTCAAACAATCAAGGTCACCGACCTACTTTCAAAACTTACACATTCATACACTAACTCAGACATAACTGAAAGCTCACTGGGAAATATGGCAAAAGTTTTTACACCTGTCATAATTTTTAACAAAATAGTTCTCAAACTTTACAAAGTTCTCTTTTGTTAAAAACGACTCGAAACTATAAGAGGAAAAAAAGCGCCATTTTGACATCATCTCAACAACATATGACTAACTTAATGCCCATCAAATCCTCCAATTCTGCTTAACTATAGACACAATGCCCCACTTGTTCTACCTAACTGTGGCAAAGCCAACTGATCTAAAGACTGTATTGATCAGTACAATGTACAGCAGGTCAACATTTTCTGATGTCTCATGAGATATTTCCCTTTATTCTTCATGTATAATCTGATAACAATCAAAAATATTTAAGGATGGTTTTTTTTTTAACCATTAAATATTCATTGTATTCAACAGCCAATAATACATATATACATGTATCTTGAAGGTGTCTCGGGGGAATAAACCACAAAAATTATTATGCTAATGATAACAGTACTGATATCTGAGTTACACATCTTTCCTAATACATTGATCTATATGCACAAAGTCAAATCTTTTCCTGTGTCTTTGAAGGCCAAATAAGATGATGTCAACTCTCCTTCTCTCATTCATTTTGTGTACAAAGAAACCCAAAAGTTGATGCAATAGGTGTCTGTTTTAGGTGTTTCTATAAATGTAGAAAAAGTAGTTTGTCTGACACATACACTTGAAAACATCCCGCGATGGTTGGAAAGCCCGCTGACTGTTGATTAATGTTCGTCTCACTCTTCCGATATTGATCCATAACCAAGGTTACCATTTCCATGGTTACCAGCCTTTTAACAAGTGGTGTTAGAATGCGTGAAAGTCTTGCACATGATTGTACGACGATGTGTTGTTCAGGTCATGTGTTGCATCACAGCCCGGAGAGAATACAGCAATTCGCCTTGCAATCGTGCTTCCAACAGCATCAAATTAACATGCACCTGAAAAAACAAGAATGTAAACAATGAAAATACAACTGCGCCAAAATTTAGGGACTACTTTTACTTAAGATGCCGATCAATTTGCTTACAAATTAAAACATTAAGCTACAAAAAAAAAGCAATGAATACTGTTCTGACGAACGTAATAAAGGCTGGTTGATGATTTTTTTGTGGTTTTCTCTATTTTCACACCTTTCAATGTCTCACATCATTCTCTTTGTCTCTGCTATAACATCAAAACTTAAAACTCTTTTTAACATCACTATGGTCATCTATCTACTGTAAATTAGTTAATATTCACAATGATTCAATTTTCACAAATGTCCCCATTTTGCTAATATCAAAATCTTACGAAAGATTCATTGCACATAGATTTACTATTAAAAAACTTCTCCATACACGGATTTAAGATTTGCAAATAAACCTGTCTGCTAAAAAATGGCATAATTTTCGTCATGCGAAAATTAAACCAGTTTTCAATAGGTAAGTTCTTACCTTCTCAGAATGCTTGAATTCCCTCATGACACTGTCATAGTCTTTCTTAGTAAGTCTTTCAGGATAACATGTGACAGTCTTTATGTAAGTTTTCAAATTTTTTTCTAGCATTTGATTCACTTCAGCGTAGTTATAATCATCATGTCGGATTCCGTACATGCAATGAATGTAATTCCATACCGCCCGTCTGAACATGGTTGTATCAACATTCATTTTGTCACCGAGTCTGAAAACAAAAGGCAAAATCTTCTGACTGTATGCAAGTTTGAAGAATTACAATGTATGATTTGCACATAATTAACAAAATCATACTAAACAAATCCTTCTTTCCTGAAATTTATAATTAAGTTTGTGTATCAAACTTCCATCGTATCAAACTTCCATCATTTTCTTCAGGATTCAGAGTAGTAAAAAATACTGCTACATGTTCAAATGTGTACATATACACAAAGCCCCTTCAGTTAATCCATACCATCATAAAATTGCCAGTCCCATAAAAGGTACACAGTGGTAACTTACGTGTAGTAGGTCAGGTTATAAGCACATGTAAATTTATCGTCCAAGAGTGTTCCGATTTCCGAGTAGTATCTGTTCGCCATTGAAAACCCATGATCCTCCCACGAGTATTCCTGCGCCCGGAACGACGGAATGTCATCTGGTTTTTCTCGCTTTGCAAAATCCTGGTACATAAAGTCAGGTTCTACCACAAATTTCAATAAATCTTTCTTTGGCGTAGGGATGTTAGCACTTGTCGCAACTGAAAATAAATTCAGGAAGCATTGATGAATATAACTGTTGTAATACAAAGCCTAACATTCAAATTTCCAGTCCAGATCACAGCAAATACAGTTTTTCCCCCTCATTACACTATTTGATTAAAGACTGCAAGTCTGATACCCTTGTAATCAGCATTTCTTTACAAGTAACATAATTAAAACTCGGTACTGCATGTGTTATAAAGTTAGACAGCATCAGAGACTCTCACAAATTGCTCTTCACTCTGAACTTGAAAATTAGACTTATCCACGCTACAGGATTTTCTCTAAATGCAAAAAATAACAAAATAATTACAGAATAGACCAGCGAAAGGTTTTTCTCGAAATGCAAAAATTCAAGACATTTACAAACAAAACAATTACAGTGCAGACCTAAATCAGACTTTATGCAGGGTGGTAAATCATGGTCTACACTTGTAGCAAAGCAAGAAACATGTACATACTTTCAGCACTCTGATTTTCAACGTTTTCAAATTGTTGTAGAAGTTCTTCTGATGTCATATCCATCGTGTCTTCCGATTCTGTTAGCCGTTTCATTCTCTCCATTAACACGTCTATACCCAGATCTCCTCCAGACTGAAAACAGAGCACTGAATTTGTTTCATCTAAATACATCAAAGGCTTTCTATCAATCTAGAGACTCATTCACTCTAGTGAATCATTGAATTGAGTGTACAAATGCATCCGCTTATAATACATTAACAAACAAAAGGGACACAACTCAGCCTAAAAATTTTAAAATCTGATGGGTATTGAACTCCACAGACAGTAAAAATACTGAAAAACCTTACTACTTGGGCTGATAAAAATGAATTTTAGGGGGTGAGATGACACATATTTATCTGATTCATGCATCGAAGCAAAATCAAACTTTTGAGAAAACTTGTTTAATTATTCATTTCTTTACCTCACTGTATGAAGAAGACGGGGAGCTGTGTTTGCTGGAAGATTTACTATTGCCGTTAGATGGTGAAGACTTTCCGCTGTTGTACGTGTAGCCCCCTTCATGGTCAACTTCTGGTGTGATTCCACAACCATAAACAAAGCTTGATAAAGCATGGAAGTGTGCCAGTAGAATCAAGGCATGTACAAGCTCAGACACTGACCAGTTGTCTTTACCTTTCGTTAATTTCTGGAAATAGAAAATAAGGCAATTCATTCAGTTGTACAATCTGTTTTACGAGTGTTCTAAATGTTTAGTGATCATGTGTTTGGGGTTTATTGCAATCAATTGGTATTTCATTCAGTTATATATTATAGTAAATATTAAAACCTAGATATTAAATACTTAAAAGCTTCCATTTCATTGGCCAATTTTGTCATGAATCAGCGAAAATATCACCTTACTGAACATATTCCCTTTCACACTATTGCACTTAACACTTACCGATATATGATCTTTGGTTATCAGCCAAGGTCTGTGTGCTAATATTTTGTTAATCTCATACAAGTCACGTAACTTCTGTGGGATATGTTGAACACCACTAAGCCAACTGAGATCGCCTCCCGCTAGGATGAACTCTTGCGTGTGAAGATTCACCAAATAACTGCACTGATGTCGACCAGCCGCCTAGAACACAAATAAACTATTTTTAAGTATGACACAATGTGACAAGTATGATTTACAAAGTTTAATGGCTAACATGTCTTCACCCTAAAGAACAATAAATTGCCCATGTTCATTAACCTAGTTTTGGACTGTTCACATTAGCGTCAGCTTTCTTTTTAACTCTATATGTCATTTTGACTAAGTCGATTCATTTTAAGTTTAACTCTACCTGTTTCCCAGTTTTTGTCACAATATTATGTAATTCTGCTGACAAAGTCTAAAATGCATTTATGTTTCGGGTGTTGAACTTGTGCATTTTCCCACCCTGAATGAATAAATTTTAAATTAGATTTATCAATATCTAAACGCTTAAATAAAGCTTCGTCAGCGAACAAGAGCTGTGTCGGGGACAAGGTCTACGTACAAGAAAACATTTTTATTCCTGTAAACACTGCGGTTAATCTTATTGTTGAAGATGTAATTTAAGAATTGTTCAATAATAAAATTGACGTGCGACTTGAATACAGGATAAAGACACCCCTACTGTGCCTTGCCCTGTCACACAATTTTCTGGCGATATTACAAAACAATGACGGTCACATAAAAGCAGGAGTCAAGGCGGTAGATCGTATTTCAAAACCTACAAAGTACAATGATCTTTGAGACAGAGAAAGAAGGAGATTGACCAAGTTAAAATGGTATTTGGGTTAAAACTGAATTAGAATAAACACTTTACATTTAAACCAACTTTTCTTGTTACATCATGCATACAGTGGGCTTAAAGATATAGGCCAGTGTACAGAGAATGTTATTTATATTTGGTTATATGAGGACATTCCATTTTTTTCATTGCTAATATTTGCTTTAATTCCATTATCAATTTCACTTTCTTATCGCAACTGAACTTTCTCGACCCTAATAAGAAACTTTAAGAATGTACATAGTAAAGGTGAACAGGCGTTTTTAACCTGTAGGGGAATTTCAAATTCGCCTAAATAAAAAAGGTTTTATTTACAAGAATAGATAAAATGTCTACTTTTAGACACTTACAGCAAACATATGTGATCTATCAATTTCACTGAGATAGTGCTGAATACACAGTCCGATAAACGAATGACTAATCAATCCACTGTGTAACCGCAAAACAGCTGATCCAAATTTATCATTACGTGACAGCAACTAAAATCATTGACTAGTACAGTATACCTTTAACTTTGCTGTCCTTGAACCTAAAGCAAATCTGACATCAGATAGGTGTACAAAAAGATTTTAGAGAATAGAGCCAGATTAAAGCCCCAAAAAAGATATACCGGTCTTAGATGAAATTGTAGGGGGTTAAATTCAGCCTAGCTTGTTAGATTGCCGAGTTCCGATAAAAAAAAACACATTTATTACTAAAACCAAAAACCCATTGTACAAGATAATTTTTTATGTCCAAAGTCCATTGATGTTTTTATTTCTTCACTCTGACTGATGTTTATCACCGCCTTCAAACCAATTAACAATCAATCCCATTTCTGGACAATAATTGGTTGTAGTACATGTATATCAATAAAGGCTTGGGTCAGGAATACATGTATATAATACATGAATGTCGATATTAAAAGGATAGGACTTACTCCCACATATATGTAATATTATTTCTTACATTCATTATATATCCTTGGTAGACGTTCTATTTCAGGATTCATATTTTAAGGTTTCTCATCAATTATTGTTAATAATTCTAGCATTTTATATACCTCAGACTGTATGCAATATGCCATTAGCGCCACAACTGCTATCGCATTTCGTTTAATTAATTACCAAAAGTGCTGATGTGCCTTGCATTGCTTTTTAAAACATACAAATTTGCATGCCAACTCTAGTTTTTCTGCTACAGCAAAATAAAATACCATCATACAAATTATGGCCGCAAGATCAGAACAAATATGGGAGTTACATCACCTTGATGTTTCTGTTTCAAGGCCTGTTGGTAAATAATCAAGTCAGATGTGGTATTCTCATTTTTTCATAAACAAAATTTTATTGCAGACTTCAGCACAATTCAGTATGAAGTGTAGCTCTTACCATTATAGCGATGTAATGGCGGAAATGGTACGGCAGCGGTCCATCACCACGCAACAAATACTGCTGTGTTCTTAAGAAACAGTCAAGGTAATGGGGGTGGTACCCCATCATCTGGGTCACATGATCCAGGCGGTTGTTTTGGATGAAAGCATCAATAAACAACATTTGTGTCTGAAAAAAGAAAAAAAAACGGCATGTAACATTCTGTAGATTTACCAGCCGTCCACATTGCAGCCAGCAGATTTCTATTCAAGGCAATAATAAAATTCAAATAAATTTACAATTTTACATTTAACTGATACTAAACTCTTTAGTTTTGTGTACAATTCAAGTCAAAATCTCAATCTCAAAATCCTGCATAGTCCGATACCGAAGATCAATTCCCGCTACTCTTCTGAAAGTCTAAAACATCCATTCTTTTACAGGTTTTGACGACCTTCTGGTATTTTTCCAGCTATGTTTATTCTGTTGCAAATCATTTAATATATGACAATCTTTATTGTTATTAGAATAAATGTCTCTTCCATTTGTTTGAAAAAACCCATAAACCTTTTCAAATGTTTTAACTCCCTAGTAAATACAGAGCATCTATTTGTTTGAACAAACATGTACACAAAACAGATATTACTTTTTACTCATTATTAAAAGTGCGAGAAATCATATGTTGCAATTCTCTGTGGAATTACATATCGACAGTGCATTAAACCATCTTAATTATTTCCTGTTATATAATGAATAACATATTTCCAACAAATTCAAATGAAGTCAGCTTCAAATGTCGTAAACTCTCGAAACTGATTGCAAGCTAGATTGTTAAAAGTGAAATTCAGCACTGCCAAATAAGGCGATAATGTGTCTGCCTCGTGTAGGAGACACGTCTTGCAGAAATTAAAATATTTGGCTTGAAAACTTTGCAAATTCTTAAATGCTGACGAATTTTGATGAAAATTACCCCGCTGTCAGAAAAAAGTGCTTCAGATAAAGCCGCAAAAAAACTTAAATTATGATTCATCAAAGTTTTACAGGGAAATTTTCCGATCAATAAGTTTGGGTGACATCACATATTTTCAACACTCTGCTACAACATCCACTTAGAAAATTGAAAATTCAATTGTACTGTATTCATTTTAGGAATTATGTAAGTCCTAAATTTCCAAGACTTAGTAATCATTTACCTAGTATTCTAACTGTAATAATGGCCAATCCCACAGATGTTGCAAGCACGATCTATCTATTTTTCTGCTTCACGTTTCATTTTGCTATATTTTTATTAACTTTAATTCCCTCTTTATAATTACATGTATACACGTTTGCTGGCCTGTTTTGGTTGACGCAATATTTTTCTTTTCAACAACCGTACAATATATTTTGAAAATCTTCCAACTAGATCAAGCAAAAGCCCTTATATATTTCTAATAGCCTTAAGGACTTTAAAAAAGGACTAATTTTCTCTTTGTTCCATTGTCAACGTGAATAAATACATAGATTATTTATTGCACACTGTCTTGCCAAAGAAAAACGTGGCACCGGCTTGGCACCTGATCATTAAACATGTACTTGTTATAAAATATACAAATCACACCATTGAGGTAAATCCTGGTTTAGCACATTTTATCGAAATTACTTATATTAAATATGTAAGTCAAAGGAAAAACAGATTAGCATGTTCATAGTACCCTTATAAAGGATAAGATTTTATGATGCAATATTTGCAAAATAATTTTTTTCTGCAATTTGGCAGAGTTATTAAAATTGCAACTAAAACGGACATCTTCATTTTTAATTGCTTTAAAGCATAAGTCAAGACGGACTCAGTGTGGCCTGTCAATAAAACATTAATTAAACTTTGGAGCCTCATGTTCCACATTTCTGTCACCAATGTTACAGACTCCTAGAAGACAGTACCTTCTCTAGTTTTCATTCGCATGAACTAAAACGGTCATTCTTGCATTGTTACAGTAATCTTTCAAAACAGCAGAATGTGCAAAGCACTTGTCATCTTTTTATGGGCATTCGAAAATTAAGTAACATTTATTATCTGTTGGAAGCTTACTTTCTGAAACCGAATGTTGCTCTTGTCCGGTTCAACAATTTTACAGAAATTTTTGGAAGACAAGTATGTGTATTCTGTTAAATCTCATTCGACATGAACTACCTAGGTCTTTTTAACTTTCTTCATAATGCATAAAATTATTTCACTGTACAGTAATTTAGACTTTCATTGCCAACTTCATTTTTTTTAACATAACTTATTTATGTGCTTTAAAACTTGTAGACTTCTTAAGCTTGTCAACCAGACCTTTCCCTAAAATTATATCGACTTACAGTAATTGACTATCAGTAATTGACCACATACTTCAACTTTCATTTATCAATATATCAAACTTGACCAACAATCTTTGTCAACATGTCCAGTTATCAACTGATGATAGAAAAGTCATTTCATCTTGTGCATCTATCTTAATTTATCAACAAACTTGCATAATCATTGAGTGACCAGCTGGCCACAAACTGATAAATTTGCGGACCTTGCAGTTGGTATTTCAGCTAAACATTTAAGGGATGCTTTTACATTTAAGTCACAATAACACTGCATTAATGATTTTAAAAAGTACAACTGATAAAATATAAACCAAAAAGATTTTTTGTACTTCATTGAAGAAGTTATTTTATTTCCTAGTGCATGTATGTAACAAAACTGCCCAGTATCAAATTATTAGAAGTTTTAGCTTTCCAAAAAGCTTCATTCCTTTAGATTTCCTGTATACTTTTCAGTGTCAGTATTATTAAAGTACATCGTTGTTTTTAAGCTCCACTATTTTATCTTGTATGAAACTCACTTGATGTTATGACATGAACATTGTCAGCAAACTGCTGAATAAATTTTCCTTGTACAAATATATCATACTGGTATGTTAGTATTCCAATCAGTCAGCAGTTTTCAAGTCAACCAATCAGGACTGAGGTAACAACAAGTCAAATGAGCTGATAAAAATAGAACCTGAATACATCACCTAAAATTGTCAAGACTATTTATGTAGCACATGTCATTTTAAACTGCAACTCGATAAATATGCACTGATTTTGATAAAATGAACATGCATACATTAAATTAAAAGAATGAAAAGCCTTTAGGGCATGTTATATGACACATGAAAAAATAAAGTAATGAAATAGTTTAACTACCTTTCCAGATCCAAAACTGTATCCCATTTTCCAAACTGAACTTCCCCAGGTATTAATTATTATTATTATCTTATATTAGCGACTCCTTCGGATTCGAGGCACTCAAATGTTCTCTTAAAGGCTCACGCCCTATACTTAACAGCAGACAAGGCTTTAAACAAGGATTGTATCCAACCAAATCTACGCACTTTTGACAGATTTTTGTTATAATTTTCATCATCATGAATCAGAGTAAATATATTATATCTTTTAACTTGTCAGTAAGAGAGTGAGGGAGAATCAAAGTTTGCTGGGATTTATATATCCAAGTATTGCATCAGACTGTCAGTTACTGGTAGTAAACAAGTGGTTACTTGGTTTACACTACAATGCTCTATTACTATTGATCTTCCCTGTTTTGTGTATAACAGTAGTACATACCATTTCATTTATATGCTGATGAAATACATTATCACTCGGCATGATTTGGCTTTCCTACCTGCTAACGTTATGGGATTGCATCATGGTTTTCCATTAAACTTGCTGATAGTGCTGAATTAATATTTCACACCTGGTTGAACAACGACAGCTGGTTTTATAACCCAGCAAATTTTTGACTTGAGAAAAAGAGGGTAGTAATTTTTCAAAATTATTTAATTTAAGCTATATTACAAAGCTTCAGTAAAAGACTGACTTAGTTTGTTCCTACAATGTAACTAGGAAGAAAGAGCCAATCAAAACCACAAATAATTATTTGTTATGACCTTGGCACAGGTTTCTATTAAATTGATAGCACTTTTATTCTGATTTTATAAATGGCATATATACCCACATTCCTGCAGGCTTTGGAATGCATTTATCATGCTAAGTGATTCTTATCTTCGATGTATGATGGAAGTCTGTGGTACTTAATTTCTCAAATTCTTCTCAACTGAAGCAGTTACTTCACAGATGTACTCATTTATTTCAAAACATCTGTCAATTACAGACATCATGTGCATAATGATGAGTATTCAAATTATTTTAGGCCATGCTAATTTTATCTATAGCCTTCTGTCCTCTTGAGTAAACTGAACAAATTCTTTATTGAAATTTATGATCATTACATGATGCGTGGATAATAATGATGAACTCCTATTTAAAAGTATGAAAATGTTGACAAATTTATTTTAAGAATTAATTCAAAGAAGTGTTGCATACATCATCTAAATGTAAACCAGTCTCTTTTTTTTCCATTCATGCCAAGAGTGGGCAATTGTAAGAATAAAATGCAAACTAAATTTTAATCACTGGCAGACACTGTGTCATTAGAGAATACAGCACTCTTCTGAAATTGTGGAGGCACATTTCATGTGCAAATGTCATGCAAAAAGGAAGAGGTGGGTGTATTGTGACACAGCTCTTCCAAATGAATAATGGCCATTTTAGGTGTCATATTATTTATTATGAAAATGATTTTACTTGTCATAATATTATGAAAATGTTTCATCACTGCTAAATTAAAATACAGAAGTTAATTTTCGCCAGCAAACTTAGTTTTGTATATTCATGGACAATAGACATTATGGTAACACAAAAGGTCATACATGTAAGATTCTCTTTTATGTTGTATGTAATACTAAGGCAAAGAAAAATATTAAAGTTCTAACATATATATAGGTCACAGAGCATGCTGAAAATCAAACAAAATTATGGTAGGTAGGAAAAATGCACTTGAAAATGTTTGAGATACTTGTGACTGCCAAAACAAAAGTTAGGGATGAGGTGATAAACACAGATTAGGTCAAGATTGTCTACAATGTCTAAAATACTTAATGCTTTTTTTTTAATTTTCATGATTTAAGATACTGTTTGTCTTACCTGTTCATCTTTGCAGTCAATAGCAACAACCTGAAAATATACAAAACAGAAATGTCTTTTAATACCACACATTTTAAAATTTATGTTTAATTATCATGCATATGAAATCAAATTATGCAAAAGAATGACAGGTTTATGATTCAAGTTTCTACATGTCCCTCATTGTCATCTATGACATGAAGCAGATGCACCCTTTAACATCCTTATCATTATATTTTCATTAACACAGGCCTGGAAATATTTGGCCACTGAGTATTATCTACATCTACATCTTCAGATACTGGTACATGTAGACTAATTACTAGTCTGATAAAATTTATGTTTTTTCAATACACTTTATTTCATGCACTATTTCCAGTCTGTTTTATATGATTTTGCTTTGTACACGGGCAGTGAAATCGGCCCTGGATAGTAGACTAGCTCTAGAACAAAACTGATAGATATTTTTAGTAAAAGAGATATTTCAGGGCCCGGTGACCAGGCTATGGTACATGTTACTCCCTGAACAATCAGTAATGATTGTAATTGGGAGGCACAAGTCAGGGTATACATTATGTCTTCCAAAAAAGGGCTATACACCTATTGAAGGGGCTGAAACCCTGTCCTTGACATATATGTGGATGACTACTGTTCCTTTCAAACAGACAGACATTCTAATTCCTATTGCACACGTCACACCTGAATTTGGTCTGACTGAAAACCCTGTCACTTGATACAAAATATGTTTTCTAGTTCAATGTGTGTAATACAATAACCAGTGAAACAGCCCCGAAATATGCAACGTCTATTCAATTATCCGGACAATTGTTTATTTGTGTATTAAAAAAAGTCTGTTATTTCATCAGATTTTTTTCTTTCTGGTTGATTTTCTCACATTATGCTCTGTACAGCTAAAAGTAAACAAGTGGCATTCCCGAAAAAAGCAACTGGTTACTATTAACAGCATTAATCCTGAACCAAGGTCCATCATGGTTGCATTGATTTAGTTCTTAATATACTAAATGTGTTTTTATAATGTTTTCAGTATGAATTTAATACCGCCTCGATAGCCTAGTGGTAGAGTGTCCGCCTCGAGTGCGGGAGGTCGTGGGTTCGCTCCCTGGCCACGTCATACCAAAGACGTAAAAAATGGTACCAGTAGCTCCCTTGCTCGGCACTCAGCATTAAAAGGGAAACTGGCTTCTCTTCTCTCATACCCTCACGGCGATGGATACCATCAGGAATGAGGTGTCGAGAGTGATTAATATAAGTTGGATAACTTGTTTCACAATCGACCTAAAATAAATTAGTATAAAGTATGAATTTAACAAAAACTATCTACTTTTTAGGATTTTAGTATTTTCTTCACGGTTCGCAAGGCCTTCCCCATTCCAAACTGTTAAAATTTTAATGAAACTAGTGTTGAAACGGAATGTTAATATCGCTATAATTTGTGCAGGTGCGCATGTGCATTGATATATTAAGCACCCATATGACATTGCCCGTCTTCAATCAAAACATAAGGCAAGTGTGGTACATATATCAAATTTATTGTGATAAGTTGACTACACTGTCACAGACACGGAAAGCAATCTGAGTATCTTCATTACACTTTGGATCAAAGGATAACTGTTAAATAATGTGCAAATCAAAATTGTCTGGATAATTGAACATCCAGGTAATATGTCAGATACCAGTACATTTAGACTTGAAGATTCTGTGCAGTGCTGACATACTCGTCAAATTAATTAGACATGGAAGCAAGCGGGTTAGTTTTTGGATAGTCGCTTTCTTCATATGCTTGACAACTATAAAATATCAGATCTTAAACCGGTCTAAACTAGGTCCATCACACTTAGATCTCATTGGTCGCCGTGATTGGCCTACTATTTGGTAACCAATCAAATACAACCTTTGGCTATACTGGCTGGAAATTGCAGTCAGGTAAATTTCTCCTATTTCTGGCTTCAAAATTTTATTTTTTAGGCTGACGGGAGACATGCCGGGGTCTCATCCAAATATTAAGCTAACTAAGTGCTCTTTTGGACGGACCTTGATAAAATTCTCAACAAATCAAATCAAATCAAAACCGGTCAAACCAGAAAGTCTGATGACTTTGGCTAAAGTGTACAACTGCAAATCTGAATTAGGTCACTATAAATCTTCAACGTAGACAAAGCCAACTGTGTCTGTTGTGCCACAGAAATGGTCCATGTAATTTGACTAGTAATTAGAAGTGATACTGTTAGAACTGACTAAGGCATGTTGTTATAATTATTAGAAGTATGTTATTGAAGGCAACTTTTTTGCAGAACTTGGTAGGCTACTGTACACCTTTTGAGGTCTGTTCATTTATCAGGTAATCTGGTCTTGTCACATGCTTCAGTAGCATTCTGCATATCAACAGACTATGACAAAATATATACAAAAACAACTAACAAAGGATCAAAGCAGATAAAAAACACCGGCCGGTCTCAACTTGACAACGCACGGAAACTGTCAAACTGCTTTGTCTTTGTTTAAAAAAGAAATGCAAAACCATAAAACTTACAGGAACTTCTGCTGCATGGAAAGGATCAAAATCCAAGGGCACCATTTGTTTAATAACTTATCACTGCTATGATACAATCCCATTAAATTACTTTCTTTTTTCAGATTAAATTTTCCACTGTTTCACGTCTGTCATCACAGCTGATCTCATAATTTGACCTATGACACTACACCGCTGCCTATATCAATTTCCGTACTTTTACGGGAAAACCCGAACTATGGCCAGATGAGGCTCACCGTGGGGTAAAAACAGATACTGCAAGAACCCGTAATGGAAAAATTTCGAAATTAGTAAACTTCTTAGTGGAATATGAACTGTATCAATGCACATAAAATGTTAGCGTACACATAATAACATGTACAGTTAGTTAATTGGAAATATACTGAATTGAAACAAGAAATGATACTTGACACTGCTTGCAGATGAAGTTTATCACATTAATTTAAGTGTACCCTACATAATCTTTATATTTAATTAAAAAAGAATGACTTTACCTCTTCTGAATGGTTTAAATTCCTGATGCACATATTTATATCTGTGTTTGATCTTCGCATTGACGAATTTACAAAAACATTAATATTTCCATTCACATCATAACATGAACTGCACATACTACTGTATGTATGGCACAAGTGTCAACTAAATACTGAGAGACACTGACAAGTTTAACAAATTCTTATAAATTTACTCTAAAAGTCTCCCGAAATAGTCAGAACGTCCCGGCATAGAATGACTTTAAGTCGATGATACATTAACATTTGTACCGGAGCCCTACATGACACAAACAACGAAATCAGCTGTTTAGTATATCAGTTAATATATTCATAAAGGCCAGTGGGCGGAGCTACATAATGTTGTTATTTATAAAATGCATGAGAAATGCATACAATCGTAAAATCTATACAGTGTTTTTTTTTAGTTTCTCTGAAGATACTTGACAATAATGTATTCAACAGAGTTAGTTGTAAGTAATCAAGTTAGTTTTGTGAAAACAAGGCTAAGTTGCACTTTTTTCTTACTAATAAATATTCATCAATTTAACCACCTGCTCTCTGAACTTTGTTTTCATTGGATGAATCTGGAGGTGTGTGTCAAATGTGGCCTTGGCATTAGATACGAACGAAAATAATCATATAAAATTAAGAAATAACACATAAAATTGTATAAATGTGTTGTTTTTCTTTCATTTTATGAAGTCCGTATCTACAAAAGAACTTAATTCATGATATAAACAAAAGATGGCATATTTTGTATGTTTGTTTGTGGGGGTCAAAGAACTGTCCTGAAATTAAGTCTTCATGCATGTATGTATATGGGTGTCTTAGAACTATTACACCAACTATTTTGATCAACATTTCATCATCTCATCTGTAAGCTGTTACATACACGTAAGAAATATTATAACCTTCATAACAGTCTTTGTCTGAAACTTCTGGGGGCAAATTTTACCTTCTAGAGCAGGGACCATTTGCAGTTTCCTATCTTAACTTGTAGTTTCAACCTAAAGTTGCTTTTTGTATAATCCCAGAGTATGCCAATAATATGTCCAAATAGAAAAAAAAAGGCAACTTTAAAGGGCCAAACCCCTAATTCCTCTTCTAATAATCAAATATTCTTTAGAACTGTGTTTCTGTATTATGAATTAAAAGCAAAGGATACATTTCATAGAACTTAGAAACATTTTATATCCTGCTCAAAAACCTTGACCATGCTGGTTGAGTTACCATGTACAAGAAGCAATGTACATGCATATTTTTATATATACTGTACAGCTACAACAGCGGCAATAAAATGGTCATTAAACACTTACAACTCCCCACAGGGTACAACTAATTGCCAATTTGCCCTGCAGTTGTTCAGGCCACTTTTATTATTTATCGGTACTTTAATGGTCATTACAGAGTCATGTAAATGTACCACCCACTAGCAAAAAAAAAGCCCTTAGTTATCTTGCATTGTTCAACATTATTTGACAGTGGACACATACATATCTGATAGAGACTGTAGTTGTAACAGTTTAGTTTACTTGGTGCATTTTCAAACTTGTTTACTGCAGTTGCTGTTTCAATTCTTTTGACCAGACTATGAATACACTTAGCAAACATTGCAGAATCCACCTCCATGGGAGTGGTTAGAGTCACTGACTTGAAATCACTGTAACCTGTCAGACATTGAGAATCAATTGGGTTCAAGCCCGCAGATCCCAAACATGTCTCTTTAAGTGAGGAAGTTGGCAGTTTCTTACGGAGGATATGAGGATAGTACTGGTTCTTCCCAGGAACGATGGTTAGGTAAACTGCCCGCCTGTTAAAACACCTACAACAACAACAATAAACACTGCAGATCATGATCAGACTACAAGATGTAAGCTGATCATGGTCTGCACTGGCTGCTATGGCTGAATCACTGCATTCAGCAGTTAAAGAGTTAACTGTAATGTTTCTTATTTTGAAATAAAAATAAACACTTCTTTCAAGGATGAGAAGGAAGCTGCCCAATTATTTCTCAAAAATATTGATAGGTGTTTAAAATGGTATTTATTTGAGGAAAAAAAGTATAATAATTGCAACTAATATTCAATAACAATTTTCTGCATTATCAATAGATTCTTACACTACAGATTATGATTAGGCTGCACATATGTAAGGTCCCCCAACCTATTTCCCCTGCAAGGTGACACAGGATATTTCTGTTCCCATATCCCCAAAGTCTGATGTAGTCTGGTCAATTTTCACCCCATTGAGACCCTTAGTAACTTTTGGCAAACATTTTCTACTTTCCATTATGGTAAAAGTACAATAATCTAAAAAAAAATGAAATTTTTGTTGAGACAAGAATAATTTTCAACTAAGATGACATGTGACAAGTGTCATGATTCAATACTTTTGTTCAGCCGCAATTAAGATCTTTTGCTGAGTGCAAAAAAGTAGTCAACAATCTTTCATGTAAACAACTACTGCAAAGTTGGTTAAATATTTCGAGCAGTCAGACCACAACGATTTGTATTAAAGATAACCCTCTGTACGGTATTTAGGTAAATATGTTGTTAATGCCCTTAGTTAAAAGGTCATTCATTTATATCGGTCAGTGTTTATGTTGAAATAAATTTGTTTAAAGATTGAAGTGCATTCAATTATATTTAGAGCTATAATAGTGCTCAAAATAACCAGAAAAAATACGGTCAAGAAAAGTTCTTAAAACATGAAAAATGTTTAGAATATATTAAAAGAAAATAAGTTATACTCAACCATTTCTTTCATTAGCGCATGCAAACACAAATTGATGGGATAAAAGGCGGGTCAAAAAAGATTTTGTCATTTTTCAACTATGTTTAATAGGAATAAAACTGTTTTATATACATGTCTTTATGTTATTAAGCTATAAATTTCGCAATGCTTGTTTTGTAATGATACTAAACTATTGGTGAATAGATTACATTAAATTGCGATCACCATATACATTAAATTGCGATCACCATATTCAAAGGTATTATCACTTTAAAAGGGATGGTTTGTATCACAAATATATGTACATTTTGATTATTTGCTGTCAGCCTTCGCAATTATTAATATAATTGCTATAAGTAATGTTTTCTTTTCTGAATTTTGTTCTATATTTCGTTCAAAAAATAAAACAGTATTTTGTACTATATTTTGTACCAAAATAGAACATTGTTTTGTTACAAGTCTCAATTACGTGCAACAATTTACATTTTAAAAGATTATATTAAATTTTGCTGTTGTAGCCAAGGGAAAGGCAGGAGACAGCAGCAGGCTTCCTTACATTTTTATCCTTTTGGCATATATTTTCAGGTTGCAGCTGCTCTCTAACAGAAAGTATACTGGAACCAGTATATTATCTGGGAACCATTACAAAAACATACATTTTATCAATATATGGGGAGAAATCTAATTTGCCACTTGATAAAGATTTATTTTGAATGCCAACTTGGTGCATTATTTATCACAGGTTTGTTCTTCTCAATGTCATTATATTATCATTAGCCTGCGATTTTAGTGCAAACCACTTTCACATTGAAATGTCACCAAAATAATCTGGTAATCAGCTGATACAAACCACCAAAATATTCATTCTTTGTTCAAGGACCTGAGAATTTATCACTTTATTTACAACACTATTTTTTGGTGCTAATGTACATATATCAACATATATCAATTGATAACATGGCTCCTTCAGCCATCTGTGCTAATACACTGCCAGGTGTGTGAAGGCATTTACATGCACATACACCGAAAGCTCTCTTGATGTCACCTTCAAAGAACAATTAGAGACCTTTTCCTTTCCAAAAATAATCTAATGTCACTAGCGATAATGAATTAATGTCACTAGCGGTAACGAATTTCTGTTTCTAGAACACTTAACAACAACTTCTCTACACCAAACACATCCAATGTCTTGTGTTCTGGAGAGTTTGGTTTGTACAGTACCTGGTAGGTTGTTAATGACAGGCCAAACAAGTGACATTTTACAACCAGTGCAATTTTACTAATATTGTTTATTCTTTTTTCACGACTGTAAATTGCCCCCAATACCAGGTATTACAGTAGTGAATGATTATTATGAACCATTATACACTTTTAACAGCATATTTATAGTACAGCATATTTAAAGTATCTACATCCTGAATATAATGACTGCCAAAACCAACAAAAGATTTCTAATACTTAATTCTAGGTAAATTTGAAACAATCTGATGACACAACTTTCATCATATCTCTCTCTCTCTCTCTCTGCATTCACATCTTCCAATCATATCAAAAGGCTCTTGTATTTTTGTTGTAATAGCTGACACAATGTATGGGAAGCTGAAAACACTAAGGGCTGTGCCAAACTTTTGCCATCATGGTGCTGTGGTAGCGCATTTGCGTCAGGATCGAAGGGTCCTGGGTTTGATCCCCTCCGTAGCCATGTGACGGTAGTGTCCTCTAATGGCACTTTTCTTACTATCTGAACTTATATATTAGACTGCTTCTGTATTGTGTCAGACTGCTTCTGCACTTTGTCAGCCAGACATAATAGTCTACCCCAAAGGAAACAAAATAAACAGCATCAAGGTCAAAGAACCTACTTCTGATATTAACAATAAACCTAGACCAGACGAAGACCAGAGGATGATCAAAGAGACAAATTCTTCCCAACACTGTGTCTCAATAGCATTTTAATAATAATACAATTACATTTGTAATAAATTATAATAAATGCCCCACCCCGTTCCCCCTCCAGACATTTTTCCATCGGAGTAAGATATTCAAATGCGATGCATGGAATCACCAATAACTTTTGGGCAAATTCATGTGACACTGCGAAAAACATTATGGTTAAAATTTATATACTTCAGAATGGTGCTCTGACCAGGGATGGGTCGAGTACTTGGGGTTAGTACTTGAGTAAGTACTAAGTACTGGATGCTAAAGGAGTACTCGAGTAAGTACTGAGTACTCACTTTTGTGTGTGTACTTGAGTAAGTACAGAGTACTACTTAAAGTACTCACGAGTACTTTCTGAGTACTGAATTTATTATTATTATTATATGCATAAAATTGTCTAAATGACAATGATGGGTCACAAATAGAAACTTGATACGTTTTTCAAATTTTATGTAGAATAAATTTAATGAGTATTGTGAGCATGTAAAAAATTAATTAACCCAGAAAAATATCAATGCAGAAATATATTCATAAATAGGCTTAAACACAGTTTAGTGTAAAACTTCTATTCACCAAAGTGACCAATTTGTGAAAATTAAATCTGCCTGTTTGTAAAGGTGATAATACTATAATTAATTGTTATTAGCAAATTGCTATTATGCATTGTATACGGATAATTAAGGTGATATCACCTTTATTTACTCCACAAAATGTTCTGTATATTGATGTTTTATAAGCTTACTGAAGTAATGTATTTGGTAGTTCTACCATAACTTTAACTACATTTACTGTGACCATGATTTATTTATAATGCATTTATGAATAAGTTATTATAATACAACATGTACAAAAGTAGGCAGTTTTTTTTAGCTGATCCAATTTGTTGTTGATTTGAATTATTTCTTACCGTTCCCTATATATAATTATATACTTCATTGGGTTACTTTATGTTGCATTTTACACGTAAGTGTGGAAGTACTCATAGAGTACTCGTAAAGTACTCACAAGTACTGGCCATTTTGCTTTAGTACTTAAGTAAGTACAAGTACTTGTACTCATAATTTAAGACGAGTACAGAGTACTGCTGAGTACTTGAAAGTTGGTACTCGAGTAAGTACGAGTACCAGTACGAGTAGCACATCCCTGGCTCTGACACATAAAATATTGAAAGGCTTTCTACCATTTTGCTTTTTTTTCGAGATTTTATAACTACATTTGCATCAGACAGTAAAAAGCAAGGACAAGGTTATATATACTTAGACTAAAACTGCACTTACTACCCTTAAACATTTATTTATCATATGATGTACTCTTATTCTTTTTTTTTTCGCATGGGTTGGCAAAATTTTATGTGCGTTCAGCAGTTTCAATACTTTGTACTATTGTCTGTTTTATATCTTTCTAATCTGCAGTTTTCATCTAATTTTGCTAATGAATCAAACAAGTGCAGGATTGCATGAAAGAGTAAGGCTAGACCCAGAATTAAGCCATATTGTTGTGTATCAGGCAAATGTTTTTAATCTGTAGTTACCTGCCACCCCCTTAAGCCTTTTTTTTCAAATTTATAATTACAAAAACAAGATTGACAACAGAGAAATTGTGACAATTATTATGCTGAAAAACTCTTCACTACCTTCCTCTGTGTATAATCAGAGTCATGCAGCTGCTTGAAATTCATTATCTAATGTCTGCAGACTCAGAACAAAAAGATCTATTTTCTTAAAAAAAATATAAATTTTATTTACATAATTTTATTATAAGCAAGTTTTGTTGTTGTTGTACACTGTATGTTGTTGTTGTTGTTGATTAATGCCCATTCCAACTTTGGTCATTTTAACAGTCAGACAGTTAACCTAACAATCGTTCCTGTGTAGAATTAAACTCTGATCCTTTGTTTCAAACTGCCACCTTATTCACATAAAGAGACATGGTCGGTTAAGCAGGGCACAAACCCATGTCCCTCAATCTATGAGAGGTTACAGTGATTTCAAGTCAGCAACGCTTAGTAAACCAATAGACCATAGAGGCGGTTGTGCCCAGGAGTGTATGGAACTTCCTATAAGACAAGATAAAAAAATTCTGGCCTTATCTTCTTGTATCACACAGCGATCCATTTATAAGTAAACTACTTAATTGATCTGCAGAAAATAATTAATATAATGAACACCATTCTATATTGTAACTACAAAAATAACAGTTAGTACATTATGATTATTAAGACAGTTCTTGGTGATATGAATGATTGAACAGAAGAGCTTTTGGCATCATTTCTACCTAATTTCTATCCTACACCACCTGCAGTAATTATGCAGCTATGAAATACATGTAACCTATTTCTGAAGATTCCCAAAAATCAGACTTTTCAAGAACCCCCTGAAGAGGTTTGATGATCTACAATAAAATTTGATTTACATGGTTTGACAATTAGGTATAAAGCATACTATAACTGTTTTATTGCCTACTTTTACCATTTTTCAAACTTACAAATTTATATGCATTGGCTACAGGAAAATGTATAATGTCTGAAATGTCTGTCACAGCAATGAAAGATATATAATTTTTCAAGAACCCCGGGGTAGACATTGCCATAAAGCGTGACATTATCGTCAGGGGTGGTGATAGTAATTGGTGTTAACTTGTTGTTTGCAACTCCTAAATGACTGTGGGGGACACAATATGTTTCTGGGATGATGTAACTTGTTACACCATTTCGTCACCTGAGCAACAAAACTTGCTTGCATCAGTTGGCACTTAGTGTTGTTTGTAATTTATTTACCAGTGGCACTCATTTAATCTTCACTAATATTTTCAGACTATTGTGAATGTGATATGAAATTAATATAGTAATTTTGCATTGGTTAATCAGAATAAATGTAATATGGCTGTGATGTACCGACAATGTCATATGAAATTAATCAAGGCTGTTGCATGGAAATTTTTATCACTGAGTGCAAATTTAAGCCAAATAAAGCTTCATTAATCATAATAACACAATAATAACCAGCAAACCAAAATATTTTCATTTCTATTCTTTTCAAAGCCTACAGGTCCAGTGGTTTAGAGTCGCTGACTTGAAACTTGAGTATAAACTCTCATAGATTGAGGGTCATGGGTTCGAGACCTGCTCCCCACCATGGCTCTTTATGTGAGAAAACGGAGGAACAGGGCTAGAGTACGTACTCAGGAACTTTCCAGGAACGATGGTTAGGTAAACTGCCTGCCCGCTTAAAATGACCGAAATACCTTTGGAACGGGCGTTAAAACACATACAACAACAACAACAAACACTGAAGATCTTGACAAGCATTAACTCTGCACCAACAACTACAGCTGAAGGTACCGTTTTTACAAATAACCAAACTGAGGTCTGTAATTTAAGCGGAAACTTGATTAGAAAAGCATTTTTTGTCCTTCAAGGCAGTCTTTTCGTGTGCTTCATTTGCATGAAAGTTAAATTAAAAAGGCCACCTTTAAAAACTTGTTTGTTTCATATTCTACTAACAGTCCAAGAAACAAAATTTGACGACTTGACAAGAACTTGCACAGTAATATAAACGGATAAATTTTCTTCTACTGCACATGTCTATTAATAGCCTGGCGTCTTGTAATGTCTGCTTTCAAGCTTTCAATAACACTCAGCCCTCATACGACTTTGTAATTGAAACATTATAAGGTTCTTCCAAATAGTGCAGCAAAATGAGAGGCTGCCAGCATGCCTCCCTTAAGGGCAAACTGCTGTTATTGCTAAATGTCTATGAATGTCATCATTTGTAAATGTTTACCAAACTCTTGATTACGTTCCAACCCTTCCGAGGCGTAGAACAAGAAGTTTTTCATGCAGGAAAGCAAACAATTTCTTTCATCTTGTCTTCTTTCAGATAGCATAATACAGTTGACTCTTGTTATCTTGAATTTTTAGGGACCAGGCCTTTTACTTCGAGGTAAACCAAGTTCGACTTGAACAGAAATTCGAGGTGAGCGAGTTTGAGATACTGAGAGTCAACTGTATTATACAATAAGGCATCTTGCAGTGAGATTAAGAATACTGTGAATGGAAAGTACAACGTTATAGGGTAGAGCACCGAGTCCTAGCCCAAAAGCTGCAGGTTCGAATTCCATTAGGAGAATTCGATAATGACCACCACAGTCCCTTCTTTCGTTCAGTTCAAAACCCTAGCAAGCAGTCATCCAGAGTATACAGTCGAACTTGCCCATGCGACCACGTGTATTAAGCGACCTTTGTCTTAAGCGACCGCCTCTGAATCCTCCCGAGCGTTTTTACACTGTATTGCTATTGCATTAAGCGACTTTTGTCTAACGCGACCAGCGACCAGTACTTAGCGATCCATAATCGGTCTTTTATTCGTATTAGGCGACCATTTATGTGCAAACAGATCCTTTCTATGAAAACTGACCGCTTTGATGTTGCATTTAACGTCCAAATTAGGCACGGAGGTGTCAAATCTCATAAGGATTATCGTCCATACTTATGTTCGCAGGTGTTAATTGTCGAGTATTTACCGACTTTCGGTACTTTCATGTTCAAACTAATTTGCTGCTTTTGGAAAATTACCACGTGACATAACGATATTCATGGATAACGGTTGCAGTTTCCGGTGATACTTTGTATTAAGAGACCATTTTATTAAGCGACCGGTTTTGGCCTTTCCCTTGAGCGGTCTCTTAATACAAGTTTGACTGTAGTTAATAATTACAAATTGAGAGAACTTGAGTCAGTTTAAATAATGGTCTTTCGGATGTGGCCTAAAAACCGAGGTCCGATGTTTCTGCGCTGTACATCTTGCATGTTAAAGAACCAGGGGGTGTCTTTGGAACTAGATGTGATCTGTATCTTGCACTATCCCCTGAAACCTAAAATAACTGAAACTCTTCTGGGGGTGTTGGTCATATGGATTATCCAGTTCAAACAATAAAACTCTAAAATACATACATAGAGTGGTGGAACCTATGCTGGCGGTATCCCTATGCTGGTGGTATCTCCGAAAAACGGCTATTTACAGAAAAACAGGTGAAGAAAAATTTTCAGGGTACATTCAGCATTGACAGTCGATGAAATGCTTTTACAGCAAACGTAGTGATAGCCCGCGCGTGCAGCTCTGTGACGTCACAGCAGCCGATACAATTGTACTTGATCCATTTCGCTAGAAAATTTCTTAAATATAGACATCAAAATCACCCAGTTAAAGTTAGCATTTTTGATAAAACTTATTTCTTTTGAATAAAAATGTATATTCTATGGAAACTGTTATATCCTGTTAGTTAATATTTAGGCTCTTAAAACTGTTTCCCACCTGTTGGTTGTCAAATATCACATACCGCCAGCATTGGTTCCCTTCGAGGTGAAATTTCAAGTTTTGACATGTGTCGTGTCAATAGCTCCCAGAACCACATAGTCAAGTGATGAACCACATCAACGTCTTGTTTCGATTTAGCAGGGATAACATTATGTTTTTGCTGAGACAAATCAAAATGGTTAGGATTTCCTGTTTTCTAAACTGCTGATATACATTCAAAGGTTCACCCACTCTACAGTTTGAATTGACTCCTGAAATTTACGGTACAACCATGTAGTTGCTTTAATTGCCTGGAGAGAGTTTAAGAGTATAATTAAACTATATAACCAAAAGTCTGACTACTGCAGCTGTATAAGTTAAAGTGTCAGAGGCCAGGCAGAAGAAGTTATTTATGATGGTAAATTGACAGCACGGAGAATTTGAGACCTACAGTTACTGTAGATATAACCAGCAGTCAATTTTAAACATCACTGAAATGAATCGATTAATTCTGACAGTTACAAGATGACAGTCGGGGCAGGACACGCCGGAGGGGACGATTGCTCAATTTTAACCTTAACACATAACCCTGTATATCTATTGATTTTATTCGAATCAGAACAGAAACAAACAAATCTTCTACACATGGCTTCTGTATCGCCTAAAAAGAATACCACAGCAGTTTTGAAGTTCTATTGCAACTATGGGCCATTTTCATTGTGTGAAAATTATTGGCACTCTGCGGTTAAACTTAAAACATGCAGGAAAACACTTCCACTCAAGAATTGTGAAGTTATTGCTTCCTCTAAAAGTTCTCATTAACAGTGTCTTGAGTTTGCACAAGACGATAAAAACAGGAAAACACTTTTTTAACAAGAGGTGACTGGCGAGTCCATTTTGACTCACAGGAGATCTGATTATATATTCTGAGGTACATACAGCAAAATTAAGGGGCATACAGGTTTTCTTTCTTGCATTCTATGCAACACAGGTTCACCACTGCAGTTGAGTGGTAACAGTCTCTGATTTTGAAATCACTGTAACCTCTCACAGATTGTGGGTCATGGGCTTGAGACGTGCAAACGACCATGTCTCTTTATGTGACAAAATTGGCTAGAAACAATGCTTCGGTCTAACATGCCCACCTGTTAAATGACCAAAATACTTCTTGAATGAGCGTAAAACTCCAAATACAAGCAAGATACGTACTTTTTGAACATTCCACTAAAATCATGTATAATTTCTTTTGCTTCAATTTGAGCAGTAACTTATGATTATGTTCAATCCCACAACCCTGATAAATGAAACAGAATATTATGGTGAATGGATAATTTTCTTAGAGACCACCAACATATATATAGTGAAATACTAAGAATTAAGGAAATGATATTGTTTCACATCAAACTTTCAACACTTCAGTCTGAACAGTTACCATTAATTGCTCAAATGAGTCAAAGGTCGTTGATAGAATTTTATTGAATGGCAAACATAGCAAATCTTGATCAAATGCATGAAATGTGCAGGCTGATCATGATCTGCACTTGTTACAAATGCTGATTCACTTGCTGCCAGCAGGGTTAAATAGATTGCCAATGGCCTGCAACAATAAATAAGCATCTTCATCAGGCAAGATAGAAGTTAAACATCTTTTATTTAAAACTGAATCTTATTTCTCCCATTTTTTCAATAAATTCAATATGGAAAATCTATTTCTGTTGTTTTTTTCCAGTTACATTCCAACTGATAGTGAAGGCAATTTAGTCTTTGATCATTTCCCTTTACAGTGATCCTGACTTTTGCAAGTACAGAAATTGAATGTCAGGGTTACCTCCCTTATTAAAGTGACATTATGCGCATCTTACTGCACATAGTGTTTTTTGGTGATAGTTTTATAAAAGCAATTTTCAGTTGCTGTGCATTTAAATGTGTTAAACTAATAATAATGCCGCATTAGTATTTGAAGTTGGTGCTTAAGAAATAAAATAAAATGTTCTAATAAAATAATAGTTCCTTTGTTATTGTTGTTGTTGGTAGAGATTTCGGCAGTGGAAGGGAAGCAACTCCTGCATGCAGTTGCTTTTTTCTTAAATTAACTCTCCATGCAGTCAAAATAGGGAAAGTAAAATTTGGAAAGTTATTATTTCGTACTGGTAGCAGGAAGAGTTTGGTGTATTGGGTTAAAAGCTATTATTTCCTCTACCCTTTTTATACACACCTATTTCAGCTGGATTTTTGCTTGAAAAAAATGTGCATAATGTCACTTTAATGAGTAACACATTTGCAGCACTAAGTTGGTTCTATATGTTTTAGTAATTTATGTAATATTTGACTGAATTATTAATGCTATCATATATAATGTTGTGAATGTTCACATTTTTCTTTCCTATACAAAATTAGGTTAATTGTCATATTAATTTTGGATAACTAAATACAGAATACTAGTATTGTAATTGTATGCATGTCAAAAGTTCTGACATGTTTGTTTTCACTTTTCAGTTTTTAGATTTAAAAGTGAGCAAAAATACTGCCACAAATGATAACTAAACTTAGAAATTGAATGACTTTGCAGTTAAGGCTACCTACGGTATTAATAGATTAATTACCCATCACACATAAATTTTCTACAGCTTTCTGACATACGTTTTTTGGGGGTGCACTTATATAATCTCAATTTTTCCTCAATCTGGTCTAGGTGTATGCATTTAAAGAATTGTGACAAAATAAAAGAAATTACAAAGGCTGCAGATTAAATTTATATATATATGGTTATTGTGAGGCTTAATTAGTAACAGACTGCTAGTCTGCCCTGTGAAGGACACAGCCTATGGGCCATGATCTCCGGCCATGATGATCTCCAAATAAACTTTTTTGCAACATTTAACTTATCTATCTTCCCTGTGTGACCTATCAAGATTGTATGAATGATAAATCACAAAGTCAGTAGTGCTGTAAAACTCATTTTTTATGAATGTAGAATAAGATATACTACATGTCTACCTGAGGTAATGATGATTTCTGAGATTGCAAAAGTTCTTGAATTCAGGTAGAAAGAAATTATACAGAATTGTTCTATTTTGTTTCAAAACATTTGTACAGTAAACTCCGCTTATAGCGAACTGACCTGATGACATTTTCATATAAAATAAAGAAAGAAAAAAATTGGACAGAGAAATAAATTATGTTCGTTATCCGGAGTTTCAATATATCCAGAGTCCTTATCTACGGAGTTAACTGTAGTAAAATGATCTGTTAGAACAACAAAGAATTAGGTCCAAATGTCCTGAGCTACTTTTTTGGAGACACTGTACTAGTCAGCATCGTAGAACAAAGAAAAAACATTGAAAACCTTTGCAAAATTGGCAATTAACCAAAACACAAATAGCTGACACTTTTACAGTTTAAACTGCAGAACAACAAAGACATTCAAAAGCATATATACATAGCAAGATGCATCTACTTCCTTTTCAGGATGTAATGCAACTAATTGCTGGTTAAGTGCAGAATGCTGACAAGACGTCGGAACATGTTCACATCTCGCTTCTCCTAACATGCACAATCAAATAGCGATCCCCTTCTTACAAATGCCAAAAATCTTCTCAAACAGCGCATCCAACATGAAAACTGATGACAAAGGCTAGAAAGGGTGTTGTTTTCCTGCCATGTAAAGAATTTTGCACCTTTGTTCTCATCTATCATCATCGTGTTGCAAAAAATAAACAATTAACAAAAAGCCGAGGTAATTAGTGCAGAAACAATTAACTGATTAGCTACCTTGCATTATCGTTCATATCAAATACATTCATCAGGGATAAAATTATTTACTTAAACTTTGTAAGCAAAAGTTTTTGCGAAGTGTCCTTCCACAGCAATAAATGTTACTGCATTTAATTTGTTTTATGCATTTGCTCTGGCAGTAAGGGTGCAGCATAATTAACAGGTAAGGTTTCGGTAATAAACTCTTATGTTATTGCAGCACATGATACTTGTTTCACCAGAAAATATGCAGCAATAATATATGACTGATGTTCTAAGAGCATAAAACATTACAATCTCTACGTCTATTTATTTATTTATTTATTCATAGTTTGATGAAGATAATTGCTCTTTTCAAAACTGCCTGTAAAAGGTAATGATATTCTATTTTTTAAATGTCTTGTGATTCCCTAATAAAATCTTTAATACCTGTTTGAAATAATTATGCACTTTTGCATTAATTGTGCACTTTTGCATTTTATTCTGCAAGGCATCGTTTCGCATGAAGTCCCGTCAACACAGAAATATAAAAATTTGACATTTTACGTAACTTTTGATGTTATCATTGATATTATTAGCTATAGAAAACGTTTCTCAGGGTATATATAATTGTCCTTCCTGAAAACATGCAAGCGCTGCAAAATTTGAACACAATAAATCACATTCCACAAAACCAGACTTGAAGCATCATTAAAATTAACTTTAAATGACATATTTTATAGCTGCAGTTACGTTCCATATTAAGTTAAGTCATATCAGGGGTATCTAAAGCATATTGATTTAACATCCAATTATCATTTTATGTAACCGGTTGTTATAATTTATTGAAAATGACAATTTGAGCAGTTAAACTCCCATTAAAATGATTGCAACATCATCTTATGATTCTTTCTATGTTCACAAGATCTTTTTTGTCAGTTGCAAAGCTGAAGTAATTCAGTTCAATCTATTACAATGATGTTCCTGCAATTACGACTGAATGCACATGGATGATGATAACATAAAGTGCAGATGCACTTGTAATCAGAATCCTATAATCCTGCAAATTGACTGGCTCCCAGACTAAAATATCGCCAAAAGTTGCAGCTGCCGGAAAGATAATTATTAAACATTATTTGAGGTTCATTTAACCTTTACCCTGATGTTGGTAAATGATTCTACCTTTGCAGTCAAGTGCAGATCATGATCAGCCGGCAAATCTGTGCAATATGATCATTATCTGCACTGATCGCTATACAGTCAATATTTTCAGTTGGCAGTCATTTGAATAAATAACAAAACTGTCTGAATGGAAAGGTGGATAAGTCTACCTTAGAAACTAAAGCACAAGAGGGGATGGCTGGCTTGGGTTTGTGTTTGGGAATAAAGTTGAATTTGTTACAAAACAAGTCAGATAGCACAGTCAGTTAATGTTTGGCTTGTACCTGTTTACCAATCTGATGAAAGAGCAGATAACTGTCGAACTACCAGGCCTATCTAACTGATGAGGTGTTAAGTAGAAACCCAGTTTGACTATCAGAAGTGATACCATCAAAACTATCAATGTACTTTTGAATGCTTTTGAAACAAATGCGGAGAGAAAATGGTTTAAAAGTTTTAGTGCAGGGCGGATTCTGTTTCACAGGGCTCAAACACATGACCCACAATCTATGAGAAAGGTCACAGTGATTACAGAGGTCGACCTATTGTGTCATATCCAAATATCATTGTTATTATAGGTCTTTGGCATAATCTTCCTCACTGAAGAGGGCACTGTGTCACAGACCGGGAGCCAGCAATGTAATGGCATAATCTTCCTCATTGAAGAGGACACTGTGTTACAGACCGGGGAGCCAGCAGGGTAATGGTTAACAGATGTGTAAATACTTGCTGTAACAAATCAGCTCCAAATAGTAAATTGTGCAACAATGCTTATTATTCATCAATGGAGTAAAGGGAGATAATAAGAGATACTGATCTGCAAGCTTCAACAATATTTTGCGACCATGCATCTTTAAAGATTGATTTTTGTGACATAAATGTAAAAGAAACATCAGAAAACTGTCTGTTTTGTGACTAAAACTGGAGGTGCAGTTCAGGTAAGCTGAATAGACTATACGCTTGAGTTTAAATTATGCTAACATGCTAGGCGAAAGAACAAGCAAGGTTTTTGGTTGAGAAACTGATGAACTACATTTATTTTTACGCAAAGTTGAACAAAACATAACCAAGCCACTTTGATGTTTACCCTCGTCGAGACCCCTTTTCGTGTCACTACTTTCCTGACATATGATGAAACAATTTAAATTAATTCAACAGCAACCTCGGTTTAAATAAGGAAAGCTATTTTGAAACCTCCTGTAACATAAATTAATTAAAATAAGTTTTAACATTTTAGGAAACAACTTAGATATATGAAGATTGCACTTTAGATAAAGGTTTGAACACTGATTGCTGACTTCAGTTCCTGCCTTGTATTGATTATATTCATTTAATGCAATTTCCTCATAGAGTTCTGAACTCCGACATGATGATGTGCTTACTAAGGGTCAATTTACTCACTTTAATTGCAAAATACATATTTTTCTCCACTGAAGCTGCCTTTTACCTTTTTTTTAACACATTGGTATACATAAACAAGAGGGCCAAGATGGAACTATATCGCTCACCTGGCTACCATTGGATATAATAGAAGGTCATCAATAGCAGATCTAAGGCCAGTGTTTTTTGATTTGTCGTTACTCGAACCCGCCGCCCCTATTTTTTCGTATTTTCAAAAAAAATAAAAATAAAAAAAATAAAAAAAAAATTTTCAAATTTTTTTTTTTTCAAAATTTTAAAATCGCGAAATTAGAGGTCCGTTTATACAAGTGATAACATCAAGAAGCTGCATTTGTCTAGTGAATTTTTTTAGACCGATTTGGGACAATAATTCAGCCCCATTCTCCTCCTAACATGATGTATATTTTCCCCATTTTTGACAAAAAATCCCCTCAAAATGAATGCTGACAAAAGTTTTTGATTAAATTAATCAAATGCTTGCCAAAATTGTTATAAAATGTAAGTTTCCATCAATAAAAACGTTTCATAATCACTTCTTGCAATTATTTGATACCTTACAATTGAAATAGTCAGCTGAAAATCGCCGATTTTTCGTTTGTCATCTATTTTCGCGACCACGTTTTTTGTTAATTTTACCAAAGAAAACAGTGTTCAGAAGACTCAAAAAATAGATAAAAATAGATTTTTTTCATTTGTTTCAACAACAATGCCTGTTGTTAACAGTTTTGTTACTGACACCAGTATTTTTATCTGAAAATTTAGTTATTTTTGAGTGCGATTTGGGCCAAAAATTTGCCCCATTCCCCTCCTTAAATAATATATTTTTTCCCTAAAAAAGTCAACAAATTTTCAAGGGCATTTTGCTCGGGGAGGGGGGTGTTCTTATGTCGGATTTTAGAAGAGAAAGCAGGTCCACGATGAAACAAAGTTTGTCATGTATAAAAAAAGTCTTTTTTTTTTTTTTTTTCCCTCCTCCGTACGGAGCTTTTTAATTTCAAACTTCGAGTAACAAGTAATAAAAAAATAATGGCCTAAGGCTCATGATATTCTCTATGTAAAATCAAAAGACCCCTGGGCAGGGTCAATTTTGACCTGGGGGGTCATGATTTGAACAATCTTGGTAAAGGTCCACTTGGTAATGCCACATGCTAAATATCTAAGCTCTAGGCCTTATGGTTTCAGAGAAGAAGATTTTTTAACTTTTTACTACATTAAGCTTATGTAAAAACAAGTGACCCACAAGCGGGGTCAATTTTGACCCAGGGGTCATAATTTGAACAATCTTAGTAGAGCTCCACTAAGTAATGCCACATGCAAATAGGCCTTCCTGTTCTTGAGAAGAAGATTTTTAAAGTTTTTCCTTTCTATTGCCATGGCAAACAGGGTTCAGTAAGGAATGAAATAATTTGAACAACTATAAAAGGGCTTCATGCAAGGAACATCCCTGCCAAGTTATATCATCATTGGCCTAGTGGTTTCAGAGGAAAATGTTAATGGACATACGATGTACACCGGACAGAATGCGATCCTAATACCTCATTTGCCACTTTGTGCCAGGTGAGCTAAAAAAAAGACACTTTATTTTAGCCTAAAAACTGACAGTGTACCAGACAATAAGACTGAGAACTAATTTAAACGATTTTAATTAATTTTAAACCATTTTCCCTCTATCACGGTTTTAATTAATTTAAAAAATAATTTCAGTATATCAGGATATAATTTTGTTTTAATTAAAATGTTTTAATTTCATTGCAATTTGCAATTCACCATGAGGTTTTACAGTTGGAATAAAGCGTTATTTTAAATGGTCTTCTTTGTTTAGTGAGTTCTAGTCTTTTTATGCACACAATGACAGCTTTACACTGTATGAAGAAAAGGTTCTTTAAGAATGTGATATCTATTAAAAGTGTAAATTAACAAAAACTTTTTCATGATGAGTATATTCCAGCAAATTTACAGTGATTGCTACAACACCGCCCCATCCCTCTTCATGCGGAATTAAATCTATATTTCAAGTTTACATGTTTTACATAAACTGTATATATGATGTACTTCGACTGTAACAGAAAACTTGGGCACTGCAGATGTATGCAACCCTCACTGCCCCTACCTGAGTTGTGTACGTGACACCAACCTAATCCATATGCCGCCATGTATGTAACAGTCCCACCTGTGTATTTGACACCCACCAACCTACTTGCCACAGTAGCTCAAATTGCATATACTTTGTTTGCTATAACTTTTTCCTCTATACAAACCAAACTTTGGAGAATTTACAAAATACTGAACTTACTTCTAGTGATTTTTTCAACCTCATATTTCAACTGAATTAAATCCTGCATCACGGAGGGTAAAGTTTGTTATCTTGCACCAGGGGACATTAGAAGGAATCCAAGGTCCTGTACCAAAGGACATTTAAGACAAAACAATAACAGATGTGCTCTTTTATAAACAGCGGAAAATGTCACAGGGCTTTCACAAATGTTCAATTAGCAAAATATTGTTTTCTTTATCATTTATTCATAAAATAATGTAGGTGATATATATATTTTGCAACACATGTTTCCATGATTCATAATGATTTCAATTCCTTTATCAATAATGAATCATGAATTTGATACAAAGATATCAAAACCTGTCTCACAGCAAAACAACAACAGAATAAAATAAGTAACATCTTGGTGATTATCAACTAATTGTACATTATTGATTTCCTATTTACCCAAACTAGAAAAATGATTAAATAGCATGATTTTACTTCTAGGTTTTTCAAAGGACTAACTTCCTTTATGTGATATTGTAATATTATTGTTCATTCTCCAAAATATTTTGCATTGACTTTTGTTCCTGACATCAAATTCTTTAACAAAAGTCACAGAGATTTTCATGTTATTTCACTGTTACATTAATATCTCATGCCACTATTTTGAGAGAATCATTAACTAAATATCTAAATTGTATATAAAAGGTATAAGTAAACAGGTACCTGATAGGCACAATTGCTCTGCCAAGATGAGTTATCTCCCTTGTTCATAGACACTTTATTGTTGTACTTCATTTGATTTAAAAAAATATATAAACGTATATAATGTGGCTGTATTTAGAATTGTATAGTATCAATACACTCCTCATTGAAGTGTTCAAGTTCTTTAAATGCAACACAGACTAAAGTTCAACAACAGTCGACCCGCAATAGCATGTGCGAAAGTATTCTACATTTTCCTATTGACCTTAGCAAGTGTTCATGGAAAAGTTTCTTGGCACTTAAAGCAACTAAATTTAATTTTTACTAGTACATTGGATATGAGTAGGAGGAGACATGAAGCATCTGTGGTTTCCATACATGGTGAGAGGGATGACTAACATGTCTATATACGGAAGGACACTGTATCCGAGGGAAAAGCATTTCCCTGAAAGCATGCAGTCATCTTCATTATTTCGTGAGGACCTAATAATGGCAAAACCCACACACTTAATTCTTACTCTGCTAGGGACAAGAGATTCTAGTCCCTGTGCACATTTGTGAGCTCTGATCATGATCTACACTGTTCATTGATCAGTAAGTAAATTTTAAATGATGCATTTTTTTATTTTTTAATTAATGGTACTGTATGAATTGAAAAATACATTCATGTAATGGTTTAGTAGTTTAAAAGAGTGTTATAAACTGGAGAAAAAATGGCTGCTGGAGGACATGCATAGGACAAACAGGTTTCTGGAATTCAATATGATTTCTTAGGAAGATGATTGATGACTGATTTGAGGTCAAGATGGTTTTATTGTTCACCAAGTACTAAAACAATCCCCATGAATGGACATAATGGCCTAGCTTGCAGTATAAACTGAAAATTGACGGAGTTAAGTCACTTTTCAATGAATACGTTTCTATTTATAAACTTTCCAAATCTTTATGTTTTTTCATCACTTGGATTTATTGCCAATTTCAACAGTATTTTAGTCATTTTTACATGCCAGCAATTTTCCTAACCATGATTCCCGGAAAAGACCAGCACTATAGCCCTATACTTTCCAAACGGTTAAAGCAATGCCATGACTTTTTTTCAACATGCACTGCTGGCCTCGTAAACGGGAATGGAAACAAAGACCTTGTAAATGGGAATGAAAACAAAGACGGAAAAGCCTGGTTCTAAAGTTTCACAGTATGGGCATAGGTAAGGCCATACAGGACAAAAAGTGACATAATGACAACTTAGGGGATTTGTTTGTCTCAAATTACCCCAACACAATAATGTGTAATTACCACTAAAGAGTTTGGTTTCAGGAATAATGACATTTTGGAGTGATTATATCAAGGCCTTGATAATAGATGGCCATTAAATTGTCACCTCAGAGTGGACGAAAATGGAACCTATATTCAAGTTTATTGCATTAATTGTATACTAGCCCAAAGTTTTCACTGGTCTGCTAATAATGCAAGGTTACTGACCATTTGGAAAGAAAAACAATTTTCCCTATGGTAGTTGAAATGAGAGTTCTTTCTCATGCTAAAATGTTCTTCTATAATATTATGAAGTATTTTATCTCAAATGTAACCTGGCAATTCAATTCTTTGCTGTAAACTTTGCCTAACGGCAAGCACTATCTTCAAATAACAACAAATTAGCTTTATCAAAAAAGGAGTGAATTTAATATGGGTTCATTGCACTAACAGGTAAATAAGTAAAGGCAGTCCGAGTGACGACTATACGGATATATTAGCTTTAACTCTGACCCAGCTGGCGGCAAGAGATTCCACCTTTGTGACCAGTGCAGACTATGATTAGCCTGTGTACCATGCAATCTGATCATCATAATCTTCACTATTTTGCTTTTACAGCTAATATCTTTTTCAAATATTAACAGTACCCTTCAAGATTAAAACAAAGTCTGAAATTTAGTAGGAAATTCACAGCCAATCATTGATAATTTTAATACCAGGTATAAGATTTTCGTTTTAATTTCCTTAACAAGAGGAAATATCTAACAACAGTCCCGTCACAATTATATTGAAATGTAGTAAACTATACTATATAATTTAAAAGTACATGTATACAAAATCTACTAAAACTAAAGTAAACAAGACTTAAACTAATGGATATCTTGACGACACCACTTAAATAGCCATAAGGGAAAATTTAATGTGCAGGCCACTGTGACCTTGACCTAAGATCTACTAACCCAAAATTCAATAGGGATCATCTATGTTATAAGAGCAATCATCACATGAAGTTTGAAAACTGTGGGCCATAATATTAGATCTCAAGCTATTTAGTGGAAATGACTGCACTGTGACCTTGACATCTGACCCCAAAACACAACATGGATCACTTACTCAATAAGATCAACCATCCAAAAAACTTAAAGTCTGTGGGTCACATGGATCTGAAATTATTGAGCAGAAAACATTTTCAAAGTTCAGGTCACTCTGACATTGACCTACTATCCCCAAAATTAATAGGGATCATCTACTCAATAAGACCAATCATCCTATGAAGTTTGAATACTGAGGGTCATATGGATCTCCAATTATTGAGCAGAAACCACTTTCAAACTTTGGTTCACTGTCACCTTGACCTTTGACCTACTGACCTGCAAAAACAATAGGGATCATCTATGGTTCTCAATAAGATCAATCATCCTATAAAGTTTGAAGACTGTAAGTCAAATGGATCTCCAGTTATTAGGCTGAAAAAGTTTTCAAAGTTTGGGTCACAGTGACCTCTAAGATGGACAGGGCAAAAACAGTAAGTCGGAGATATAACTTAGAAATAACTCAATTTGTGTATCTGCCTATTATATGCCAATGCTTTGTCCAAAATGTACTATATCTGTCATCCACTCACCTTCACTCTATTATAAGTATCTGACCTTTATAACCTTGTTTACAGCTTTTTTCGGATGCAAAAATGTTTTCTTTTGCAAAAATGTTTTCTTTTGCGTCAGAGCAAATACCTATACAATACTGATATTTATCATTCTGTCAGCCGCTCTTTCTTAATATATCCAACAAATAAACATAAAAATACAATTACAACAGGTTGGTTTTTTTCTCTTAACCGCAGTACAGCGATTTTATGCAGTTCACTTCGTACACTTAGTTTACCCTGGTTTCAACATGAAAATTAAAGCATTTACAGTCAAAATGTGGAATCAAAGTTCGAAGCTTTATAAATAAGCTTTTATTTTGGCAACTGAGTTGTGGATTGCCAACAGTCTTTCTGCTTATCTCCATGGTAACCATTACTGTTTTAACAATCACAATAAACTCATAGAAACGATAAAAAAAAGATAAAATTTATTTGAAAGTTTCAAAGAAGGAAAAAAATCATTTCAAAATGATGTCGTTTAAAAAGGTTTTAGGTCAGAAAAAAGAAACGACCCCAGTTTTTGACAGATTTCAGCATGTGGTAGTAAATTGGTTTATGACAGGTTTAATCAGTCAGCCTGTATCTATATACTTGTCATTAATCAATCATTCATTTACTTATCATCATATGTGTGAGTACAGGCAATCAACTATATAGGCCATTAAGAGGAAACAAAGTACAGACTCTGTGTCCTATACTCGATCAATTAATGGGAGTTTTTATTGTCTGTTTCCATTACTATTTTGCCCACATTGTATAAAGTAAGATAAAAAGGTGATTCTCTGTCTTCTAGACAACACAATTAATACACTATCTACAGCTAATTAGCTATAAAACAACAGCTTCTGAAACCAACAGAAGCCCTCCAAACATGAGCCCCGTATAAGTAATGGAGATCATAATGTGGCATTCATTCAAATTTGGTACACTGTACTATGCACAACTGACCAAGTTTGAAAAGAATAAGTTGAAAAATAAATCTCAGGTGCTGTCACATCCCATGTTTAATTATGTCATTTCCTTATGGATGTCACATGTTGTTAATTCTTTAAATTGATGTCATCTATGGATGTCCCAACAGAAATTATGTTTTCGTTTTTTCAACGTAAACATTGTGACACTGACCAAGAGATTTACTATTGGTATGGTTAAATTCACGCAGACTTAACACAAAAGTAACAAAGATTTATTTATTTATGTTGTTGTTAAACGCCAGTTCCAACCTTGGTCATTTTAACAGGCTAACACTGTTTACCTAACAATCGTTCCTGGATAGAGGGTTCCAGTACTCGACTTTGATCCTCCAAAAGAATTAAACTGCTAACTTACTCACATAAAGAGAAGTGCCAACTCAAGGCCCTCAATCTATGAGAGGTTACAGTGATCAGAAATCAGTAACTCTAACCACTCCACCGCAGAGGAGGGGGTTTCAAGATTGATTTATTAATACATTTCTGCTAAATGATTACACTGTTTTGTTTTTGATTTATTGCTTCAGAGTTTCCTTGTTGAGAATCCCAAGGACATATTCAGCTGTAATATGATCAAGCTATATCAGATATTATAATCTGTTATCACCGAACACTAACAAGAGGGCCGTGGATTGACCTTATATTGCTCACCTAAGTCAATTGGGACCATCTGCAATCTGTCGGGCTTTTTTGGCAGCTAAGCAGAACTAGGCAATTTTGGTACAGGATCATTGTAAAGTTTGGTTGATATTGGTTGATATTGGCCTAATTTTTCTATTTCTATCTCTAATGGCCATTTTATACAGCAGAGTAGAACTGTTTGAGCAATTTCGGTAGAGGATCATCTAAGGAACAATCCTATATAATTAAGTTTAATTGAATTTTGCCCAGTGATAAAGTAGTAATTTATTTTTCGCTCTTGTGGCCATTTTGTGCAGCAGAGCACAACTATTTGAGCAATTTTGGTAAAGCACCATCCAAAGAACAATCCTCAAAAGTTTGGTTAAAATTGACCCCCTGCCTAAGGAGATGTACTTGCTTAGAGGATCAGTGGCCTTCTTTTTGCTCAATGGAGCAAAACAGTCTGAGCAATTTCTTAAAACGCTATCCAAGTATCATTCCTGTGAAGTCTTGTTGGAATTGAATTGGGCTGGTTTTAAAGGAGATGCTATTTGAAGAAATTGTTGGTGACAGACATTAGGCACGATGACAGACATGGAGCTGTTATCTCACCATAAGAACAACGTGCTCAGGTAAGCTAAAAAGGGTTTTGACTTTAATCACATCAAGCAACCGTTCACTTGTTTTGGTTTTTACTGTATCATATTTAATTCCAGTTTCATAATTTTTTAGATGAAATACAACACATCCTGTGTCACCACGTAATAAGTTTCTTGAATTCGCAATTTCTGGTTAACACTATCGAAGTTAAGTGTACAGTATACTCCTTTTATCATGAACTTATTGAGACCATTTAAATTTGATCCTTATATCCGGAGTTACATCCGTATAGTTTTTCACATAAAAAAGGGAAAGAAAAAAAAACTTGGGCAGTGAAATTTTTTCCTTATATCCGGAATTCTGCTATATCCGGTTTACTGTAGCAAATATTGTAAGAATACAGTATACCGACATAAGTCCTAATAGAAGTCTCTTAAAACAATACCCCCTTAAAAGTTTTCAATCATAAATTCTTCCCACTCTTAGCTGTTTAGATAAAATTTTACAAAAACGGTTTTCTTTGACAGATTTCTTCAGTCTTTGAAAATGGACAGTTGTTGAAAAAAATATCAATATCAAAAGACTTTGAACTGAAGTCAGACTAGGTTGAAACCTTTCAAGTTTTCACTGAAGTTTCGGCACTCACAATATGATGCAATCTCTATTACAAAAACAATGTTTGCCTGAGCTCAGGTCATAAAAATTTAAACGAACTAAAAATTACCCAGTCAAAAAGATCATAATCTCTTTGACCAAGGCAAATGATTAAATCCAAGCCAATAATCAGGGACTGGAGTGCTTTAATTGGCTTTGTGCCTGGTTCTTACCTACTTCAGTCAATAACAAATGTACTTAAATACCATACAGAACGGTCAACATTACATGGCTTTAAGTAAATATTTTGCAACTTTAGTGTTAAGCCAAACGTTGGACAAAAGGATTTTAAACATAACCTTACTGAATACATGCCGATCATTTTGGACAAGGTTTAGTTATTTTGTACAATGCATTATATCACCTGACCCACCAAAATATACAATGCTTATGCTTTTAGTAATACAGAAAGAAAGTTTCAAATGGTAACAAAAGAAAAAAAATCTTATTTCAACATTCAATGTTTAACTTTCCAACATACATATTGACAATGAATGCACATTTTACATAGCTTTTCATGATCTGGACATTATATTACAGGAGCTCACGGAGATTAAGCTTTTCCAGACAGTGTTTGGTCTATGACTTGTAAATCTTAAATATTAGGCACCTAAAGGAAAAGTACATGTACATGTCTACATTGGACGATGCACTAATATATTTTTAAAGTTTAGCAGGGCACTTATTAAAAGGTTATTACAACATTAATAAAGTGTTATCTGCTGCGGCCCAAACAAGACAGACTTTGCCAAGTGGTACCAAACAGAGCTACTGAATATGCTCACACAATTTGCTTTAAAGGAAAATTCCAGATTTACAAAACACGCAATAATGCAATAGACTAGACCAGTAAGACTATCCGATTCAGAATGATGATGTCAACTTCTAAAAATAGAAATTTTCACGGCTACTGTTTTATTATTATATAAACGGAGACATGTCACGTTTTAATCTTTTAATTATCTATGCAGTAAAATTTTATCTCACAAAAATAGTCTCGCTGATAAAACAGGCTGGAGTTTACATTAATCAATTTTTATTTTTGCTGCATCAGCAAAAAGGAGGGAAGGTATAATAAATACATTTTGCACAAATCTGAGCCCCTCGGGCAAGAATCAATTGCAGTGTAAAAGTACTTTCGTAAAAAAGATGTGCGAAACCAAACAATATAGTGAAAAACATCAAGAGAAAATTATATATTCCCGCAAGTTACAGTGCAGCCTTCGGCAAGAGAAATTTCAAACAAAGTGAGAGGATTTCCGGCAAACTGCTGAAATTACGTGACATTTTCTACTGCGTAGAAGATTTGCAGAAGCCTCTAACAAATGTGCACATTGGTGTACAAAACATGGATATATATCAAGTTGATTCCATGCAAGGTGGAAATTTGATATCTAATTGGGAGATAAATGCTTTGATTGGGAAAGATATGCTTTGATTGGTTAATGGTTCAAATTAAAGTCCCCTAATTGGTATCTCCATGCTCTGGACTCGTTCACGTAAAAGCACCATTTTGAATAGAAGACCTGACAAACGACCTACCTCTTTTTCTGGGATGAAGCAGCTTACATTGTTCAGTCTTTTAGGGATCTTCAGACCCTTTCCTTTACCCTTTTTCTGAAAAAGAAAACAAAAAGAGATACAGTTTAACCAACATCAGTTGTCATCTGGATTAACCAGCAACCAGCCTTAAGCTGCAAGAACTCATAGATACATCAAAGCGCTTTTTCTAAAAAGACCTGTATTTTATTAGCCATCTTTAAAACGCCAATTTCATTTTACAGTAAAACCTGTCTTATCTTGCTCCCAGCTTTAACAGAAACCTACCGGTAGTTTACTTGACACAGTACTGTGAACAAACACCACTGTTGGAAGCTACAAATGTGGTCTTTGTTTGCAGGTGGTCTTTATTCACAAATGTTTCTACTATAGATGACTAGTGATCTCCATGGTCTTTATTTGCAGGGTGGTCTTTATTCAAAGTTGGTCTTTAACACTTTGACTTTACACTGGTCCCAACATTTAATAATGCAAAATGTATCATAGAAGACAGAGTTAAACCGGTATGATCAAATGGTCTGAAAGGGTGCTGGAAAAAACAGCTTTTACTGTGTATTGTACCACTGAATCTGAAGCTGACACCTTTCCACAGGTTTGACTGTTAGTAATTATATAATCATTCTACTATCAATGTTATGTTGTATGATATTTATGTGAAAGAGCTGCCATAATGTTTTGTTTATCGCCACTTTGGAATACAGCCATCACTTGGGAAGATCTTGTCCAACTTTCTCATAGAAACAACAAGGTGTATGAATACAAATGAGACTGCAATAGTAGTTTTCCTAATGTAATTTATTATTACATATGATTGGCAGATCTTAATCGCTGTTTCGTTGTGCACATTTATTGCCTTTACCCACCTTTACTACCCATAAATAGTAGTTTCCAAAAAAATCAAACTCTAGTTTAATTTATTTGATAATGCAATGTAAAATACTGCCCAAGATTTCAACGATGATATAGCATTTTCCAAACAACTAACTAAATCCCCCCACATCACCCTGAAAACCCCCCCATCTTTTTTGCAAGTTATCAGTTAATCAAAAGCCTGGGTCTTTCATCATATGATGCAATGCTTTGTGACATATAAAAGAATCAAATGCAGCAATAATCGCAAAAACCAGCTGGCGTAAACTTATATAAGTCGTAAATTATGTTATGTCCTATTTTTCGTACCAATTACTGCAATAACATCTCTTTAAAATCATTGAAAAATAACAAATAACACATTTACACCCGTAATTTTGCAGAAGATTAGATCATTTAAAAGATAGAATAACACTGAAAACGACTCTAACTCTGATAAAATTTTGCTTATGGGTACTTAGGAACATAATCTGTTTTAGACAGTTTCGCGCACAGGTAAAATTTGTCTAGTCAACTACCTTGTAACATCATGCATGTACTTTATAAAAAAACAAATGAAATGACAGAAAACAGTTGCTGTAATTGCACAAACAGAATCATGCAAATTGTCTCAAGTAAAATGTTGCCAAATTGTTCGTTTTGCAGAGAAACTTACAGTATATACATGATACCTACATCCTGCATGGGAAGCCAATGATATTATAGTAATTTTTTAAAGAATACATTTCTCCTCTATGGCTTTTTGCCTACTCTGACTGTTTAACTTGGCTCATGCACATTTGTTCATTCTATTTCTCAACCTGCATCATACTTCACAGTTATCTGAAGTTCAGTTCACACTGTAACACATTTATATCACGGATAATTTGGTCAAATAATTTGGTGGGTGTAATTATGTTGGTGCTCCTGATCCTTATCTCTGGATGCATTCTTTATCTCTTGATAAATGTCCGGAGTTATTGGGTGCATGTATTGAGTTATGTTCCTTAATTCTTGATAAATGTTGGGCGTGACCTTTGTAAAATCTGGGTGCATGTTTTGTTTTATGTTCCTTAACTCTGGATAAATGTCCGATGTTATGTTTGTTAACTCTGGGTACATGTTTGGTATTATGTTCTCTATTTCTGGATACATGTTATGTTGGGTATGTGTCATGTCAGTTTCAAATTTTAATATCTTTGGATACACGTGTAGTGTCATGACTTCCTTTCACTCTGGATACATGTTACAAGTTTGTTCCATAACTCTCAACACACGTTTGCCGTTGTTCCTTAATTCTAGATACATGTTATGTTAGATGCTATGCCCCTTATCTTGTTTTTTATTATGTTCGTTATCTTGTTTTGTATTATGTTCTTTATCTTGTTATGTGTTATGTTCTTTATCTTGTTATGTTCTTTATCTTGTTATGTTCTTTATCTTGTTCTTTATCTTGTTATGTTCTTTATCTTGTTATGTTCTTTATCTTGTTTTGTGTTATGTTCTTAATTTTGTTTTGTATTATGTTCTTTATCTTGTTTTGTATTATATTCTTTATCTTGTTTTGTATTTTCATACATATTTTCACTATGACTTCCCTACATGTATAACAATCTCTAGCTAAATGTTTATTGTTACGACTTCCTTATTTCGGAATATATGTCTCTGTAATTGTTCGTAACTTGGTGAATGCTTACTTTGATATCACAATCCGAATTATATGTAATGTAATATATCTTGTGGAATTCCAAATCTTTAAATCTTTGCATATTTTGGATTCATGCTCTGTAACTTTGGATATGTGTCTGGTGTTTGATGAATTCCTGTTGGTTTTTACGTGCAAGTTTTGATTCCTGCACAGGCATTTGGTTTCCTGCAGCTGGATCTTGTTTATCAATGTCCACTCCTAATTATTCTTGGTACCCAGTGTTGTTCTGGTTCCCACATAAAAACCCTGAACATACTGGTTCCGCTATTTATGTACCGGTATATCTATGGCTTAGAGCAAACTGATCAATAAATGCAATAAGATTCTGTTTTCATTGTCTGCAAGTCAAGTTTAGTTAACTTTAATGTGTCTAGAAATTTACACAGTTGATTAATTTAAAGCAAGACAGTTGATATAGGCATAGACAAATACAATTATTGCAACAAAATCTTTTACCCCTTTCCCTGCAAATTTTCTGAAACGGACTGCTCCATTTACTAATTTGGACTGTACCATTCATTGTTCAAAATGTTGTCCTTTAAAATTTACAGACATGATGATGAACCGTGCAGATCATGATCAGACTGCAAATTCAAAATAGATGAATCGTTTGCTGCCAGCAAGGATAAGGCTAAGGAAAATACAGAAGTCAAAAAAATGTGTTTCTTGCTTATTAAACATTAAAGGAATAAATAACACAATATAACGGCATGAAAAATGCTGCATTGACAAAAATATTTTACAATTTGCAAAATACAAAGCAGGCATTTTTTCGAATAAAATAATAGCTTTGTCCGTTCAATGTAACCCTATCGTTTCTATATTTTTCTCAAATGACAAAAAATTATTGATCAGGCCCTAGGAATAGATGATATCTGACGATGAATTAATTTTCCACCCAATTAAACAACCCACGGTAATCTGAACTCAAAAATACATAAATCAGAACTTACAGGGCATTTAGTGATGACAAAAATCACCATCACATGATATAACCTATACCTTGAAACATTTATAAATACATACATTTTCTGCTGAGCTGACATTTTTCTGGCTTACTTATTTATAAAAAACCTCCTGTCGACATTAATGATTGTAATAAACATACCGACAAAAGAAATGGAAATGATTTTTGGTACATGTCATTATACAGATGACTTTTAGCTATCAACGTGCTATTTTTGCACCATGTAGTTGTCAGCATACAGCAACCTTTGGGTGTAGCCGTACAAAAGAACATCACGCATCACTTTTTTCTTCATTTTCATAAATTTCTTCAGTCGTTAAACATGTACATCAAATTCATTACTCTGCTCTGGTTTTTGGTCATCCATTTTATCATTATACATGTCATAAAATGTCATTTTCAATCTTCAATATGAGACCTGACAGTAAAATTGACATGTCCTGATATAAATTCATCTTTTATATAGCCGAACGAAAAAAAATCAACCGATAAACTTCTTCTTAAGGCAAAACAAATCTCAGCTGATTTTTGCCAATGACTCATTCATCAGCTGATCGCGCTATAAATATAACAGCTGATTTCATTCTCGGCGACAATAAACAAAAAGTAAATTGAACAAATATTTAAAGATAAATGTTCAAAGCAATTGATATTTTTTATTTTCCCATTATCATTTAATAAAAAATGTTAAAAGGGGGTAATCTTAGTACAATAGCTACAAAATTTAAAGTTTAATTTTTTGCTTACGATGCAAACACTTCAAAAGGAAAAACTTAAAATTGCACGGTTTCTCCGGTCTCCATGTGTTTTGTTTTCGGTGTTAGATTAACAAGATTTGATGCTTCTGAATTGCGTCAGATTAACCTTGGTTGTGCAGCAACGTTCACTACATGATTGCAGGAAAACAGACTAAGCTTGCGTGAAAATTATTTTTTGTGCCATTAAATTTCCCAAGCGTAGTGCTCTAATTTAAAATACAGTGCATTTTGAGAGTCAATGCGCTGCAATATCAAGTTAAGTTCCTGTTTTCTGTAAATCTATATACAGTCAGTGCTGACTCTAACTGGCCCCTGATTGGAGGACCAAAGACCTTAGCAACATGGAGCTGGGTGCAGGTATATAGTTAGAAATTGGTACACAAATTGATAGTGTAGTTTTGATCACCCATTTCTTCAACCATAGTAAATGTAACAAGAGGGCCATGATGGCCCTGTATCGCTCACCTGTCTACCATTGGCAAAAATAAAAAGGTTATTAATAGCAGAAAGGATCAATTTTTACCTTTGGCTCATGATATCCTCTTAATAAGCCTATGTAAAATCAAATCATGATCATGATCTGCACTGTAAGCTATTCATTGTATGTTGGCTGGTCATGATCTGCACTGTCAGCATTTTATTTTTTGCTGTCTGATCATGATCTGCACTGTTTGCTATGCATTATTTAGCTGTCTGATCATGATCTGCACTTTCATAATTTAGCTGTCTGATCATGATCTGCACTTTCATTATTCTGCTGTCTGATCATGATCTGCACTTTCTGACAAATTTCCAGGATATCTGGGCTGAAAATGTAACATCTAGAGTGTTAACAAGGTTTTTCCATATTTGGGCTGTGACCTAGTTTTTGACCCCAGATGACCCATATTCGAACTTGGGCTAGAAATCAACTTAACAACCTTTCTGACAAATTTCCAGGATATTTGGGCTGAAAATGTTACCTCTAGAGTGTTAACAAGGTTTTTCCATATTTGGGCTGTGTGACCTAGTTTTTGACCCCAGATGACCCATATTAAAACTTGAGCTAGAAATCATAGAAACAACCTTTCTGACAAATTGCCAGGATATTTGGACTGAAACAGTAGCCTCTAGAGCCTTAACAAGATTTTTCTATTTTTGGGCTCTGTGACCTAGTTTTTGACCCCAGATGACCCATATTCGAACTCGTCCGAGTAATTACTGGGACAAACATCCTGACCAAGTTTCGTGACAATTGAGGAAAAAATGTGACCACTAGAGCGTTAACGAACTAAATGTGGACGGACGACGGACGACGGCCGTCCGACGGACGACGGACATTCATCGATCCTAATAGCTCACCCTGAGCCAGCTCAGGTGAGCTAAAAAGGGTTGTTTTTTCTAGGACCTGGCCATGTTCAAACAAATCTATGCACTTTACACATGATATACTCAAAGGGTTTTCTTACAAATGAATATAAGTTCACAAACAGGAAAGAGTAAACCTCAAACTAATTAAGAAGTCTTGACTGATCACCTAATTAAAGTTGTCTTAATGATGCATTTTAATATGTATGGTACTAATTATGATCATTTATATACTGTAAATCACTATCAGAAGTCATTAACAACTGTTACTAAGGAGTTGTTGCTATAGGTACAGATGGACTTGAAAATACATGAAACTTTTAACTATAAAAAGCTTCCATAATATTTCACTAGTTCTGACAGTTTTATCTTGATGGTGTACAGCTGAGAAAATTCACCTTTTTTTCTTTTCCTCACAACTTTACTAAGGCCAAAACAAATAAATATATACATAATACCTATACATTTGTATACACATGGATTGGAAACTCTCGTATTTTCCTAAAAAAGTCACACATTTATCACACAAGATATTGTTGAGAGATTTTTGCATCCACGGACAAATCATAAAATAATGTGTACAATGTATATAAGTCTGTGATAATATTATGTAGCTGCCCTGTGGTTCAAAATCGCACCTATATTATGTTATACTTATTTTGGCAGTCACAGGTTAGGCACTTTCAAATAGAGAGAACAGTAGAGGTCAGTTTGAATAAAATCATTCTGAAAATACCAAACTATCCTTTTTTTTTGCATGCTACTAGAACAATAATATTTTTCCTTGGCCTAATGTTATGCAAGATTTCAAGATAAAACAAGAAAATATAACCTGATTTCCATCTAATTCATATGTTAATGAATCAAAATGCATTTCAATTCTGTAAGACCAAAACAAGTGTGTTTCCTGTTCCCTGACCAACCTTCTCTTTTACTGTCGACCTCAAACATTTTTATACAAGAAAATGGTAAAAAATAACAAATTTCAAGTGTTATAGAGCAAAATAGACAAAAATTAAAAATGCTAACCAACCTTGAATGTTTTGGCAAACAGACTAGAAACATACATTTTTTTGGTTTGGCCTAATTTGATTTTTTTTTATAGAAGTTAACTTGTTATAAATATCAGAAAATCTTCAACTACCAGTAAAGCCCCATTTAATGCTTTTTATTCAGTACAGATCTTTAAAAGTATAGGTTTACAATCTACAATTTTTTAAAATATCATATGACACGTAATAAATGTCAGGCAATCAAACTAAGAAAAATTATAAGAGGGTCGGAAGCAAAAGTAATCTTCGTTTTAAGGAAACAAAATGACCTTGAATTTTTTTAAGCAGAAAGTTAACAGTTGACTAAACATGTATGATATGTGCATGACCATGGCTGTGACCTGGTCAGTTGAGTTACATGTATTAGAAACCTATTTACATGTACATTGTACACCAGCCAAAGTATAGCGGCCAATGTAAAGTGGGCATTATTGGCAAATACTTCATAGTACACAATGACCTGAGGTATTGGACAAACCATATAGAACCAGGTCACTTGTGATCAGTGTGTCAGTTTGTTTAAGCTATTTCATCTTTACATAATGAGATATACATGTAGAATTGCTACAACTTCTGAAGCCACAAAATTTGCCAGAATAAATACAGCTAGCGTGCAAAATAAGTTGAGTTTCTTCTCCTACTTTTTTGCATTAACGTTTAAGCCTATACTATGGTAAACAACTTTCTGGAATAAATCGGTTAACGAAATACAACTTTCCTGAAAAAAACTTAAATTGGTCTATTCGGTGCTGTAAGTAAGGAGTTTTGAAAAATACGCAACTGTAACTTCACAAAATTCATGTTTAAGATGTTAAGATGAATTTATTTGCTAATGAAATGATGCTAAAATGTATTTTAAAAACTGAAATATTTTATATTGACTGAAGAATTTTTAAAAGCTCTTGCACATTGTCTTTGTCAACTTCTGTCAGTGACCATTCTTTAATTATACAGAATTAAAGTCTTGCTTTCCTTAATGTGCCAAAGAGCTAATGTCAGCTAAAACATTTACCCTTAATCATGTTAATGAATGCTCAATCATTGTTCGCTACATAAAAATTGATATAGAGTACAATTCCTCATATTTCACCCTCGAAAAATAAATATTCTGAACATTCTTTAATAAATTTCTAATGTTAAATAAAACTTTTATCCCCACCAGGGTTGATAACTATACAGTAAACTCTGCATATAACAACTTTGGATATGTTGTATATAGCGAAATTCTGGTTATAAGGAACAAATTTTCTCTACTCGAGTTTCTTTTCTTTCTTTAGTTTACCGGTATATGAAAATGTTATAATGGATATAACAAACTGCAGATATAAAGAACAAATCTTAATAGTCCCAATGAGTTAGTTATAAATAAAGTTTACTCTAATATCTTTATAACTTTTGAGATTAATACTTTCTAGCTTTTATCTCCTGAGAACCAATAAGCTAAACACTTTTGACAGCAAGGAGAGTGCAATGCCAGAGATGTATAAGTGGTCATAACATTATAGCGTAACCACAAACAAAGGGAAAGGTGAATGAACGGACTGCATGCCAGTCTACTCTGACCCACATCTCTGTCTAGAGCATTGTTACAATCACCTCTTATCCTGCTAGCAGCAACTGATTCTTTCTTCACAGGCAGCTTACATAGTAGATCATGATCAGTCTGCATTATGAAGTCAAGCCAGTGAATTTTCACTCAGCATACCTTTAAGCAATGAACGGTACAGTTCAAATATAAAGATGGATTGGTTTATACTGCGGTTGATATATCAGGATCTGGACTTAACATACAACAAGGATCCTTTACTCACACAATAGCATGTACATATTACTTGTTTATCCTTAACTACATTTATGTAACTACATACCTTTAAATCATCAAGCAAGCACTTGCTCTTGTCTCTAACATCTTTGAATGGACAACAACACACTAAGCGTAGAAGATCTGGGATCCGTTCTTGTAATTTAGCTATAGCAATGTTTGAACCGACTCCATTCACACTAGCGATTGACTCCAACGAATTAAACGGTGTTGCATAACCGGTTAACCAAGTTTCAACTGTCTTCACCACTGCATCAAATGCATGTTTTCGTACATTCTTGTCACGGTTGGATACAAGATGGACAAATCTCAAGGAAGCCTCGTCTCTGTATGTCCCATCCATGAAAACGCCTGTTATGGCTTGGGCTGTCCTTCCTTCGAGCTCAATACCTAGTAAAACAAAATTTAATTGCAGGAGAATTCAGAAGAGTTACCGACAGATTACTTTAGCATGTTAACAGTTTCTCTTTTTTCAGGTTGACTCTAGCAATGCCTGAACACTCATTGTGCTAGGTGTCTCACTGTGACAATGACTACAACTGTATTCATAATGATTACAAATCATCATCATGTTTGTAATACAATGACCAACAGTCATTTATTCTCTGGTACAGCACTGATGTATGTGAATGTAACACAAAGTCATATCTGGACTAAAGAACTCTTTATGCTGACTATGCCATACTTAGCTTTATTTAAATATTCTTCCTTTCTTGGTTTACTTCAAAATTGTGAATGCCTAGATAAAACAACAGCAATAATTAAAGTAGTCCCAGGGCTGTCGATCGGCTGTCTTTGGGGCTGAATTCTCAGTGACAGCCCTGAGTCCTTCTCTTCACATCTGCCAGTGTTGACATATAAAGTTGTGAAACAAATCTGATATGGCAATGTTCAGAAAAGTTATTTCTTACTCTGCTGCCTGCAAGTGAATCTACCTTTCATGTATGTTCATCTATACAGTCTGGCACTGATCATGATCTGCACTGCTCTCTACTAAGTTATTGCCCAAATATAAAGACAGATGAAACAATTTTACAAAATGAACAGTGTACATGGTGTAACAATGAACCTATTTTGATCAGAAGTCATCACATAATAATTGACTTGTTTTACAATAATTTAACAGCAAAAGAGCCGTGGTGATAATTTTGTTCACCCTACATGAAAACCCTGGCAATATGATAAATAACATAAGAAAACTATCAGATAAAGCACACCAGGTAGTCCAGTATGCCTGAGTGCCAAATATATCTATATGTGTGTACATGTATGTACACTGCAATTTAAAAAAAAAACACCAACACCATTAACAACACCAGTGCATTTTCTGCACGTCTCATTCAAGAGCAAATATACGTATGTTACAGTATCTAAACACTGCTTAACTTGCAACATCTGTAAAAGAAAATGTAAGAAAACATGCATCTTTGTAAATACCTTCTTTTTGTAAAAGAACTCCTTGAGTTTAAAAGTTTATTCATGCAGTATGCTTTAACAAAGTATAAATTTAACAATTCTTAAACAACCAATCTGTTTTTCGACCGTAAACTTCATAAAATGCATAATAAAGTCGTGAAAACTGGTTACAACATCGCTATAGATAACATACCTGCTCGAACAGCTGATTGGCAATGTGTGGGTCAGGTAGCCGCAAAAGTCGGTTAGTTATTGCTCGAGGCTGACGCAACGGGTTTCACGAAGAACGAGTATCCATGGCACGTAAATGTATGCATTCCATTTCATTTGCATTTACTTAGACAGCTGTAAGATTATTTTAGCAAAATCTACAGTAAAATTCTTGTGTATTGATCAAATTTTTTTGAAACTTTCCATGAGCTAAACTGCCTACATGTACATGTATTTACATACGTCCTTGAACTCGCTATTAATATAATATGTTGACACACCTCCAAAATTGACCAATTGGTAAACACCACTATTTTGTATCTGCGCAGCAAAAAAAATCGATAGGTCGCCGATACTGGTTCACACAGTCAAAACATGCTACGGGGAAAAATACATTGATGTGAGCTCTCATATCGGGTTGTGTTTAATATGGATTGCCAAATCTACATGAACTTAAGTAATTATACAATCTGACTAAAGTGCACGATCTGCCTAAAGGAGATCTGATGACGTTCCATTCAATTTATTCTTCTTGAATAACCGGATTTCCAATATAGCTGTTTGTATCTCAGCTAATCAGAGAACTCGATCGTGGCTAATCTTTCAGCTACAACGTACTGTTTCTATCTATCTATCAATCTATCTATCGATACTGTACTCACTCCAGTTGGAGCATTATGACAATTTCCTTGGCATAACTCTACCTAGTTCACTCGACAGAATCGTCCTTGAGATGATTTTAGTGATACATGTACAAACTATACAGCAGCGCAACCTTCACTGTATACATTGCATGATACGCACTTTAGGATCCCATCTGAATATAGCTTATTGTTTTGGGATCCCATCTGAATAAAACTTTTCTTTCGGGAAAATTACACTTTCAAAACCTTGAAAGCAACGCTCTGATTGGCCGACAGAAAGGTCGCCTGCAATGACCTTCTATCGACTATCCTCATGGCGTTTTCGAGGAGCTGATATTAATCAGTTGATAATTAAACAAGAATACCATTGATGCAAAGCATCAAAGGGCGCCGAAAATAGTTTTGTACATGTGTGGCGTTATATAGCTAAAATAAGCTTTTTGATAAGCAATCATTATTAGTTTGATTTGAATGAAAATTTTTATGAATATTTGCAGAAAACATTTAAAATCATGGTGGTTTTAAAGCTGAAAAAAAACGGAAGAAAATTATTTTAAAAAATTGGGTTTGACCGGGATTCGAACTCCACTCGTAAGATTAGACGGTCATCAGCTTACCCACTACACCACGGAGACTGACTTTAAAGCACATAGTAAAAAATAAGCTCATATTATAATTTTGCAAAGGCAGTGTCTAGAGAACCGGAACCGGTTCCCTAGACAGCGACCTTAGCGAACCGGAATCTGTTCTCTAGCCTATACCAGTCTATACACTAGCGAACCGGAATTGTTTTCCTGCATATATGACAGGTAATTGTGATAAGAAAATAGATTATTTAATAATTATAAAGTGAAAACTTCCATTTAAACAAGAAAAATGTGGGATTATCAGTTTATTTGCATTAGTTTTCAATGTGTCGATTGTCGAATTGATCTCTTTCGCCTTCCGCTCTTCCGGTTTTAATATGATGTCTATGTGTACGCTGGCGGAATGGTAGTCTACACAATGATCTACCATTTCGCGGTGAAGCACATGGGACAGGAGGATTAATAGTCGCCGGGTTGTTGCAGAAGTTACGCAGGTGGAAGCTGGCGAAGTTTGACATAGTCTTCATACAGTCTTCATACAGATAGGTAAAAATGATATAGAAAAATTTAACAATCATCAGTTACTCCATGCCCTACTTGATATAAGAAATGAATTCCGCAGCTGTGGTGTTCAGCACGTCGTATTTGAGAGCCTCTTCCATTGTCATCAACGTCGATACAAATTATGCAGACGTCTTAACAAGACCTTTTTGAAACTCCCACTTGACAAAATATGGTCACATGGTCCAGAGTTAATGAACAATGACGTTATAGACAGACGTGATGGTGTGGTTAGAAGAGATGTTGACTTTAAGTTCACCGACAGCATCAGTCATGCCTTCCTGGACCAGAGGCTCTGAAAACAGTCCTTTTCAGGGCTAAACTGACTCTTAATAGGGTCGACGGGCCATGATCAGAGCTCCTCGTGGTGTAGCCTGGATGTGACATAATGAAAACGAAAGCAAATGCTTATGTATATTTAGGTTTAATTATTTCTCTCTAGCATATATTACATAAAATCAAAAACATTTACAGAAAAATTGTGCTTTCTGTTTCAATGCTATTCATTATGTTATAACTAAACGCTCTCCTTCGTCATTCTGTTATCTCTAATACTAATACTGCGTTAAGTCTTTCATGTCATAATTTTAGGAAGGATCTCTAAATATTCCTCTTCCGAATTACATATTTAATGATAACAATAATAATCAACAAATGCATTGTTTATATAGCTGTATCAATAAACGTGCCGATAACAACACGCCAAATAATTCGTCCGAATATTAATTCCGGTTCGCTAAGGTCGCTGTCTAGGGAACCGATTCCGGTTCTCTAGACACTTCCTTTTGCAAAACCGATAAGGGAGAAGTTGTTTTACGTTTTCGTATTTTTTCTAAAAGATATGAAAAGGAACATTACAATTAAACAATTACGTTTTAATGAAGGAAATGTGTATAATCAATATTTTAATGTCTATTGCGTATTATTTTGGCATACAGTTAAAACCATTTTTCTTCGCATTCTAATAACCGCTCCTACCATGTACTTCCGGAAAAAGTATTCCATAATAGGCCACCGCCGTCATCGGCGGCGCCAATAAATGGTGCATCGAGTTCCAAAGTCATATAGCGCGCATTTAAATCTTTGTATCAAAAATGAAGTAAGCAATATAAAAGTTGAAACGATTGTGCGGCTACTTGGGGTTTATCACGTCTGCAGCTCACCAAGCCCATATTTAGTAGCCTTCGGTAGATGTGCTGAAATTACGACACGGTTACACGTAGAGTATCACGTAGAGTAGAAGCATCAAAGCGCGACAAGATGGCTTTTAAGCCTACAGTATTTATTAAAAGCAACAAGACGAATTTTGATGCAAAGCATCAAAGACGCCGCGCATGTTTTTGAAGCATGACTGGGACAGGTTTCTCTATAAAATGTGCGTGGTAAACATCAGCGAACCCTTTTTACTACATAAAATGATCATTACCTCTGTGTACTTTTTGTTTAATTATGAAACTGATTCATAAAAATAAACTTTTTATTAGTAACTAGCATAATACTAAATCCTTATGTAACTTCCATATTGTTAGATACCTCTTTTTTCACAACATTAATTATTTTTCGGATGCTTATTTTACACTGGCTATTTTTAGATACCAAGGAATTTCCATATTGTTAGATACCTCTTTTTTCACAACATTAATTATTTTTCGGATGCTTATTTTACACTGGCTATTTTTAGATACCAAGGAACTGATAGACAAAACTATTTATAACATGGCTCCTCCCACAATTTCACTGACTACAGGTCGGTTTATAGGAAGCAGAGGCAAAAAAACATGTGCAAATATAATTTACACCGGGTCCAAATATTGTGAAAAAGAACTATTTGTAAAACAGATATACCAGCCCCCCCCCCCTGTAGCTGGTAATGTGGATTATTCTTTTTTCTATTCCCGAAGCATATACACTCCAGCAATATGGCTGAAAGAGACGAAATCCACATGATTAATTATGCTGTGACGTATACATTTTACAGAACTTCCATTGGCTGATTGGCATTTACAAATGATGGAATGGAATTCCGTTAGGGCCCTACGTATTGCATAGTTGGGTGAACGGTTTTTCTTTACAGTTTCAATAATATAGTCTAATATGTAGTAATTAAAATGGGTTTTCATTGTTTTTCGCGTTGGCGCCATGTATTCTATTATCTGAGTGTTTTAAGATAGCAAAACATCTTCCGAATCTTTTTTTCTGAGCTTTGATGAATCGGGTCGTAAGGTCCGTAAACAAAGCTATAAAAAACCCGTAGTCTGCGAGTTTGTGGAAAAGTTATTAAATACTCATTAAATGTGTCCAAAGTGTTGTAATAAGGGAAGAAGACATAAGTATTTTTTATTGTATTATTTTTTTAATGACTTAATACAATTTAATGATTCATAAAAGTCATTTTTCATACATAGAACATAGTTTAGATTTACAATAATAATGTTGGCTGCTCCCTATTTGATTATGCAACCCCATGGTCCAAAATTGAAACCTATTCAATACTGACGCCGCGATTCCTCGCGGCGTCAATAAGACATCCTTATATAGGAAACAATTCACAATTCCTTATTTTTATACAAAAACCTTTTTTACAGCGTCATTATCCGCATTAGTATGACATGAAGGCAGATTTTATGAATATTTGCAGAAAGTAACAGTGGTTTTAAAGCTGAAAAATATAAGGAGAAACAGGGGGCGGATAGGCGGGGGGAGGGGAGAAAAAAAATCTATATTAAATCTGGGACATAATACATCACATTGTCACATTTGATGCACCCCTCGACTGAATGTTTAAAACAGGTTTAACTGTACCCATCTCTTCCCGAAGACAAGAAGAGGAAAAACACGCAGGACCCGGACATGCATGTAGATAAAGGATAAATTAATGAAGTTTGATAAACTTCCCCTCACAGATCTGCAATCATTCAGTTTTGGAAAGACCTATGCACTAGGCCAAAGAAGGATTATGATTTCAGAATACCCGGTAAAATAAACAAAAAAGATCCCACTTTTGAGACACCATGAAGAGCCCGAGAGAAGCCTGTGTACATGTGCTATCCATTTGTGTAATTCAGATGCAGTGCTTGTCGGAAGACTCTGCAGTCTGCCTTGTGTGTATGTTCAAAATCAATTTGGACTCTCTTAGTGCATGATTCTCTTGCAGCGAAAGCAAACTTCATTATATGAAGCAACATCAATATCTTTCCGTGAATTTAGTGACGCAAAAGGGAAAAGAGCATGTTCTGTTAATCAAAGAATACCATAAATAGTTTTCAATTAGTGGAAGTCCATCACAGAATATAGATATGTCACTCCTAGACAGCAATATATGTTTATCCGTAATTTCCATCGAAAACTATCATTTATTGATAGTATTAGGTGTTTCATTACGTAATTCAATATCCTCCAGGAGACCTGTTACCAGGCCAGACCCTAGTGAAGGTTTTAACACTGATCTGCCTGTGTAATATTTTCACTGAAAACCCCTTTGAGTAATAATTGGCACTTTCCAAAATTAAAATACAGACAAGTCCATATTGTAAATCTCAAGGTCAGTGTTAAGATCTGTTGACATGGTAACGCTGTAGCAGACATATCATGCAGATGCGATACTGCTTATTCAAATCAATGCGACTGTGATCATCTAGCTTTTTAAGCATTTAATAAATAACCTCTAAATATAATCGGGGTGATCAATAATGATGATTCGTGTCATTTCAACGAAAACTTAAATTACGTCGGATGCGGATTCCGTCACGTACGCCAAAGTAAGGGAAGTAACTAGTACAAAGACACATTTTAAATGTTGTAAGAGTTATATAACATTTTGAAAACGGCAAATGTCTAAAATACGCAAATATTATCTAGTTAACCTATAAATTTTTAATGTTTGATAGCTGTCAATACGAATCTTATCGTAGATAACCACTTAACCAATGTTACAAGTAGCATATTACGTGGTATCTAAAATCATAACTAAGTTAGCCATTTTAATTGTTACGTTACTTATGCCGGTGTATCAACGCAAATATTATCTAGTTACTATAACTTAACTGGCGTCAGTGTTAGGCACTATCATTACTTTTGTTTCTGTTTAGATATTTGATAAATGTATCTCTATTTGTAACTTATTTAATCTCGATTGCGAAACAAGTTCTTACAACTTATATTAATCGCTATTGAGACTCATTCCATATGGAATCAACATCGAACAGAGAGAGGCAATGTGGAATTATATGTGTCTTGCCTAAGGACACCATTACTACTTGAGTACTGGCCGGGATCGAACACGGGAGCCTCCGACCCCGAGGCGAACGCGTTACCACTGCACCAAGGTGGCTCCACAAATTTACCAAGAACGTGGAATAGATAGCCAGACATATCGCGATAATTATGTGCTTAACACGAATTAAGTCGCGAACCTGAAATGGTTTTCTTACGGCCGAAATATGGTCACCCCATACCCAAACCCAAAAAAGGGAAGTCCGATTTTGGCTAAACATCAAGTGTCACCGTGCCACTTGATGTTTGGCCAAATCGGAATTCCCTCAATCTGGGTTATGAGGGTTTGGATATGGGGTGACATTCTCCATTCCCCATGCATACGCAGACTAGATCTTAGGTGTATTGACAACAGATGATCCCTTATGTATAAAATCCATAATGAACTGGTCCCAATTGAAAGCTGCCAAGTTTCCTTATCCCGCAGAACACGTCACTTTCGTTTTTTTAAGTTATAAGTTAGTCACAGCAAGTAGAGACTATTATAAGCACTCCTTCCCCAGAACTATATACCAATGGAACCATCTGACACCCTCCTCCCCCCACCGGCAACCTTCAACCCCGCCCCCTCCCGCCGTCATCCACTCCCCTACCTTAGAGCAGTTCAATTTGGTCGTTTGCCGCATCGATCATGCCCGCTTCTAAAAGTTTCATGAGCACAATCTCATGCTCAGCATGAAATCATGCTCAAGTAATATAAAGTAAAACCAAGTTATATTAATTTACAAAGTTTGCTTTAGTGTGAAGATACATAATCTCAATAACAGACCTTCTGGTTATTGTTATGGAACCTGACTTTGTTCTTGATTTGACTTAAATTCATATTACTTGAGCATTATTTTGTATTGAGCACCAGATTGTGCTCAGGAAACATTTATAAGCATGGAGCATGTCTCTCCCTAGTTGTACTGTTTAGCAGGAACGTAGAATATATATATTGGGTGGATTTCCCTCAATTCATCGAAAAGCTGAGTTCTTTGAACACTGAAATTAGTACAGACGAATAAAAAATGTTCTACATCTTCAATTTTGTTTCCAACCGAACAGTATGCGTTCAGAGCTGGGTGGTTTATGGTTTATTTTACAAATTAAAATTCAGGTTACTACATGAAGTTCTAAGTCTGACGTGAAAGACCGAAAATTGTCTGTTACCAACAAAGTACCATTTAGGAACTCCTACAGTTTGAAATACAAACTGCTTTAACAATCCTTTAAAACTGGAGAAGGAATTGGCAGATTTTATTTCGGAGGGAAGGTTGTTCCATAGATCGACCACCAATGGTATCGTGGAAGAATCGGAGAATGACTTTATTCTTCTAACGTTGCTTATGATAGAATCATTTTCAGCATTTCTTAAATTGTAAAGGGTAGGCGTACCTACAACGTTTGGAAATATTTAGTTGTAGGCCTACTACTAGCTGCTTTTACATTTTACTCTTTAAACTAAACCTAGTTTTTTTCTTTTGCTTTAAAATTTTCTGTTATATTTCAGTCTTCTAATATCTTTGTGGCTGACGCGCCAAATGTTTGTGGCTGACGCGCCAAATGCACACGTCCCCGCGAGGGACTTGACATCAAAGGGGAGCGGTAGTGTAGAGATTGAGGTGTATGCCGCTCATCCCGGAGGTTGCGTGTTCGAGCCCCACTGGGGTCACGACCGTACCTCCTCATATTACACCAGTACTGGTTTTTCCAGGAAGCGGACTCAAACGTAACTCGATAAACTTGCAAGCTTTCTTCACAATCGAGCTAAAATAAATTAGTATAAACTAAACTAAAGAAAGATGGTTGATAGTAACAAATAGATGATAACGATAAAAGTGCATTCGTTAAGAAAGTGGAAAAACACCAATCAATGAAAAATTAACGAATAAAATACTGTATTTATTCCCTTTCTTTTGAGGTATGAATTGGATTCAACTATATAACAAAACAAATAAAATACCAAACTTTAGTTCGTGCTAAGTATTGGTGAAAATCCGCGAAGATCAACCCGAGAGGGTGTGTCGAACTGTATTGATACTTTCGGATATGGCAATATTTCGGATACAATATAGTTATTAGTTTTTAAATTTATTAGATTTTTTCGTTGGTTTAGATAGTTTGCACTGTGTTTAATGTTTCTTCAACGCCAGACAATGATACTGGATATAGGATGATGCTGCTTTTGTTCGCTGTTCTCGAACATGGAGACTGAGCTATCAAGACACTTTCAGACTTTGTCATTTGTCTGTTTATCACAACATACATCGGTACATGTACCTTGTTAAATATAACCTTTCACAATTTAGATATTTCCTCACATAAAAGTACAGGTATATTGAAAAATAAGGATTTTCAGGGTTTGCCATGCATTTGCTGCAAGATTATGTATCATAATTGAAATTATTTCTGTCTTTTCAGATGTGGCATGGCTTAATCTGAGGTATTCTGATTTGCAGAGATGGCTAATATTCTTTGGTATGGATACAGCTATGTTCGTTTCTTCTTGGACTATTTTACAGCCATATGGCCTGTTTCATGGTTTTATAACTACAGATCTCTGGAAGCTAGTGCCAACTCCATGAATGATGTCTTTAGGATAATCAAACTTTTGTATCAGCATCAGAAAGGGGAAAGTGACATATCTGTCACTGATATCTGCCAGGAAATCAGAACTTTAAATTTTCAGGAGGACATTTTAAGTATTCGAGATGAAATGTACGGATTGAATCTACTTCAACATGGAGTCATAGTGAAAAACAAGTATATAGTGGAACTGTTGATCAGTAACATTCAGATACCTGCAAAGGTAGAATGTAACTCGGTAACACACATGGCTGCATTCCTTGGTCACCTTGAGATCCTCAAGATTTTAGTTGAGCAACGTCCCTTTGATCTGTATAGAAAAGCAGGACTGTGCTATCCAGCGTTACATGAACCAGTCTCTTACTATAGAAAGCTGGGGTTTATGTTTCAAGAGAAATACAGATGTGAGGAAGATAAGTTACTTCCTATTGAATGGGCAATGGTTGGAGACCATATAGACTGTGTTGTAGAAATTGTTGGTAGGATGGAAGACATGGGTGGGAGAAGATTCAACTTGATAAAATTTCTGCATTTTGCTGCTTCACGTGGTGCTGTTAAATGCTTGGAATATTTTGTTAAAAGGTGCCCAGATAAAATCGATCATGTAAATAAAACTGGAGATGTCCCACTCCTTGAAGCCGTTGTTTGGGGACGTCAGTGTGTGAAAGTCTTGATGGACAATGGAGCAGATGTGAATAAAGTTGCAGAAAATGGTGATACTGCTCTCCATCGCCTGTACCGTAATGATATAGACGGAATTTTTGCCATCTTCGATACAACAAAATATTTGCTCACTACTGGAATTGAACAGTTGATCAACAGGATCAATTTGAGAGGGGAGACTGCATTACATCTGCTGGTGACACACGTATCGTACATTGGCGGAAACTACTACCATCAAGAACAGAGATCCATGCCGCGCTGGCAGATGCAACCAGACTATCAGCAGCAAGTGATACAAACTATTAAGCTGTTACTGAGTTTCAATGCAGACCCACATATCTATGATTCTCTTCAGCTTCAGCCACTCAACAAGCTTCTTCATGTGACAATGAAAGCAAGTCGGCCACATGATGTTCTTGAGTGCGTCCAAGGCTGTATTAACTCCAAATATGTGTACAGGAATGATTTCGGAAGTTTAGCTCGAGCTGTTGAAGTGCTTATCGAGAATGGAGCCGAAGTGAATACGCAGTGTGCAATAGGCCATACCCCACTTATTCTCCTCATTCAAACACTGTTGAATACAGAAGTTCCTGATCTAGTCCAACAAGGAGATAACATTCTCACAGCATGCGAGATGCTTCTGAAAAATGGTGCTAAATGTAATTACATATCTGAAGACAAGAAAACTTGTTGTTCCCTACTTGCTGAACTTGCGAAGAAAATCTTAAAGAGACCAGCTGGACGTAATGTTGCTTATGTGGAACAAGATAAGGAATTAAAGAGAAAGTACGCAGAGCTAGTCAACAATATTCTTGTCATGTTCTTGAAGCATGGACTGAATCCAAATTACAAAACAATGAAGAAGAGTCCCCATTTGTCAGGAGGAAGTGGGAATGGCCTTATTGAGTTTGTACGTGTGACAGTGAATGCAAGGAACGGTGATGATTTCGATATGGTGCACATGTGGTTATGTACCTTACTACAGTGGGGTGCTGACCCTGACATTGAGTCGTATCCATCTGACCCAATTATCTGTCATTCCCAGAGTTCAATATTTCTGAAGAAACAAAGCACCCAGCCAATGAGTCATTTCATTCATGAAATCAAGGAACTGCAAGCAGTGTTTGAAAATGGGCATGCAGAGGAATTGCTTTTCTTGTTTTATAAAACAATGGACCACAAGGTGCTCTATGACTGCTTGTCAACAGCCAGTTTTATGGCAAGGTTTCATCCAATGGGAGCCACAGGAAAACATTTTCTGTCATTGCTAAATGAAATGGCAGAGAATCCAAGGTCGCTGAAACAGATGTGTCGGGTTTCCATTTATAAAGCAGTTGAAAGGAAGCTTGCGACATCTGTGGAACAGCTACCTCTGCCGAAAGCCATGAAAAAATATTTGCTAGAAATCGAGTAGGTGCTAAAGTCTGAAAGGGCAGTTGTTTGAAAAGAAATCCTTTCTGTATTAACTTTGACTCCAAAATATTTTATGCCCTTTGACTGATACTTAACATTGTAACTGTACTGTAACATTGTACAACTTGAAAAGATGGATGTTATAAGTTTTAAGTGTTTTACATACTTGACTGCTTTAATTATTTAATAAGAGTGATCTTGTTTGCAAACAAAATGCAGTATTACGCAATATTTTCTACGGATAAGACATAACTGGTTGTCCATTGTTTTGCATTGTTAGTGGTGTTTTTTAAGGGCAATAACTTTCTTAAAACAAAACATGCAGCAAGTTTTATATCAATGGAAAACCTATTCAGTTTATTCATTATTAACAATTTCAAACTTCAGAACGAAAAAATCAGGAATGCATAACTTGCAGTTTTCATAAATGACAATTCATTTTAAAAAGATGTTTGAATTGAAAATATGAGTTTCAAGGACATTTTAGAACTTTTGAATTTTGAAAAGGCTTCAGATGGCAAAGATAAACAAAAATTCAGAATTTTCTTTCCGATGCATAAACATTGTAAATACGACTGTTGTTGCCCACCAGATGTCCTTGGCGAGTGACGTCACTGTGATGTCTTCTATACCTTACCTAGCTCTGAAACTCAGACTGAATAATTGCAAGTTGAGATGGCACTTGTGCTTCTTAAGGATTAAAGGAATGCATTTTAAATCAAAAGAATTAAGTATTTGTAGCATTTTAAAAGAATATCAAACCATGTGTGCAATACTACATTAATTTTATACTTGTTGTCATTTGCTAATTACAGGTGCTCAGGACTTTACCTGCCTTTTGAAATCTCCAGGCAATTTTTGGTCAAAGCAGTAATTATAGGGCAAATTGTTGTAGTTTAAATTTCTGTCACCATAGCCACACAACAGAATTTGGCTCATTTAGCGAAATTTGGGAAATGCAGGGTTGATGCTGTTACTGTACTGAAAATCCAATAAATGTTAAAGTGTAAAAGATGGGTATTATGAAATTTTGGATTTAGAAAAAAGATTTAACAATGGAATTGGTCAGGTATCTTTGCCATAACAGTTACTGTTGATTGAGATCACATAGCAAATTTTCATTGGGAAATATGTATGTCCTTTAACTGATATTTACATGATTGGTGTCACAAGTTTTGAGTGTTTAACATATTTACTTGTATGCTATAATACGTATAATGCCTATCTTTGACACTCAATTAGAGTAAATGCAATCTTAGATGGTACCTGTGCTTGTTAAGATCAAAGGAATGCATTTTAAATCAAAATTTGATATACTTGAAAGCATTTATATTGTAGAAATCATTGTAGATTTTATAGTACACTTTAGACCTGCAATCTTCCATTATTATTTAAATTTTTATTGTATTTTTTTTACCAATATAAATCCAAGCCCACATAGATTTAAGCATACATTTTCTAATGTCGTTGAGAATTGTTACTTTACGTATTTCTTAGGAGAATAGTGTATTTTTGAAGCTGCTTGTTCATAGTATCTGATAAAAAGATTCAATTTCTCCAGTGTGATACTAAAACATAGAATATATAAGTAATGGCTAGAAGCAACAACACAAGTATTTGAGAAAATCTGTTGAAAATGTTGGCGCTAGCTGGGTTTTACAGTGCCGCTACACTATATTGGAATATCAAAAGAGATTGCAATGCATTATAATTTGATAGTTTCCAGTTGGAATATGCAGAAATACTTTACAGGAAACTATACGGGAACCTTTTTTTATTTGATTTTTTGTTCTATAAGACATGAATTTCAGGCAGCTCGAAGAAGCTTGTTCTTTCACCAAAATCTGAATGAGCAGCTTTAAGCTTTTATTTAATATCAATTGATACATTACAGTCAAACAAAGTATGATTTTTAGCTCGACTATTCGAAGAATAAGGAGGCTATTGCACTCAGCCGGGGTCGCCGCCGCGTGTCGCGCCGCTCTCCCGCGTCCCCTTGGTTAAAGTTTTTTATAAAGTCAAATATCTTGAATACTATCAAAGGTATTGACTTGAAACTCAAACTATATGTTTACCATCAACATCTACACCTGAGGTAACAATCCCCATAACTCTGTTTTCATTTTTGACAGATTTATGCCCCTTTTTAACTTAAAATTTTTGGTTAAATTTTTGGTTAAATTCAAATATCTTGAATACTATCAAAGGTATTGACTTGAAACTCAAAGTATGTGTCTACCATCAACATCTACACTTGAGGAAACAATTCCCATAATTCTGTTTTGATTTTTGACAGATTTATGCCCCTTTTTAACTTAGAATTTTTTTGTTAAAGTTTTTTGTAAATTCAAATATCTTGAATACTATATAAGGTATTGACTTGAAACTCAAAATATATGTTTACCATCAACATCTATACCTGAGGAAACAATCCCCATAACTCTGCTTTCATTTTTGACAGATTTATGCCCCTTTTTAACTTAGAATTTTGGTTAAAGTTTTTTATAAATTCAAATATCTTGAATACTATCAAAGGTATTGACTTGAAACTCAAAGTATGTGTCTACCATCAACATCTACACCTGAGGAAACAATTCCCATAACTCTGTTTTGATTTTTGACAGATTTATGCCCCTTTTTAACTTTGAATTTTTTGTTAAAGATAGAATACTATCGAACGTATTGACTTGAAACTTAAAATGTATGTTTACTGTCAACATCTTCACCAATGTAGAATTTTGTCACAGTTTTTACCAGACTAATATGGAAATACTCAAAATGGCTTTCTTTTGAAATGTCATAGAATAATTATGCAGCATGCAGCGGCCATGCGCGGCTTTTTTATAATAATCCTATAAATATCAATTTTGAAAAGTTACAAAATTAATCATGATCAAATATACAAGGTCATGTATTTCTTTGAAATTATCCCCCCCATCCTCCCTCCAGTTGGCTTGCAGAATCCAGAGTAAGGCTTTGAATGCAATGTACATTTACAAAGGTTTTGAACAAGTTTCATATCTTTGACCTTAATTCTTATAGACAATTACACAATACTCCTGTTCTTAGACAAAAACCCCATTTTACCAACAAGCTTTCAAATAGTCGAGCGTGCTGTCATGTGACAGCTCTTGTTATTCTTTTTATTATTTTTCACAAGGTTTCACATTTGTGCAGATAGGACTCTGACAAATGGACTCCTGATAATCAATCAGCTCTGGTTCCCTTTTCAAAACTTACCTTTTACATCTGGGTATTTATTTGAACAGTTACTGGTTCCCATGCCCCTATTACAAACTTAGCAGAGTCAGGATAGACGCCTTCTCGTATTCAAGAGGATTCCTGGTAACCCTAAAGTGCACATTTAGGGGTGAATACAAATACATGTAGTTATTAGCGTATACATAATAGAAATAGAAGCAGAAAGGATAGCTTCCTGTTCAGCTCTTGAATATTTTGGGCTTAATTAAAGAATATCTCAATCTGACAGGTGTGAATGTTTTAATCAGTGTAACGCAGCTGTATTGCTCACCTGGGTACCATTGGCCATTTTACAAGGTCAGCAAGAGGGTTGCAGAAAACAGTTAAAGTCGACTGTCGAGTTTTCAAGTTTATGTAACGGCTCTATGATTGGAGGCAGGACACATTAAATTTAAGGTCATCAATGAAAGAATCACAAGGAAACCCATTTACAAAAACTGCACAAATACTCCCAAATTTCATCACAGTAGCTTCACAAACAAGAAAGAATGTCATAGTCAAGGTCATTCCATGTAAGAGTTGAAATCTATGTAATAATGTGAAGGATTTTACTTGACCTGTCTAGTCTTCACAAAACCGTTGGTTTCTAGGAAGCGTTTGGCCCATCTTAGGTGTGGTCTACCGCATGATGATATACAGTACACACTTAACAAATTTTTCTAGAAAATATGGTTAAGTACACATTTACTTATTAGTGTATTAAAGTCTAAAGATGCATACATCAAAAGCATCGATTGTTCCCGTTTTCTAGGCAAAATCAGTGTACATGTGTACATACCATTGGAGGCTCCTGTTGCCATGGTTTATCCTTAAGTTTCTTGAGCTCAATTGCAAAATAAAGTTTCTTAGCTTACAGTTGACTTGGGATAATGTGACTGATGAAAGATATTATGTGAACACAAGTATTAAACTATTACAGTAGATCATGCATACAAGAAAGACTTCATTCTTGCATATCAGATAGACTTTTCCGGTGATTTTACCGATGCTGGAGTAATTGGTCCGACACCTCTCCTGTGCCAGACGACTCTCGTGAATTACTTGTGACGTAACGTTATAAAAATTGTGATGTCACTTTCCGCAACACAACGTATGAATATCTTTTGTTTATATATGATAATGCATCATTTTGATAAGTTTGCAATTAGAAATCTACTTTAAATTGCAAAACATTATGTAAGAAAAGGTTTCTATCAAGAGACATTTGGTTTAGATTGAAATATCTGTCACCTTGCGTAATTGTTTTGTGGGAACTCGGCAGACCTTCATTTCCACCAAAACAGTTAGCCTCATTGATGGATATTTCAATCTGAACTGCATGCTCGTGACAGAAACTATTAACCCGAAAATTATCAGATTCCAATTTACAAAATAATATTGGACTTTTGTTGCGTCACTGTCACAATATCCTGAATGAACTATACATCGCTCTACATATCCAAACCCATCGTGGAATCAATCACTGCAGGAAAGGGCCAGCAGCTTTCATCACAACTGGATGGACTGCAGTCAAGGCTGTAGTTTTAGATGTACTCGTGGATGACTAACACCTCATATGGCTTGACTGGGTATCGAGTCCAGCAACAGATTGTTTGACATACAATGTCATTTAATTACCATCCAAATAATAACGCAAAGTTAAATAGGATTAAAAATAATTTATTTGTATAAAAAATTCTCATAAACTCTTGTATAAAAAACAAAGAAAAAGGCATTATGTAACAACAATTATCAGATCATACACAGGACAAAATGTTAAATTCTATATATCAATGTTCTTGGCATTATTTGTTCCTTTTTCTCACTAACAGTAAAACAGAAAAGATGTATCTAAAAGCATTCACATCCCTTTACAGTAATGCGAGTGATATTCTGAAAATCCATAGATACAGATCCACTGGAAAACTGGTTTTCTAGGTTATTTTCAAGTACCTTAGTTTTTGGAAGCTCTGTGTTTTTTCCTCAGTTTTAAAGACCTGTCAATACTTACACTCCCAAAGGAATCCAAAAAGTTTGAAATCCAACTTATCAAAATTTAAATGGAAACTATGATCACTGGATATCAAAACTGTGATCAAACTCAAAAATAACACTTCTTCAAACTTCACAATTGTCTAAATAGGACAAGATGCAACGCTGAAATCTTTTCCTTTCATATCCATATATATTTTGAAATCTGCATCTAGCAAACTTTGCAAACAACAGCCCCCAGGAGTGACTTTAACAAGAGAATCTAATACGTTCTTATGTTGCAGGTTTTGTTTACTGAACTGTTTCGTCACTTCAATTGCATAGATAAAACTACATATCTCAAGTTCAATATGTTAAACAAAATTTTATGCTGGCACATTATAGCTTGGTCAATTGTAAATTGTATAATTTTCACTTAGTTTTAATTTTTCTCTATTTTTCGCCAATTTCCTACTTCGCTAGTCTAAAAATCTCACAAAAAGATTCATTTCACATAGATTTACTATTAGAGAACTCTCTTTTCAAAAATAAAAAATTCTCAAATAAGTATGTCTGCTCACAAATCATGAAATTCTCATCACAGGAAAATAACCCAATTTACAGTAATGTACCAAAATGAAAATTGCTGAGAGTGTACAACCATGTGTGATTTTTAAGCTGAACCCAAACAACCAAATTTTGCTTGACTTTTTCACACCACAAAATATTAATAAAAGTGAGTAACAGTAATTGAAAATAAGTTTAAGCATACATGTTTATCTCTTATAGGATTAATTTTGTCAATTTGGCACTAAGAGATTAACAATATTCACATTTGGTTAAACATGTACCATACAAATACACTGCTTCTATCATATAACAAGTAGTCACAAGAACAACAGCATTCTATAGGCACACACTCTGCATGTTTTATATATAAGGCAACTATATGATTTATAAGATAGTGGCATAACTACTAGAAGAATAGTCTATTGAACTAGCAGAAACTCAGTAATTGTGTCAAATATACTTATTTTAGTGGAAAACTTACACTGCCATTCAACCATTGCAAAAATGTCATATTTTGGATATACATTTGTTTTTACTGGTCAGTGCTCATGTCAGACACATGAGTTTGTTTGAATTTCAAGACTTATTAGGCAAACCAAATGTGCTAGTACTGAAATATACTGGGATAAGAGGAATGGACTGGTACTCGTACATTTAGATTATAAACAATCTAAAGACTGGTACCTGTACCACAGAAAGCATTGTTATCAAATGATGCAGAAATGGAAATATTTGATACCATCACCCATATATAATTATGTCTATTTTTTGTGAAAATGAATATTTGCCTGTAAAACTCAAATTACTGAATGCATATCTATGATTTAATAAATACTATGATAAGGAAGAACTGTGATTTATGAAGCTATGAAATTATAAGTCTCTGAACACTGAAAATCATATGCTTCATCATAATTAGGGATGTAATTGATTAAAATTTTTGTATCGATATATCGATTTAGAAATATCGACGATACAGCGATATATCGATACATGGGCGTGGGCAAAAAGTCACGACTACAATTCTACCAAATCTCTTGAATTTATTTGTACTAAACATATGGTTCTAGTCTATAATATATATCAACCCTTGCAGGCTGAATATTTTTGCCAATGAGACCACATTTCATTAAATTAAATCATTCCGTTAGAAAAACCGAACTTGGGTAGAGTGATTGTTTATATTCTGGTTGAGTTTTGATGGAATTTTGAGCGTGAAACTGTAGATTTGCTGGTAAAACATTATTCGATATACGATTTTTCAAAATGGCATCGATTTGAATCGAAAGTGTTTAATCGTTGATATATAGATATCGTTTGAATCGATTACATCCCTAATCATAATTCATCATGTTTATCCATTTCATCGGAGTCTCCGTCTAAATATGGTTCCCCTCCCTCGTTCTCCCCTTCATCAATGTCTATCCCCATTTCATCATATATCTTCTCCATATCATCCTCTATTGCATGCAGTATGTCTCCGATATCTAAGAAAACCTGAAAAAACATACACAGCATGGTAAGTTTTAGTTTTGAAAATGGACTTTCCAAATAGCGACAGTACTTCTTATTGTTTAATACTCAGAGTCTCAAAGTGGTGCTCTATGTAAATTTACTGATTGAATAGCAAACAGTGTAGTACATTACAGTGCCGATAATGATAAGACTGCATGGATCTTCAGGGAGATCATGATCTGCACTCATTGCAAATTTGGAATTATCTGCGGCAAGCATTGTTCAAAGTTATCTTCTCCCTATGATAATTTACTAGAGTCTAACTTATGACATATAAACACAGACTTAAAGCATTTACTTCCATTATGATTTGTTTGGGTAACATAACCATTTCAAAAGTATTTCAGTTTGGTACATTTGTACCTAGGAAGGACTAGTACTATACTCCCATCCTCCAGAAGAAACTGCCAACTTTTTCACATTAAAGACAGTCGGGAGCAGGGCTCAAACCTTCAATGCTCCAACACTGAGAGGTTTAGTGATTTCAAGAAAGTTACCAATAGACTAGAGGCTGGTTGGTCGTAGGACGCTAAATCAGACAAACGCAATATGATACCCAATTTTATACCAAACATGTAAGTCTACCTTGTGAAGTACATTTCAAATGATAGGCATTTCAAACTGTATGAGTTTTCTCTTTTCTCCATTATACTGACATAATAGGGCATAATAAAATGTGCGTGTGTGCATGCATTTGCGTAAGAAAAGGATAAAGTCACTCATTTTACAAACTGAACGCTGTCCGAGAAAGCTTCCTACTAATGCATTCACCTTTATCATTGTATTAAAGATTCGGTCACTTGGTATAATTTGATAAAGCAAATATGTATTTAACTGAATAGTTTTCATAGAAAATTACAATTTTCATGCCTGTGACTATTAGAACAAAATACTTTTAAACAGCTATGCTTTAAAGCAGACGACACTGAATACAATGTTGTCTGATCAGGATATAAGTTTTAAACCTTTCAGATAAAAAAAGATAACAATCGATTACCTCATCAGATGTAGAATCAATTTCCTCTTTTGTGACAGCAGCATCTTTGTTGACATCCAATAGGGAAAATATCTGCAAAAGGAAATAAAATGATAAGTACATAGATGTCTTGCAATTTCCTTATCACGTGACACTATATTGATGGCTGTTTACCAAACTGTCTTATTTGCTTCTACTTATATATACAGTCGGACCTACCCTAATGGCACCTCCCAAGTGCAACAACCTCCCTAGAAAGACACACCGTTTCTTTCCCATTGCATTAACTATAATCGACCACTCCAAAACAACACCTCTTTACAACATTAAACACACTTGTGTGTTCCCCAAGGTGTTCACTCCTGAGAGTTTGCATGTACAGTAAACTCTGTTTAAAACGACTCGGGATATAGTAAAATTCCAGATATAAGGAACAAACATTCTCTGCCCGAGTTTATATACAGAGTTTACTGTACACTTAGAACAGTATTGTGTTCAGTCTTAATTATACTTTAAATCTAGAGCTGAAAATATTGCTTTTTGAAATACCGGTATATACAGTGTATAGATATGCTTGGAAAGATATACAAAATAAGTAGGACATAAGAAAACAGAATGAATTTCTATATCATACCTCATCCAAATCCTTCACCACTTCTTCATTCTGTAGGAGAGCTGAAGCCATCTCTGGCTGAAAAATTACATATTACAATAAGCTGACCACATCTTTAACCGTATCTTAATCTTTGAAATAATTTGTCCACATTTCAGTTTAAACAGTATCCTGCATTGTTCATTATAAGGGGAGCTAAGCAAAATTTAGTCAATTAAATATGAATGTAACAGTGTAGACAAGAATCAGACTGCATTAATGTAACAATGTATCATAATCTTCACTTCACTAAATTTTACCCCAAATACATAATGCATATATACCAAAATCAATATATCTATGTATCCACCCACTAAATTTCTAAAATGAACAAGTCATTATTGTTCATTGGGGAGCTCATTTAAGATTAGATGGTGAAATAGTGCAGATCATGCTCAGTCTGCACAAGTGTACGGGAAAAATCAATATTTGCACTGACAGTGAAGATTTTTTTGACAATGTGTTCAAATACTGTAAAAGTCTTCATATTTGTGAGCTGTTTATTTCGTGATTTTCCAATTTTCTATTTATTCACAAGATTTTAAATTCATGAGCAAGCGCTACAATAAAATATGATCATTGTTTGTTTGCTATTGACGTATGATTTTACAATGATGATTTCAATTTGGACAAGTGTTAGAGATGTCAAATGAGTGAGATTCCAATGATTTAAAATTGATGACTAGTATTTCATTTGTTGTAAACAAATATGTTTAAAGTTTGGTATCTATGACGAGTTCGCAGGGCTTCATTGTTGAAAATAAAAACCTCGCAAAAAAAAACAAAAAAAACCAAAACTTTTACAGTACCCGACCAGTCGGGATTAAAAATCAATGACAGCGAGATTAAAGGTTGAAAGTTACTATTGCAAAGTTACATATAAAACTTTCACAAATTTTGAATTTAACCAGAAAGCTTACCCCAGCTAAGTTGTTTGTGAACATGGTTATATCCATTTCACTGGAGCTGCCTATAAGTCTTTTGAAATGTTCCCTGTGAAAACAAAAGTTATTTAAAATCTTCCTTGTATTGAACAAAATCGCTACATGTATATTTTTTAATTTTTGAAATTAACAAAGAATTTCTACCTTACTGTGATATTATTTTTTACATTTAAATGCATTGTACATTTTTGCCTTGTATCTTCCAAGCTGTTGGGAGAAAAATCACACACATGTATACAATGTACTGTAAAACAGGTTTTATTCGCGATCGTTTAATTTTCGCTAATATTCATGTTTTCAGTACCTCGCGAATTCAAGATTGTCGTGAAAATTCCTAATCCGAATTAAATTTCATCCGAATTTGTGGAACTTACACACGTACCGTTTGTATGTTATGAAGTTAACTGACCGTACCTTGACGTATGCAAGGTAGATGTTTCCCCCTTTACTCCCAATTCGTTTTGTGAGTCCCATGTTCGAAAACGTAAATTAACAACATGGCAGGTTGTAAATTGATCACTGTCTAAGCATCTATTAACACAGATGTGTTAAAACAATTACCGATGACAGGTGTCAGTAAGATTTTTACAAGCTCATCTCTTTGTTTGTTTGACAACAACTTGTAAATCGCGTGAATTAAAATTTGTTTGCACATCTTTGGTTGTTGGCTACCTGAACTTAAATCAATCAATTACAAACCTGTTATAGTTTGTGCATGTCAGGCGAGTGATTAATTCAACAAACATACAAGTAGGATTAAACTTTTTTACACGGCAATTTCGGCTTTGGGTTAATTTATACGACGCAAATGTATACTAAGTTTAAAACCAAGTTTATCCAATGAAGAGGTCACTTTCGATTTTCAGGATGTTGAACTTCGCGAATTCAAAAATACGCGAATTATTAAAAACGTCAAAATTAGACAAAAATCGCGAAATTTCGGTGTCGCGAAATTAAAGTGTTTTACAGTATTTGCTTATAGGACACTTAAATAGAATCACTCAAGCATAAAAAATAACTGTTCACAGGGCTAGCACAGGCACATTTTAACACATCCAGTACATTATCTTCAGAAAGCAACTATCAAACCATCATGTGGACATTAGCAGAATAAAAATGTGCTTACCTTATTTCATTAGGATTAGATACCAAATCTTGAAATCCTTTAAATTCTGCTTCCTGTAAGGTCATCTCGGGGTTACAGGGGTCGGAGCACCTGCTGTAGTCAAGGTCATCTGACAGATGATGTTTCCACCATACATTCACAGCCAGATTACTCCCATAGGATCTTACTTGATGTATCCTGGAATTGTCCAACTGTCTTGATTAAAATTCTGTTCAATTCAGCACTTATGAGGGTCATTCTGACTCATTCAGGTAGTGTCATACAAATCACAGCTTCTTATCGTTACAGAATTTTGTGCACCCAGCACTAGGGATGTAATCGATTCAAACGATATCGTTATATCAAATTCCATCAAAACTCAACCGGAATATAAACAATCACTCTACCCAGAGTTCCGTGTTTTTCTAACGAATGATAATGTAATGAAATGTGGTCTCATAGGCAAAAATATTTCAGCACTGCAAGGGTTGATATATATTATACACCAGAACCATATGTTTAGTACAAATAAAGTCAAGAGATTTGGTGGAATATGTAGTCAGTGACTTTTTTATGCCCATGTATCGATATATCGCTGTATCGTCGATATTTCTAAATTGATATATTGATACAAAAATTTTAATCAATGACATCCCTACCCAGCACAACGTACCGTAAGCTAAATTGCCAAGACATCAGAACATGATGTAATTTAGGCAAGAATCATCCTATCTCTATCCGCGGAAACTTTCCAAAGTTTCATCACTGTATTATCATGACTCTCGTATTTAGACATTTTAACTACTAGTATGCTTGATATACTTACATGCGTACACAAGATAACAACTGACTAGTGCCAGCTAATTGAGCTTAAAATGATAAAGAATGACTGCATGTGCTCATCTACAACTATTCAAGCTGGTCATAGAACTTTGTCAGACAACCTGAATACTGTTTATAACACATGAAAGAAATGTTTAATCATTTGAATCCACTGCAGGAAGAGGTAAGAGATTCTCAATCCATAATTTGGTTATCTGAAATGGATCTGTCTGAACTCTGAAAACACCAAAGTCTAGGGCTAGAGGGTCAGAGACTCTTAAACCAAAGATCATGGATTCAAATTCTTCTTTCAGCAGAATTTGGGCGTGACCTCGACTATCCCTTCTTCCTCTGTGAGCACTTGACTTATGTCTGGGAACCAAACAGAAAGTAGCTAATATAAGTTGCAAAAATTTAAGTCTACATTAGACGTACAGTAAACTCCATATACGATATAACATCTCCAGAAACAGCAAACTTCCAGATATCAGGAACAAATTTTATTGGTATGAAAATGCTATATGGATAAAACACATTCCGGACATAAGGAACAAATTCAAATGGTCTTACGGAGTTTGTTATATACAGAGTTTACTGTACCTAGACATATTAATCCATCGCATCGGCATGTCACACTAAGCAGCAGTAACTAAGAGCATCTGAAGAGCCCCAACGTCAGCATTCTGTACTGAACAAAATAGGAACTATCAATCAAGCTTACCATAGGTATGGAATATACAGACAGTCTCCAGCTGTCATGTTGACATGGTAAAACTCTACCTCTGCCATTCCTGGGAACATTGTGTAATCCACACTGAAATTTTGTGTAAATCATCTGTCAGGAATTTACAGACATTTGAACACAAAAAAAAATACAACAACATTTATTGTGTTAACAACTCTTGAATTAAAAACTTCTTCTAAACAAGAACTGCCCCTCACAAGTGACGAATGCCCCTGAAAGAGGTTCCTCAAAATCTTTGTCCTCTACATGTGCTCAATAATTGTGGTATGTAATTTTAAAATCCATGCGACACATCGGCTTGATGGTCTAGACATTTGTGTCAAGTTATTTTAAAATCAATCGATGCATGACAAATTTATAGTCCGGACACAAATGTGTGCATATATACAGGATTCCATTACCTTCAAACTCTAAGTGTGACCTTGACCTTTGAGGTAGGGACGTGGGTCTTGCATGTGACACGTCGTCTAGATGTGCTAGACATTTGTGCCAAGTTATTTTAAAATCCTTCAATGCATGACAAAGTTACAGTCCGGACACGAATGTGTGCATTTATAGAGGATTCCATTACCTTCAAACTCAAAGTGTGACCTTGACCTTTGAGGTAGGGACGTGGGTCTTGCACGCGACATGTGGTCTTGATGTGCTAGTCATTTGTGCCAAGTTATTTTAAAATCCTTCAATGCATGACAAAGTTACAGTCTGGACATGAATTTGTAAGCGGGGACAGACAGACTAATGGACGGACGGTACGATTTTAATATGCCACCCTTCAGGGGGCATAAAAATCCACAGATTGATTTGTGTTCCACAAATTAAGACTAAGACAGTACAATATAACAGCAAACACCCTAACTTAAACATAGTTTTTTTCCCAACTTATTCTGAAAACAGGAATCATATTTTATAACAGATAGCTGAAAATGGCATTTATTAAACAAAAAATCTGGGTTTTTGTCTGTTTTAATATACCTGTCAACATCCATGGAAGAATATGAACCATCCATTCTGTCAATGTCTACCTGAAACATTACACAGCAAATAGTCTGCTTTATCCAGGAGAAAGTAGTTAGAGCAGATGTTCATTGGTTCACAAATGTTTTAATAGAAAAATCTTTTTGTAACTTTGTTTTTGAAGATGGACACACTGTTTTAGAAATTTGCTCCTGCTTTGGAAATACTGTAAATTGATTTGAAGAAACAATATCAAAGAAAAAGAAGTGTCAAATTTAAAAGTCATCACATATCTTAAAATGTGTCATAAAAATTTGATGATTGGCAAGCAATGTTTTCTCAAAGTAATTCCAAAAATTATCAATAAACGAAAATTTGTTTTGTTTAAGAAATTTTACATTTTGCTACATAGATTTACATTATAACAAGATTAACTTTAATATCTTGTTGTAATAGTTTTACTCTCATTCCAACCATATTTTTGGTCACTTTAACAGGTGGGGAGTTTACATAACATTATTTCCAGGGAAGAGCCAGTAGTAGACTCCTATCCCCTGTAAGAAACTGCCAGCTTTCTCACATAAATGGTTGGTAGCAGGGCTTGAACTCATGACTCTCAATCTATGAGAGGTAGCACTGATTCCAAGTCAGTGACTCATAACCATTTAACCACAGAGGCGGACAAATATGGCCTATCTCCCTTATTACAGATATTTACCTTATCACCATACAACGATGGGTCAACAAAAACGAGTGTCTTATCTCCCCTGTACAGACAGTTTATATTCTCGACAGAATCCGTATGTACCACTGACTTTGTCCCACCGCTGCTGTACCACATCACCTACAGAGAACAGAAAGAGAACAAACAGTTGCATGCATGTACTGTGATGTACATGTATACTCAATGTATACAGATAACAGAAAGAGAACAAACAGTAGCATGCATGTACATGTATACTCAATGTATACAGATAACAGAAAGAGAACAAACAGTTGCATGCATGTACTGTGATGTACATGTATACTCAATGCCTTTTGAACTACCATAAATTGGGTAATTTTCATGTGATGAAAATTTTGTGATTTGTGAGCAGAATGTGTCATAGAAATTTACCATTGACCACCAGACTGAAGGGATGTGCCGGCTGAATACGAAAATAGAAAGTCAACAGAAAGGCCTCCAGCGTGGAAATATATTGCTCAATCAAAAGATTTTTATCCGAAATAAAGGAATGAATAATTTAAAGAATTCAAGTTTCATGGACGTCAAATAATATTAATCAATAACTTTTTCACTGGACAAATTCCAAAGCAGTAAAGTTACAGTGTAATACTCAAGCAATTAAAAAGTTGGCTACTTGGTATGTATAAAATTATGCTTAAGTGAATTGTACTTACATTATCAACAAAGTCATTTTCCACAAGTTGTCTACACTGCAGGGGACAGGGGATCATAATATCATGTCTGAAATAGAGAAGGAACATGACATTTCCAACAACATGAGCTTAGTCACCCTCAGAAATATCCGTACAAAGGAAACATACCTTCATGAGACTATAGTAATAACCCTTGCCCTTCTAAATTCTCTAAATTCAACTTGCATTTTTAAATTTAAATACCATGTACCATTTTCTTATCAATATATTGCTTATAAAATACCATACCAAACCACTTGCAGTGTAGACCACAAGATATTAGTTGTTTGTAGTCCACAGACCAATCTGACTCAAACAGGGTCTACTTTGATTCATTAAAAGCAGACAATTTTTTTTCAAGTTTGGGGAAGGCGACCTAGCCCCTCAATTTGGGGAAAATTTAGCATGATCATTATGTAAAGGGGAAGCAAAAATCCTGGTGTATAGTCTTATTTTAGGGAAAACTGTAAGATTTAAAACAAAAAAGTTAGTAGAAGAGGCCCTATACTGGCCCCTTATATATAGGGTAAAACCGCCCTTAAAAGAATTATTATCAAGATATCAGACAGGAAATTCAACGTTTACAAACCTTAAGAATTTAGGAACTTCATCAACCATATAATGATCAGTCTTGTTGTAAATATTTACAAAATCTTTAAATTGCATAGAATCCATTTTCTGCTGTCTGCTTTCCTTTTTCATGGTTTCTACAGATACAACATGATCACTAGGCTCGTCCTGTTCAAGAAAATAATCATCTGTCCATTTGCCAAACGCGGCTGACATTTTTGCCGCCCCTTTCATCTTCACAGGTTTTAAGGGTCTGACATAATTTTCAAAGAATTCTTTTGCAGTTGGAAAATAATCTAACTCCTCCACGGGGTGACTCGGCCCTCCCTCACCAAATGGCTTCAAATGTCCTGGTTCCTTAGTTAAGTCATTTCCAAATATCAAATCTGCCAGAACTAACAAGTATACAGGTAACCAAGACAACTCCATTTTCTTTTGAAATGAACTTTAACTTTTCAGTATCCAATACTCTGCAATAAGATAAAGTACAAGTATTTTACATTATTATCAGGTTTCACTGTTGTATGCATAAAGAAGAATAGATCATGCAGATTATGCTTATATCCATTTAATCCATTCTAACATGTTTGCAAAATTTTAAATGGGGTTGTTTTAATGAATAAAAAATGCTTCTTTTAATTAAAACAAATAAACACAAATTTATACATAATTTTTTTACATATTCAAAATTATTTAAAATCTCATCTAACAACAATCAATAAAAAACTTCACATCTCACTGAAATATTTCAGTTATAAAACAGAAAAAAAATTGTGACCAATCAACTATGAGTTTTGATATCTGATTTTGACACATGGGTAGTTCACTCACGGATCTACCGGATCTACCGTATACACACTGAGTATACAGGTCCGCGGTTCACTGGATACAATAACAACACAGCCATGCACAAAACAAAATACTGTACAACTACTCTATTTCTCAGGGATTTTTTTTTGTGTGTAAAATGATGGTAAATGTTAACAAAATTAACAAAATAATATTTCAAGTTTTTATTTAATCATTTACAGTTTCTACTACAAGAATTTATAAACGATTGTTTGAAATATTTTATTTCACAATTTTCTGTAGCCCTGAAGGAGAAATGTTATAGATATTACATGTCAACTCTTTTTGGACTCATCACACAGATTAATGATGAAAGAACAAATAGCTTTAATATTGTACAAGAGCCATGTTACACATGGTTAATCCCCCCGCCAGGAAGAAGTTACCTGAAGGTTGTACTTTCATACATTTTACTTGGTGAGAGGAAATCCTTAAAAAGCCGTATAGTTATGGTCATGCTGAGTACAGTTTTCAAGTAAGTGGAAAAAGAATAAGGCAATGAAGAGAAGGTTTGCAAAATTATATTAATGTTCATTATCAGTATAGGTATGATATTTTTCTATTTGACTAAAAGTAGGCAAGGTAGAGTTATTGTTCTTGCACACTGCACTTCCTACCAATGTGCTATGTCAGTGTATTAAGTTTGAAGAAAATCCCTCAAGTACTTTTGGAGTTATGCTCAGGAATTTTTTTTTAAAGTAAATCTGATAAAGGGGATTAACTCTAAAAGTAGGCATGGTAGAGTTATTGTTCTTACACACTGCACTTCCTACCACTGTGCTATGTCAGTGTATTAAGTTTGAAGAAAATTCCTCGAGTACTTTTGGAGTTATGCTCTGGACAAAACTTTTAAAGTAAATCTGATAAAGGGGAATAACTCTAAAAGCAGGCAAGGTAGAGTTATTGTTCTTGCACACTGCACTTCCTACCAATGTGCTATGTCAGTGTATTAAGTTTGAAGAAAATCCCTCAAGTACTTTTGGAGTTATGCTTCGGACAAGTAAATCTGATAAAGGGGAATAATTCTAAAAGTAGGCAGGGTAGAGTTATTGTTCTTGCACACTGCACTTCCTACCAATGTGCTATGTCAGTGTATTAAGTTTGAAGTAAATCCCTCAAGTACTTTTGGAGTTATGCTCTGGACAAAACTTTTAAAGTAAATCTGATAAAGGTAAATAACTCTAAAAGTAGGCAAGGTAGAGTTATTGTTCTTGCACACTGCACTTCCTACCAATGTGCTATGTCAGTATATTAAGTTTGAAGAAAATCCCTCAAGTACTTTTGGAGTTATGCTTCGGACAAGTAAATCTGATAAAGGGGAATAACTCTAAAAGTAGGCAAGGTAGAGTTATTGTTCTTGCACACTGCACTTCCTACCAATGTGCTATGTCAGTATATTAAGTTTGAAGTAAATCCCTCAAGTACTTTTGGAGTTATGCTCTGGACAAAACTTTTAAAGTAAATCTGATAAAGGGGAATAACTCTAAAAGTAGGCAAGGTAGAGTTATTGTTCTTGCACACTGCACTTCCTACCAATGTGCTATGTCAGTGTATTAAGTTTGAAGAAAATCCCTCAAGTACTTTTGGAGTTATGCTCCAGACAAAGTTTTTCAAGTAAATCTGATAAAAGGGGAATTACTCTAAAAGTAGGCAAGGTAGAGTTATTGTTCTTACACACTGCACTTCCTCCCAATGTGCTCTGTCAGTGTATGAAGTTTGAAGAAAATCACTCAAGTACTTTTGGAGTTATGCTCTGGACAAAATTGGGATGGACGCACGGACGGACGAAGACCATTTCTAATATCCCCTTCGCCTTCGGCGGGGGGATAAAAAATTGACCATTTATGACACACCTACTGAATGGAGGATAGATCTTGAGTAAGTATTTTGAAATATGCTCTACACTACTTCGATTTCAGTGGACTGACCTTATCTTTCTCATGTGTATGAAGTCCAAATGTTTAAATGCAAGTGCTGCCACAGTGTCAGTGTTAGGATATAAACTGTTGATACTTTTGTACTAAGATAACTATGACTGTTAATTACTAAATTAATAAGCATATCATAGAAGCAAAGTATAAGTTTATTGATAAATCAGTTATTTGATGTAAACAGTTATAACCTGTGATAGGAGACAGACAGTAATCATTTTGAAATATTTAGAGGGAAGTAAAATGTTGCATAGGCAAAATTTCAGCAATTTTTCAGCAGTATCCTATAGCTAAGCAGTTGATTTCTGGGTCTTTATTAGTAAGATATTAAAACCTACTGACTTACAGTTTTCAATACAGCAGATATCCGGGCGAGAGGGTGGATGGGGTGAGTACCTGTATCAGATACGAGGTGATTGAGGCACGAATTAGTTTTATTCCAATGCAACATACACGGAAACTGAAAGTAGACTTAGTTTTTCAACAGAAAACTGAACTAGAAATATAGTATTACTGCTCTTTGGTGAAAGCATCACTTTGATATACTTCAAATGTCAACAAATTAAAGCAATGTGAATGAATATTTAGTCTTACCTCTAAAATTGTCCTAAAATATTTACATCCGTTTACATTTCTAGTCTGTGTTTTAAAACCTATACCTTACCATATTTCCACCTGCGGGAAAAAGACGAGTACACAAGAACTATCTTTAGAAAAGATGGTCGGCTCAATTTTGAGTATATGCTAGATTTTATAGAAAAAAGAATAATAAAAAAAGTACATCTTGACCGGAATCGAACCAGATTGAGCACATCTCACCATAGATACACCTGTCCTGCTTAATTTTAACTTGTTTTTAACCATTCTCTTTCTTGTTTTACTTTTCCTTACTTTTACTCTTTTTAACATTCTTGCTAGTAGACGCGCAAAGTCTAGGTCCCCAGTAGGGGTTTGACTGAATGGAAGATAGATAGATAGATAGAACCCATGGCCCTTCGCTTACAGATATGTTAAACCGTACGCTCTACAGTATATACCAACTGAGCTAAAGGAAAACAAACTAAATCCTTGTGTTGTTTTTCTTTATCAAATATGTTATTCGAATTCATTATATTCACTGGCCGAGAAAGTATATAGATTACTGATTAATTATAATTAACATTAGTTTGGCGGCAACAACATATCGTGTTGAAAGATACGAATTATTTACTAACTTAAATCATAAACTTAAATCATGTATTAGATAAATCAAAGACCTATAGTTAAATGAAGAAGTTTGTAAATATCGTATTACAAGTAAAGTAAAACAAAGACCTATAAACTATGTTAGTATAGGTCTCTGAGTAAAATGACCAAAAATACAGTCTAACATGCCTAACATGGGTAAGTAATGTTGGATTTTGGGAAAGAGATTACATTATGTTTCGCAAAAAAGAGTTGTGCATCCTAGTGTTTAGGTTATAGAGAGTAGGCCTTTCATTTAACTTCTAGCCAAAACGACAACAATCATCATCAATGAAAGAATGACATATACATGTACACCAGCAAACATGAAAAGCAGATTCATCATTTCATTTAAGGTAGGTCAGTACCTTTCGTCAGTAAAATTGAAAGTTGTCACATTTGTTTGAAATTTGGTACATGTGTATATTGTGCCCATCTGCGTTGCATGGTAACGTTTTTATTCACATGACGTCACGTGACGTCATTTAACAACGCCATCTGGCGACAGCGTACCGGAAGCATACCGTCATGTGGTTATTGTTATGTTATTTTGTCATTTGTGGACCTACTTTTATTTTTCAAAGTTTGATATAATACTTGCAAAATATTCTATCAATCGGTGTGCAAACTATTACACTTTAGTTTAAAAAGTATTACATTTCCGTCAAAAACGTACAGAAAAACGTCAGAAACAACATTTTTCTGCTCCATGAATTTTGGCATTTCGGAGAATAACAAAAAAAGTAGATGGTGAAAGATTTTGAAATTTTGACAATTTACTATTTTTGATATCTGAAACTGAATAATTGAATAAAAATGGGATGTGTTCGGCTTAGATTTTTCAGAAAGCGCTCTTGAATAATGTCACTGTCACGCGAAAAAGTGACAACGCTTCTAGGAATAGGTAAATAAAGTGATCGTTTACGTACACGGAGTGAAAATGTCAAACAGTCACTGGACTTATTTTTTCATACGTAACTTCCGAAAACTCCAATATTTTAAAGGATGGAACAAGCAATTTCTCAATATTTCATTTATTACCTATATATTTATGGAAAAATACTCTACCAGCTTACTAATTTCTTGAGTGTTGTCTCACAGAAGCTGTTTAAACGGTTTTCACAACTTCTCGAAAATAAAAGTCTTAAATGCTTCGAGTTAAAACCTATCCTGACAACAGTAGACCCTTTACTAGCACCGAATGATTATAAAGTAAAAGTACTTTTCCACATTTTGCTAGAAAGTCAACGAAAATCCTTAATGCACAACCCGTATTGCTCAAAACTCGTGTACATGTTTAAGCCACGTTGTTGTTATCCTGGAAATGTGCAGCTATTTGGACAATATCGCAGTCAGGGAATTGACGTTGCTAAAATATTTGCTCTTTAAACATCTTAAAAAACATTTACATAATACTTTCTTCTTGAGTATGTAAAACCATTCATAAGTTTTATGTTATAATGAAGAATTCAATGATAACACATACCACATCCTGGTGGAAGAACGCCTGCTTCCAATAAGAGAAGTAGCGTGTTCAAACCACGTCGTACCAAAGACGTGAAACCAAACAGTGACAACCGGTACATAATCAAAGAATAAAATGAGCCTTCAATTTTACAAAGTACTGTCAAAAAACTTTCATAACATGTAATCATTAAACTTTTGAAAATGTGCCGTGCAATTAAGACTGTTTTCCGTTTGTGTGTTATTTTATCAAGTAATTTATAAAACGTGACACGTATCCTGTTTTTTTCAAACGCATTCAAAACGAATTTTAACCATGGTGAGTGTAGTTTTATTGTAGTTCAATGGTGTACTTACGAAGATCAGAATTTTCATGATGATTGCATACAAACTGCAGGATGCTTTGTGCTTAAATAATGATGTTTTTCTGCCTACAAATGGTGCAGTTATAAAATAATATATGACATTTAATACCGTATCATACTTCAAAATATTAATTTATTTTATAGAAGATGGTGCAGGTTTTTATACAACAGAATCCATATCCTTTTGTATATATCCTTATAAAAACACCTACACAAGTTAGCCGTCCCGGATTCTGTATTGTATGCTTTACCTCAAACATGCATAATTAGATCCGGGTTTGATACATGAGTCATATGACGATTAAGTGGGTATTGCAGTTTTTCTCTCCACACTCATTTGATATACAAAATCGAACGTAATAAACTTTGAATATTGCTTTAGTTACATCACATTAAGATGACTGTCTTTGGCAACATTTTCATAGTAACTGGTTGAAGTTTCAGGGATTATCTCTGTTCATAACATTTGTATCTGTCATCAAATATTTACAAAGTAAAATACTATCAAGTTTGTGCAGTTAAAAAAACTGTCAAAGTATTCGACTTTCGGACAAGATGATTATAATGTTTTCCTTTTATTGCCGCAACAACAAAATAACTGCAATGATGGAATGCATTCTCATTACAAATATTAAACAAGACAAATTTTGATGCAAAGCATCAAAGGCGCTGCGCATGTTTTTGAAACATGATTTAAAGGAATCAGAGTCATTTTAGAATATCAGTAAACAACCTATCAACGGGAAAAACCAAATACATTATGTTATTTGTAACTGTTATCACAATAAGTAAAAAAACACATTTACTACAGTTTAACAAAAAAATAAACGAATCATAAAACAACCTTCCGTATAATGGTACGATGACGCCCATTAAACAAGGCTACAGCTCGTGGTCAGTAGACGCTTTTCGGCGCAGACGAAACCCACGTGATTAATTTTGTCTTTACTATTGGTCAGTTGTTAGCGATGCTTTAAATAACTTTCATTGAGACCCCATGTATCGCATAGTTAGGTGAACGGTCTTATTTATAATGCCTACATTTTACTTTAGTATGTAGTAATTAAAATAGGTTTTCATTAATTATTCACGTTGACAACATATGTATTTAAACTTCAAAATGTTTAGAATTAGCAAAACAACTATTGAGACGTTTTTTCTGAACTTTGATGAATCTGGCCGTAGGGTCCGTAAACAAAGCAATAAAAAAACCGTAACCTTCAAGTTTGTGGAAAAGTTATTAAATATCCTATGAATATGTCAAAAGTTTTGAATTAACGGTCGAAGACGTATGCATCTGGTATAGTATTGTTTGTAATCAGTTAATACTATTTATTTATTCATTATAGGGAGTTTGTTCACACATAATACATAGTTTTTAATTACAATAATAATGTTGGCTACTCCCTATTCGATTATGCAACCCCATGGTACAAAAGTAAAACCTATTCAATACTGGCACTGTGCTTCCGCACAGCGCCAATAAAACCACCCAAAACATCACTGTAAAGTTGAATACTATTTTTCATTTAGTTAATAGGAGATGCCGCGTAAGTGGGACGAACTATTTGACAGACGGACAGATGACAAACGCACGATGGATGACGAGTGGTGGGAGAGGTCACTGCGTGCTCAAGGTGAACTAAAAATACAGGAGAAAGTCAATTTATGCGAATATAATTCAGTGCTAACTAGCGAAAACCAACGATACACTTTATATAATTTACGAGAGCATAAGACGTAACGGGAACCTTAGAGTTAGTGAAATAGTGTCGTACGTAGCATCCTCATAAACGCATTCGTAAGTAACGACTTACGATTTTTTCGATTTCCCGGCCGCTGATCTCAGATTAGCAGGACATTTAATAATAATAATGATAATAATAATAACATCTTTATTTAACGAAGGATGCACATTTAGATACATATACAATACACATACCTAATATTTCAATGTGGCCTTCTACAACAATAAAAATTATATATATATTGAATTATCAATATCATTAACCTAACAGAAAAAATAATAGTGTTATAATTTTCAATTAGACTTTGACAAACACTTCACATTAATCTTATATACATTCATACACATCACATATAAACTTCTTTGTTCAGAAATATTTGAAAATGTACAAAGTATTGTAGGATGTTTTACTGAAAACATCATAATGATCATATCTATGGACAACTTAATTGTGTTTTTGCAACAAATATTTTTTGTAATTTCTCTTAAATAAAATTAGAGATGGAAGAGATCGAATATTCGTAGGTATGTTATTCCATATATGTACACTTGAATAAGAAAAGCTTGCTTTTAGATAATTAGTGCGTATTTTTGGTAAAACTAATTTTTTGTCAGAAATGGAGCGTAGATTATATGTATTATTGCTGGAAAAGGTTATTAAATTTAGTATATACTAAGGGGCAAGGTGATGTTCAGCTTTATATACTAATATAGCCATATGGTACATATATCTATCAGAAAATGACAACCATCGTATATCATTTTTATACCTATGGTATTGGTTGGTAATTGTTTATATTTTACCTGTCGTAAAGCTCTAGATTGCAATTTATTCATTTTATAGACACAGCCATTTCCATTACCCCATACTGTACAACAATAATCAAAGTCGGGTAGTATATAAGCATTATAAAACATTTTTTCATTTCTGGTGTTAAATAGTAGGATATTCGTTTTAGGAGAGCAATCTTAGAATTAACCTTTGTACATACTTTGGATATTTGCACATCCCATGTTAAAGTATTATCAATGTATATACCAAGCGCTTTTTGAACTGATACGTTTTCAATGTATGATTGGTTTATTTTCAAGAGCAAATTTAGAGTACCGTCACTGAAGTGTGCTTTATTTCGTTTCGTAGTTAAAATCATACATTTGGTTTTAGTTGGGTTTAAGGCCATATTATTCTTACAGCACCACGTGTTTAAAGAATTAAGGTCTTTTTGAAGATTTCTTTGTATTGTATCAATAGCAAACCCTGTTTCATACAGAATTGAGTCATCAGCAAAGAGCTCGATGTTACCTGAAGAAGTTTCAAAGGATGTATCATTTATGTATAATAAAAATAAAGGAGGCCCTAGAATAGAACCTTGGGGTACACCCGAGGTAATTTTCATAACATTTGAAGTATTTCCTGATTTTATGATCTGCGTTCTATCCGAAAGATAAGAGTCAAAAAGTTAAGCCGTAGTTTATATAAAAGAATTTTATGGTCAACTAAGTCAAATGCTTTTCGTAGATCTAAAAACACTGCACCCACGTATTTCCCAGAATCAATGTCTTTTAGCCAGGTATCTATTAAATGCGTTAAAGCAGTGTGGCATGAATGCTGTTGTCTAAACCCTGACTGGTGTTCGTGAATTACACGTGTATGTTTGAAGTAATTTTGTAGCTGGGAAGCAATGTGTTTTTCAAATATTTTAGAAATTGTAGGCAAAATTGAAATGGGTCGATAATTGCCTGGATCTTTTTTATCACCGCTTTTAAAAATAGGTAAGACATATGCTTCCTTAAGGGCGTCTGGAAACACACTTTGGTCAATACTTTGATTAATGATATAAGTAATGGAGGTTGTTATGTGATCGCCACAGTATTTAAGTATCTTTGGACTTATACCATCTATGCCTATAGATTTATAAGGATTTAGATTATCAATTATTTTCTTTACTTCAAAAGCTGTTATATGCTCAATATAAAACATGCTATGTCTCAGTTTATTGTTTAAAAACAAAAATAATATCAAACAGGGAATGCCACGTACCAAAAACGCAGCCTCCCCAAAACGAGCCCCACAGCACCCAGAAGTGCACACCACCAACACACACACACACACACACACGCGCGCACACACACACGACACACACACACAATCATGTACACACACATATACACTACCAACACACACTAGCATACACACGAGGACAAAACGAACAATCAAAGGAACACAGTGGGGCACCGCCTTGGAACGGTCAGTGGCAAAAACACCACCGGGGAGCTTAAACCGGTTTATGGTGCGCACCCAACCTCACTCTTACCCCCACTATGTTCCAAAGTCACAGGACAGTGTAAATAAAAGTAATCCCTGCTAGGTGAATCTCTAACACACGCAATGGAAACAAAAGGCATGGTATGTAAAACACAAAAATGCTCGTGTATAAATATATAAAAAGCAAACCTTGAGAACCAAAAAACGTATGTACTCAATGCCTTTGCAGAAGGCAGAGCACCAAGAGAAACACCCTTAAGGGCCCGACGAAACAGGCCAGAGGACAGAAATCAAAACAGTTTCGTCCCAGTGGGATTTAAAAACTGCCCATCACAGAGTCCTCCCCCTCTTCCGTCAGACACAATCAAAGAGGGAAGCATAGCGTCCAACTGTAAACGGGTTGAACACCAAACATGCGGTGTGTCTCAAAACAGTTGGGTCGTAACCTCTTTTAACAAAACGTTTTATAATTTTAGCAAATACAGTTGGAAAATTGCCATGACCCAAAATCTTACGAAGTTTGTAAACCACATCCCCATAAAAATCGGGTTTTGAAATACCTTCTCGCAGAAGAGTCTTTAGATTACTATTGAATTTCAAAACCAAATCAGAATTACGATAGTAAAATTTAGCAAAATATTTACGCAATTTGTAATAACGGTAGCCCTGTTGAAGAAGTTTATTTGTAATATATTGATTACGTTCATTAAAATCCTCAACATAACTACACGCTCTGGCAAACCGAATTAACTGAGAAATGTATACCCCATAAGATGTAGCACGAGGTACATCCCCATCCAAATGGGGGAAATTTACAATACTAAAATTAAAATCATCCCTCTTGTCATAAATTTTGGTATGTATAATATTGTTATAAATAGAGAGATGTAAATCTAAAAATGAAGCACCAGTATCCAAATTGTTAGTTTTAATTAACTGGAGTTCCCGGGGATAAATAGTGTCCACCAATTGACCAAAAAACGGGTTATCCATATTAAGAATATCATCCAGATAGCGTGATGTATTATTAAAAGCAGTGATAATGTCTGCCTGCGTGTCTGGAGAAAGACTCAACATAAAGTCTCTTTCATAACAATATAAAAACAAATCTGCGACAAGGGGTGCACAATTTGTTCCCATGGGAATACCGATTACTTGTCTGAAAACTGCATTCCCAAACCTTATATAAATGTTGTTCAATAAAAAGGAAAGGGCTTTACAAACTTCGTCACAGGTCCACATAGTATAATGTTTAACAATACAGCTAGTAAAAAAAGCTTTATCGAAATTGCAGGCGAGAAATGTAACATTCTCCCTGGCAAAAGTCTTTTGAATTAGGGCAGTTAGCTTGTCATTTATCAAATTATGTGGTAAAGTGGTATACAGAGTAGAAAAATCGTATGTACTGACTGAAGTTACTTTGTAATTATTAACTTTAAACTTATCCAGGATTTCGCCAGAATTTTTGATCGACCAAAATAAATGTTTACCAGAGTTTTCGTATACTTTATCACAATATCTTTTCACGTGGGCTTTTATAGCAGTTAGGCAAGATGTTAATAGTTTTGAAATATTTGTGGTGGTACAAGAGCTTGAATTAGCGATGAAACGAGCTTTATATGGTTGTTTATGTAATTTAGGAATCCAGTACATAGTAGGAAGTTTAATATGTTGATCATCTATACGAACTTTCAAATTAGAAACTTCACTGATGTGATCAGTGACCACATTTTGTTCAACGGAAGGACTCAATATATAAGCTTTAGTGCTATTTAGTTCGTTTTGTAAAACATTAATATAATGTAGGCGTCAAATGATGATAATATTGTTGGCCGCCTTGTCTGCTGGAACTAAGACATACTTAGAATGAAATTCTTGGATTTCCTTTTTCAGATGTCTTAAAGTAAACTTGGGTTTTGATGGAAGTAGGTGTTCATTTGTTTGGTAAAATTTTATACGAGAATCGACAATGTTAAAAATACTTCGTTTCCAAGACGTTAATGCATTTGGATCAGCATTCTCACGACGACACCATTTAACACAAAAAGTTTCGATGGATTCCGCAATATGACCACGACAAGCATGAAAATCAATAATAGAAGGAATTCTGTATTTTGGTCCTTTAAAGAATAAATTACGAATACGCTTGTCTTTAATAATATCAAAATTACCAGTGATGACATGACCGGCATCTGAATAGCAAAATTTCGAGTTTTTACATTCGCAGTAAGAAGGGGTATTTGTTTGAACATCTAGGTCGGAAACAATTTTATTGTAATTGAATATAACATTTCTAACAGGTGTTTTATATTTATAACAGATAATAGGAACTTCGGAGTTTCGGAAATACTTAGGCACAGAATCAATGACACGTCTATCACGAAATATACTGGGTACATCGATGAAGTCAATACCTTTATTAATGAAATGAATTTTAAGAAAATGTCTATCATGATCAGATTGAGTGTCAATGTGCGGACGGAGAACGTGTTGTGTGTAATGTTGGATAAGATATGACACAGTGTAAAACGGATCTGTTTGAATAACGTACTGGTCCGCTTCCTCGTCTAGTTTTTTAAAACTTGTTGAAGTTTAGAAAAGTTTTCAGCAACGAATGCTGATTTTGTAATTATGTTGGATATGTTAATAAAGTGTTCATTTAATGCGTTCAGTATGTTGTTTTCTCCTTCAATCAGTCTATTATTAAACCGTGCCTTGATTGGAAATCAGATATTTTACGTTTTGGAACATTTTTCATCTAACCTTAAAATGATTTTCCAAAAGGGTTGAATAATAATTAAGGTAGTAGACCCCTAATGGGCACCAATTCAAATCATTATAGGCTTAATATTTTCTTAATCTGTATCATTTCCTGGATTTAAAAACAAATTTTAAAAGAATTTTACCGTGAAAAAAAGAAGTTATAGGACTTTGAATAACCCTACCCCCATTTTGGAATTAGTTATAAAATGACATCACACAAGAGATAAGAAAATACATGTATTTCATTTATTATTCAAAACTTTGGTACAGATTTGGTATCAGAGTAACAAGAACTATGTTTTCTTTCAGAAATTACACACCATTTACTATATAATCAACAAGTTTTATAAAACTTTTATGAAATATTCAGATAGTATTACAATTTTCATATACTTTTTTTGCCATGTTCAATTTTGAACATCAAAGTTTTTAGGAAAAATCAAAATTTTCTAGAAATGGGGCATGACTTTTTGTATATTAAAAATTATCTATAACATTTTGGGAACAGCATGCCAAAAATTCACAATGTTTTACCGTCTCTATTTAAAATAATTTGATTTTGAAAATCTCCATCGATGATTTTAGACGTGTCTGCAAGTAATAAAATCTTCAAATAAGCTAATACTAATTCGTAAAAAAATATTTAATTTCTTTTTTAGTCTAAAAACTATATAAACATATGAAGAAAAGTGCAAAATAATGAAAACAAAGAAGAAAAAGTAAAAAAATAAATTTGGTTCCGGCTGGATTCGAACCTACGCCCCAAAAAACCTAAAAAGATCTTCAGTCCAATGCTTAACAACCTAGGTTGAAGAGTTTCAAGCGGAGGTTTTTATTAGGGGTGTACTACCTTAAGCTTTAAAAAGGGAATAATTCATGAAGGCACCCGATTTGTGTAATACTATAGTGGCATATTTCTGCCACGAGATGGCGAAATAGCTGTGACGATAATGTCAAAGTTTTCTAAAAAGATGATCTTAAAGTTTGAAGGTTTTTTAATGTTATTTCGATAGTTATATACCATGAAAAACATTCTGAATGATGTTCGGCTGCGTTACCAACTGTGCCAACCAGCATCGATATAATCATGTCTTCCGTTTAGGCCGTTGTATTATTTTGTATATACATGTATACTCTAGCTCATCTCACAACGGCTGTAAACTTATTTATATGAATAGCACTGTGAAATAATAAAACAAATAATGCTAAATTAAGAAGATACATGTAGATCAAATGTATCGATTATTATTCAAAGTTTAGATGGTCATTTCTTTCTGTTTTGTTGTGTTATGTCATAACTTGTTGACTTTTTTCGGGACTATACAGAGGCTTACTACGTTTCTCGGTAAAAAAAGATGAATCCTTGGATATATATACCTGGAGAACATCAATTATTTGGTCATATTTACATAGCAACGGGGAGTGTGGCACTTCCGTGTTAAAAAAAATACGGAGAATAGAAATTATCAGTGACATGTTGCCATGAACTGAACGTCATCTCTCAAACGTCGTTCTTTTGACGTTCAAGTGGTATCATTCACGCGTTATTTGTGAAAAATCTAGGACGAAGACGTCCTGTTTTTATTTCATTAAATGTGTTCAAATATCATTAAATAAACACTGTCAAAATTACATAAACTTTTACCGTCCCGATTTTGAAATGTTTTGTAAAAACGGCAAAAAAGCGTTGAAAAACGATAACGTTTCAAACGTTATTTCAGTTGCTTTAAGCGGAATCATTACATGTCTTGTGAAAGAAGGAAAATGTTTTTTACTTGGATGTATAATACATTTTCTGATGACTTTGTTAGAATTTACAGAAAGAAAATATGTTACGTATCAATAAAGCTATATGAGAAAAACTTCATGACGGGATGGTTCCGGTACGCTGCCACTAGAGGGCGTTGTTAAATGTCGTCATGTGACGTCACAAAAATAAAAACGTATCCATGCAACGCAGATGGACACGATATACGCATGTACCAATTTTTAAATAAATGTGACAACTTTCAATTTTACCGATTAAAGGTAATGACTCACCTTAAGAGGAATAACCTACAAAGACCTATGTTTTAACTGCGCTTCAAATACTGAAAATGATATATACATACTTTTTTCAAATAATGCCTACATAGCCATCTTTTATAAGAAATTGATGTTGGGGTCTAAAGTTAAAACCAGCTATAAAATAAAAGTTCAACGGCACTGTGGGCGAACATCTAGGTTTGGTGAAATTTCTTTATTTCTAAGTTATATCAAAATGCATTCAGATTTCGGATGTGCAACTATAAACCTAGGTCCTAATAGTACGACCCAGTTTAAACAGAGGTATATCTGATTTGTTTAGATATGCACAAATGTACCATGAACATTAATCCATGAAATACAACAAAAGATGGTTGCTGTTTACAAACAGCAAAATATAGTTTACACTAATTTATTTTAGGTCGATTGTGAAACAAGTTATTCAACTTATATTAATCACTCTCGGCACCTCATTCCTGATGGTATCCATCACCGTGAGGGTATGAGAGAAGAGAGGCCAGATTCCTTTTTTTATGCTGAGCGCCAAGCAAGAGGGCTTCTGGTACCATTTTTAACGTCTTTGATATGACGCGGCCAGGAAGCGAACCGACGACCTCCCGCACTCAAAGCCGGCGCTCTACCACTAGGAAATCGAGCAAATGACATGAAAAAAGTATGTTGGATTTCACCTTTTCAAAGACGCTTTCTTGTCTTTAGGTTTAAGTTCGTCAACAATTTGTTCCTGAGAGTAACATCCAAACCATTCCCGTGACATTTTCAGCAAAGCAGGCGGAAAGTCAGCTTCCTTTTCGAAATCCACCTGAGTGATATTGTCACTCACAGATTCACAAGAATCAAATACAATTTGTAACAGAGGTAGGATAAAACCCTAATTTTGCAAAACACTTAGCAATGTGGTTGTCTTAACTTGCATGATTGGAAAGATCTTGTAGAATTGTTGTCTCTTAGAAGCTCAGGACCAATTAAGTGTTTTCTGTTTCTCCATTTCCATCAATACATGTAGTAGAGGTATGATACGGCACTTGTTCTTCCTTGCCATTGAGCCAGCTTTTATCACGACGTGGTAGAGTGTCAGCTTAGCGTATTGGAGGACCAGAGTTCGAATCCAGCTCGGGGCGATGTACTTTTCAAAGTTACACTACAGATGCCGCTTACGATACAGTACTTTAGTTTCACCGGCTGGATAATTTCAGCATCCATTGGCTGCAGAACTGAAGTTGGATTGGAAGAACTGCTACTTCACATTTTGATAGGAAGAATAAACCAGTGAGTTTTCGATAGCCTAACTATAAATTTTGTTTATTAGTGTGTTCTAGAACAGTTCTCTAAATGCGGACAAAAGGTAGGCCATGAGTTTATTTCGATAGGTCGTGAGATATATCAGCACCTAAATATCTAGCGGATTTTACAGGTTCAAGTTTTGCATTATGAAGGCCCCGTTCTTTTATGACTTTTAAGTTTAAAGATATGTGTTTCTTGATATTTAGCTGGGCTATGATTCAATGTCCCGATCAAACCTCCACTGAAGACCTCGAGGGTCAGCTCGGAATTTTGATGAATTTGTTTTACTACTTCGAACAGATAGAATAAGACAAAACCTTCTTTTGTTATTTGTGACTCAAAGCAATTTAATAGTGTCTATAGATAAGGAAAAGGCGAGACCTATATGGCACTTGTACACATATTGGAATTTCACATTCAACAAGACTACACACTGGTGTCTGTTAGTCGGGAAAGAACGTATATACCCATTTTGGAGTAAGTAGTTTTTGACTACTTTCTCTTGAAGTTCTTTATCAGAGCCTTTCGAAAAAAGCTAATAATGTATAGTCTTCTTGTTTTGTTATGTACTGTGTCAATTTAAATGGAGACTGAACTAATATTATTGAACAAGTTTTCAGAAAGCTCCACACTCCCACGGACCTATATATACGTGTATACAAGGTCTTTCAAATAGTACTATTTGAAAGACCTTGCATGGTGTCGGCTTCAAACATCCGGGTACTGCAAAATATTTACATTCGGGAAAGGTGATTCCTCGGATGTCATCGCTTGTGTCTTTGTATCTTTAACTTTGAATAATATAATAACCAGTATTGGAAATGAAAGAAGACTACGATCATCCATTACCTTGAAACTATTAGATTATTTTTATAATAATTATATTTTGTCAAAAGCTTTTTGTTTCGTTTAAAATAAATTTAAACTTGCATACGAGTCAACGGTAATGGCCAAGTTTTCAACTTTTATCGAATGAAGAAACGAACGAGACCTCAAAACCGATTGTTTAACTGGTCAGTTTGACGTCACGGCGAAGCCGAGGGTCCGTGACTCTCGGGTCGTACCAATTATTTGTAGAGGATATTGGACCCAATAAGCACAAAAACAAACGAAGGGTCTGTGACTCTCCCAAGCTAAGACGGTATCTCTAATAAGAATAAAGTTATCTTGATAAACGCATTTATTGAAAAGAGTACAAAAATAAGAGTCAAAAATATTTGGATACTTCTTCTTTTTATATATCAATTTCATCATTTCTAAAAACGTTTTGAAAACAACTTGGCACCTGTTTTTTTTTTAAAACTCAGTGTGTAGAAGGGACGGTATGGTATGGTATTTTAAGTAATCGAACGGAAATAAAGTGTGAAGGTCACGTGATCTGTCAAACGCAGTGGCAACTTGGACGCATTGAGCTGGAGTTTTCCCCAAATTTCTGTAAGTTAATCGGTATTTTACTAACAATAAATGTGATAGATAGAAACAAAGGAGAGATCTGCAATATAAAACTGAATGTTCGGAAAATCACCCTCAACGGTATCCCTCAGATATGTTCGAATACGGCAGACGGTTTGGTCGATGTTCTAAATTTTTTTAATGATTGTTTGCGCATTTTCATAGACTATGATTTATTTACGAGAACCCTGTGTTCATATCACAAACGTTATTCCTCACTAACCTTTGAAAGAGAATCGAACACAAACGCATTTTGCTGAAATTTGTACTGTTGTAAAGTGTAAGAAAAATGCAAACTTGATAGAATCAAGTTGTCATGAGGGAAAAAACAATATTTGAAATTTGTGATTCTATGACTTAAAGAACCTTTTGTCGCATCACCAACTTCCAAAAGTCTATAAACTAAAAGTTAGTACAAGTTATTATTTATACCCATAATATGTTGTGCTCTCCTGAGATTTTCAGAAATTTTCATTAGCAGGTGTATGGGCGTAAATACGGTGGATTCATTTATCATAGCATAAAACATCTCAAGCTGCAAAATAGCAAATGCTTGCACAATCGTCAATCATTGGCATGGTACTGACCTTGTTTGGTCGGAGCAAAGATGTACTGATAACTGTCTGCGTACGACACAAACACTACTGATAAATTTTCATTAAATGGACCAGATGTCAGGTACTCCATCTTCCAACTTTCAGGAATATTGTTGAAGTATTAACTATTTATAGATGTAAAGTGAGAATAACTGTTTTTTTATCAAGTCTGGCAAAAGCCAAAACCAATGTTGTGTTCATTGAAATTTCAGTTAATAGTTTATCATAGACTAATGCTGAGGCATGCCAATATGGTTTAAAATAATGTAATTCTTAAAAGTATATAATTTGTTTTTATGTATTCTTGACTATGGCCTGAGCACATTAACATTTAACAAGCTCTTTTGCTCAGGATTATTGTCATGAGTCAAATCTTGATTGCGACTAGTAAAATTAATGTAGTTTTGCAGTAGATCCAGCAAATGTATTAACAGAATTTTATTGACTGAATATAAGACAAAAATACCCTTACTTGTTGGGATATTTTTAAAAAATGCTGACATAGTAAATGTAGTATAAGTTGATGGTAAAACAAAACTGCTTGATTAGTCTGTCAGCGAAAGAAAATGGCATTTAATTTTGAGCAATACAGAACAGTAACTGGACGGACTGTCTTCAGTGATTGGAATGAAATGAATCCAAAATCCTCATTAATTAATTATTTAAGTGTAATTTTTTTTTATCTCTAACGAAAAATGTCGAACATCTTGTGTTTCACCTAAAAGTTTGAACTCAGGGTTTGGATATGTGTGTAACAGTAAAGTTCACAATTTTTTACCTCAGATGAAATATTTACTATTGTTCACTAATTGACATGGTAAGACTAGCCATGCTAGCAGAATGAAATGCTTACCAAAGGTACATGTATCAGTCATTTGTATACATGAACCGAAAAGGTTATATTTATGTACTTAAACAAGCATTTCTTTTTGGCAGTGACCCACAGGACTTGTTACCAATTTTAACCTTTAGTTCTATTTACTGTTTAATCTGAATTGTAATAAATTTTGCCTTGATAGACTTGTATATAATAGACTGTGCACTGTATGCAGTTAAATTCCTTTTGCTGTGATTTATTTGACACAGTCAACTATTAAGTGCACCACTTTAAAAGGAAGTTTCTTATGCTAAATTGCTTGAGAAGTAAATCATTGAAGTGTTTTAATTGTGTTCATATGTTATTTCATACATGTATTGCACTGTTTATAATTGTTTATACTAATATGTACACTCATATCATAAGATAAACTTGTTCCATTAATTAATCTCTCATAGTTTATTATATTTTCAAAGTCTATACAGGTAACAGTCTGATAGCAGTAAAAATGTATTCAACAGCAATTTCTGTTGGAGCTTAGTTGTAAAGTCTAAGGTATTTAATACGAAGCATGACTGTAGAATGAGCAGTGAAAATTGAAGATTTTTGCACCCTTTAAACTGTATTTACATTGTTTTTATTAGAACAAAGTTTCTTTATTTAAGTTTTTGCTTATCATTAATTTAGTTTTATCTTCAAATCATGATGCAGTCATATTTCTGTTAAAGGTTTCTAAGAAGTATTTTACTGATAACGTTATTTTTCCTGGTATTTCCTGGTTAGGTTGTTCTACTTAACCATCGATATGATTCATTTTCAGGAAAAGAAAATTAAACAGTTACAGATTTGATTCATTTTAATTTGTATTACCACTTCAGAACAGTTCGCACAGCGGGAGGTTTGCTGATACAAGAATTTAATATATCATCTGCTTCAAATTATATGAACTGCATGATATTTTATGGCATAATGCTATCAATTTTAAGTGTATAGTTTCAGGATCTAAGCAGTCCATTGTTGTCACTAGAAGATGGCAGAGGCCCACTCGGCTGTGGCCTTTTCGTTTACTGTTACACACGAGGGTGTGGACGTTAACCTCAATCACGATGCCCTGAAAGCTGTCTGGAAAAGTGGTATCCATTCATGGAAGAAACGTCTTGGTAAAGCTAAGGTAATTATACTGATTGTATTGGAAGTTTATCGGAACAGTATTTTTTTTCGCAATTTTTGTCATATGTTGAAATCTTTGAGAAAAAAAGATTTACTATGTCAGGCTATGAAACTGTTGTCTGTACCAGACTGAACATTATTTTGAATTGCAGTATTCAGAATATCCATTTATATTGATAGTTATTTTTGGTGAAAACCTTTCCTTATGCAGTCCGCTAAGAGATGCGTAAAAGATGGGGCCTGCTTTAGACGTCAGTGTTTGATATTTAGGATGATCAGTTTGGATGCATCAGTTAATTTGACTGCTTTAAGGCAGGTGGCTACGTTACTGAGGTGATCAGTAAGACATGTTCAATAATAATTGCACGTAGAATATTATTGATACAACAAGTTCACTGAATTTTCTTGTCAGCATTTTGCTTATTTCAAATTATTGGCCATATGGCTGCAATACAACATGGTCATTTTTTTGGCCTGAAGCAGACTTTAAATGCACTAATGACATGGTCAAGACTTGTTTAATTAATCTGTCATAATCATGGTTAATAGGTCATTTGCCTTTTGGTAGGTTGTGAAAGTCTTTCTCCACTTTTTCCAAGTTCACTTAGAAAGTATCTTTCCCAGTTACCTTTGTTAGCAAATATCAGGGAGATCGGAAGAAGATATTGTTGCATTTCATTTAATGTCCTTCATATCCTGATGAGTAAATTGTTTTAAAAAAAAAATCTCTATGTACACTGTGCCTGAAATAAACTTCTTGATTAATATTGGAGTTATTCTCCCAATAATATGGAAAAACTTCATGTTAAATATATTGATTCACCCTACATGTATTAACATGTCTTGTAGAGAAAAGTGCTTTAATACAGTTTTTCATTGATTTCGTAGTATTTAATGGAATACAAGGTTTTTTTTATAAGTTATTCATTCAATTTGGTAAAACTATTTGTAAAGATTTCTAAACATGAAAGGCGATGTCTTCATACCATTATATTAATGTAGTGGAGATAGATTTGTTATGTATTAATTTAAAATCTGTTATAGTTACATGTATATCAACTGTGCGTCAATAAAAGTTTAACACCTCTGGGAAGGGTGGCGAGTAAGGAACCGAATACTGTCTGTCTCATTATCGTTTATTTATTCACAGGTAGAAATATATAACAAATAACAGTACATAAGTAATATTCAAAAGTTCCAGTTTTGTAACACAATGTTTCTATCAATTATTCTGTATCTTAGTTCACATTAATGTATCAATTGATATCTAAATTTCCAAAATCAGCACTAAGAAATCTTGAATCTATTTTCTTTTTTCACAAAGTTCTGTTTATCACTAAGTATTTCTTTCACTAAGTATTAGTATATGTATATGGACCGTTCTCCAGGAAAACCGGGCTTATTGACATTCGGAACGATATTGGGATTTTCCAGTTTCAAGTTGACGTCATCAGCAATACGTCATAATCGCACCAGGAAATTTACATGTGATTTTAAAAACAATTGGTCTAAGTTATATTAAAAGATTTTTGGATTATATATTATGGACGACGAATTGGAGGTGAGTTATTTATTTTTTTATTCGCAGTATCTTTAATATCATTTTGTCTGAAAGGGCAAGATATGTATTTAATCACAATAATATTTGGCGCGGAAAATCACGAAGCTGTTTTGTTTAATCTTTACTGTGTTGTTGTAATATGTGTTACAGTTTCTGATTTCAAGCAGTTTAAAGTTTCGAAACAGTCATGTAGTAGATCTGTTTTTGTGTTCTTTTAGAAAAAGAAACTAAAATACCAAAAAACATGCTGTCTAAATTTCCAGCTTTAATTTACCCCACCCATTCATCCTTTATAGCTTTGGTCGTACGTACACGTTTAATCAGATTAACGAACTTACTTTTGACTTTACAGCATGAAATATGAATTGATAGCAATGCAGTTGTATAGTTATTTGATAAAAAATGTAAATTCCTTTTGTTATAAAAGTTTATCGGATGGATTTGTGTAATTTAATTACAAGTAGTAAAAATCAATACAAGAAGGTTAAGTCCGCTGTAGCCGAATGGTCTAATGCGCTGACGACCAGTTGTTTGTTTTACTGAAGAATTTGTTTGCGTGAGTTCAAAACCAGCATACACCCATCATTTTTTTTTGTAAAATGTTTTTCTGTTATTTCTTAGAAAATCCTTTCAAGTAATTTTGTGCTTTTCTGTCTTAAAACGAGCACTTCATGCAGTTCACTCATGCACAAGATCACAATCTGATTAAAATCATCTCCTCAAAAACGCTACGCTAGATCGTGAACTTTAGTCAGATTGTCATCAGATCTTCATTTCAGAAGATCGTGAACTTTAGTCAGATTGAAATAAGAGTTTATTTTTACGAATACACATTGTACATGTAGATTCTACTTGATTCTTTGTCTTTATTTAAAAAAAAGTTTAATAATCTACTTAAATAAGACTTTTTGCAAGAAATTATGTATGAATAAAAACAATAGACATATCATATTTTCAGGAACTGGAGAGTCTGTTTTCCGAGCATTTTGGTCGGACGCCGAGTGTTACTCCGTATGCTTCCCAGTTGAGTGATGCAAGTGACAAAGATGAAAGCGATACCAATGATGACATTGAACTGGATGTACCAGACCTTGATCACAGAGCTAGAGAGTATCTTTTCAATTCAGAAATGGAGAATGTTGATGACAGTGATGATTCTGGGAACGAACTGCAGTATGAGGGTGCAACAATCGCGCAAGATGACCCGGACTTAATCAAAGTAAGACGTTTTCAGACAGATGGCTGTGGTTGCCAAAGAGCTTGCCATACTGTATTTACAACAGCCGATATTCATAAACACATTCTGAATATGCGTGAAATGGAAAAACAAGACAAAGAAATGTACATTATGGCAACGTTAGTAGACAATGCAGACAAAGAGAAAACCAAGAAAGGAAAGAAGCGTATGAGGGTTCGGCACGAGTTTATGTTTCTTGGAAAACAAGTATGCAAAAAAACTTTCATGTTGGTCTTTGACATAGGTAAACACAGTCTGCAAAGCATTATGACCCATGTTAATACATCTGGTGTTGTGTCTAGAACTCATGGAAATAGTGGTAGGAAACCATCTAAATCACTTGTATTTGAAGACATCAAAACAGTAGTGCAGTACATTTCAAATTATGCAGATGAATACGGTATTCCTCAACCTGCTGCACCCAGAGGTCGCGATCACATTGCGCCTATATATTTGACCAGTGAAACAACAAAAAAGATAATGCATGAAAAGTATGTTGACACATGTTTGCAGTCAGTACCTCAGTGTCGCTTTGTTAAATACTCAACATTCTGTAATATCTGGACACACTGTTTATCGCATATCAGAATAGCTACTCCTAGAGACGATGTTTGTGCGACATGTGAAAAAATGAGAAAAGCGATTGTTGATTCCGTCACTGAGGAAGAAAAATTAGAATCCACGACAACTATGAAAAATCACATAATTGAAGCTCAAAAAGAAAGAGATGCTTACAATAGTTGTATTAAACTGGCGAAGGAATCTCAACAAAATGAAAACATGGAACAGTACATTCATTATACCTTTGATTTCTGCCAAAATGTTTGTGTTCCACACCATGCAAGACAGATGGGCCCATTATACTTCATAACTTTGAGAAAGGTACATATTTTTGGCTTCCGAATAGATGGAATTCCAAAACAATTAAATTTTCTCATCGACGAAAGTGAAACTATTGGGAAAGATGGCACGGCAACACACGGACCCAATTCAGTCATATCCATGATAGACTACGCTATGGAGACATACAGCTCGGGTGAGACAACGTGTACCATACATGCAGATAATTGTCCAGGTGAGATTATAAGGTCTATTTAATTTATAACATTTCCCGAAAATGAAATATTGCATATATGCTTTACATAATTTACCATATTTCACGTATTAATATGTGTCTGACCCGCCTCTGTACTCGAGTGATTAAGATTGTTGATAAGGTATCACTTAACCTCACACTAATCGAGCGTCATCAGTTTGAGCCCTATTACCAACCTGGATGTTAAAATGAGAAAGTTGTCAGTTTCTTGCGTAGGACGGGTCTCACGTACTGACTGCCCGTCTGTATATAACTGAAAACGTATTGAAATGGGCAGTCGAAAGAAAAACATCATGTACATGTTTTTGAAGAACGTTTTTAGTTTTCATAGACTTTTACAAACATTTAATCCTCAAATAAAACGTGTTTCTAAAAAGAAATCAATTGAAACTTATTGTAAGTAAATGATACAAAATTCGAAATCTTAATTAAGTGAACTTGTTCTATTTCAGGTCAGAATAAAAACCAGTACGTAATTGGATACTTTATGTGGCGTATCATGACAGGAAGACACCGGCAAATAGAGTACCTTATGCAGGTTCCAGGGCATGCAAGGTGCCTGGTTGACAGTGGATTTGCCTCATTGAAAAAACTTTATCGTCGCACTGATTGCGATTCCATAGAACAGCTACAGCACGTTGTTGACATGTCGTCTGCTACTAATGAGGCAGTCCGGTATCCGGCATGGCAATGGCGTGATTGGAAAGCATTTCTTGGACCGGTGTTTAAACCAATTCGGGGAATAAGGTACACTTACATTATCGTATCCGTTAATACGTTTTCATAAATCATTCTATAAATAAATCGAGGGGAGCGGTGGTGTGTCGTGTGAGGTTAAGGTGTCGGCCGCTCATCCCGGAGGTTGTGGGTTCGAGCCCCAATGGGGTCACGACCGTACTTCCTCATATGACACCAGTACTGGTATTTTCCAGGAAGAGGACTCGTGAGTGACTATAAGCTACAAGCGTTTTTCACAATCGAGCTAAAATAAATTAGTATAAACTATATAAACTAATGCTTACATTTTGCTTATATGCAGATGTACATGTATGAAGCTGATACACCACTTTAGCCGAGTTTGATTTTTTACAGCGTCGAAAATAGCATTTTTCTGAAATAGGTTTCTATTTTTCTTACTGAAATGATGGAAAATGTTACTTTTATTTCTGACTGAAATGAGGAAAAAATGAATGAAACCAAATCTAGTTTTAAAATATTAAAGCCGGGATGAAATGCGTTACTACTATTTTAGATATATTACATGTACTGTCTATACATGAGATATCGCTAAAGTTACGTGAAATACTATACTATAATGTTCATCGCAAACCCTTTAAGTTTGCTCACTTTTGTTTTTATGACATATTGCAAGTGTAGTTTCAGAAAGAATCGTTCTAGATTCGTAAAAACATAATGCACTTAAGACACGTTTTTATATTATGTTTTGATAGGAAGTACCAGTACTTTAAGATGTCTTCGGATGCACCAGGAATTGTTACTTTGAAGGAAAGCTCTGATGCATGTGAAACTACGGTGGACATCTTACGTACACGTGATTTCGTTTTTCCGGCAGACGGACTCCCAGAAGTTATACATGCCCATGGACTAAGTCAAGAACGCCAGGATTATTTATATAAAGTCGTCAGACCGTATGTGCGACCAGCATACCAGAATGTCACGTGTCCAGCTCCTGTGGTCCGTAATTGACTTACTTTGTATACCTGATACAAACTTGTATTTTTCTGCATGATCATGTTTTTATTCGTAGCGATGGGAATAAACATGAATTTAATATGATCTTTTCTTTGTTTGCTAGCTAGAAGTGAGGTTTACACATACTTTAGTTGTACACTAATCCGTATGAAATATACAACAGTTACTGTCAGTATAAAATCACTATTCTACATTCCCGTTAGGCACCGATAACGTTCCCCGGTAAATATGTTTGAGATGAAATATTAAATTTGAATTGTATTTTTCTAATGTGATGGTGACAGTCTCTTAATACTGGAGTAAATCGATAGAACAGTTGAACACACTGTATATTATAAGTAATACAGTAACGGACTGTTTAGTAAGTATTGGTCGGAATCGGTGGCCCCAGACAAAAGTTTTACTTGAAAATGTTTCTTGTGAAATATAAATTGTTAAGATAACCGGTTAGTTAATGTCATACAGGTTTATTTGTGATCAATAAACACTTTCATGTGATTTGGCAGCCAAATTAAGCTAGCCTGAAGTTGTTGACGTCATCGTCCTGAAAATCTTTTTTGGCGCATTACGGACGACGTCATGACGCAGAATGCGCGTAGTACTAGGTGTCTTTAAACCTTCATAAAATTAAAATTTATTGGTCTATAATCAAACGGTTTTTAATTTCCTTGATCAAAAGGTCTGAAATATCAGAAAATGTCAAAACCCAAAAATCGACTTTTTTCCATTAAGCCCGGTTTTCCTGGAGAGCGGCCCATATGTATTTATCCATCCATTTATCTATCTATCTATTTTTTTTTTTTTTTTTTTTTTTTAAAGTTATACATATGTAATGAAAAACATTTAATATATAGAAATACTGAAATAATGATAATAACTTGTTGCATAAGATAAAAAAACATTTTTGAGCTTCCTAAAACTCCCCCTTCCTTTGAAAATTTTGGTCTCCAAAGTTTAACCAAATCTTTTATTCTAAAATTGTTGTCATGTTTATGTGTCCTGAATTAATAGTTATTTCCACAGCTTTTCTTTGTTCTTTAATGTGTGAATTAAATTATAACTAGTCTCGGACAAAACACAGCAAAGTGGCCCTTCTTTTTACACAAGGTACACTGATTATCTCTAGCATCACACATGTAATGAAATGCACTGCTTCCACATGTATTGCAGTAGAATTTTCTCTGTTTGTAATCTGTGGATTGACCACTGCTTTTTACAAGGTCTAAAATGTCACTACATTGCTTTGTGGATAGTTTTTGCATATCTTCCTTTGCAGCTTGGTACATCATTTTGAGAGTTTTCACTGATTCCTTGAGTATGTTGTTTTCTTCTTGGAGTCCCTGTAGGTCATTTTTCAAGCATTTGTTTGCTTCCATCACAATAGTTAAGTTTTTGTCTACTGGTACCAAATTTGGTTGTACTTCGCAAGAATGTCTTGGTCCAAGTTCTGTTAGTTCTTTGTTGTCAATGTTACAGAATGGCATAAGAGAGCACATAGCCGCTTTCAAAATATCAACGTCTTGGTTTACATGTCCTCTTTCTGGTAAATTTTGTTGCTGCTTTAGATTTACACACTTAGATTTAGGTTCCGTTCTCATTGAGGAGTAGCAATACTTTGCATAGTGTCCGTACTGTCTGCATATGTAGCATTGCCTATTTGTTGCTTTGCAAACATGAATATAAGAAGTTGACTCACCACACCTTCCACAGAGAGTTAATGAATGTTCACATAGATTTCTATTGTTTCTGTATGATGTGGATCTGTTGACTGCTTGCCCAGGTCTTCTTAGACTTGCTGGGTGCCATCTTCTGTTCCCGAAGCTCAGTCCTTGCTGTAGCCCGATAGAAGAGTGATCTATGTCACTTGTGGCTGCTCGTCGTTGTCCATTATATTGGGGAATGTAACAGTTGTTCACTTGGCGTAGAGGTAGCAGTTTTGTACCCGGATATTCTTATCCATTTATCTATCTATCTTTTTTTTTTTTTTTTTTTTTTTTTTTAAAGTTATACATATGTAATGAAAAACATTTAATATATAGAAATACTGAAATAATGATAATAACTTGTTGCATAAGATAAAAAAACATTTTTGAGCTTCCTAAAAAAAGCAAAATTAACAAGAGAATTTTTTTTACATCTATAGATTACTTTCTTTCGATAAAAATGTAAGTTCAGAAATATCAAAATGCCACAATAAATGTTTATATTAGTTCAGAAATTACAACATCCCACAATATAGTTTCTATAACATACAAAAATGTACAGCATCACACATTGTAGTGAAGCCTAACATCATATGCGTAGCCCAAATTGGGTGTCAGTGGGTGGGGACAACTTGGTTAAAAGTGAGAGCAACAGGCCACAAACTAAATGCCATATTGAGCTCATTTTGGAGCATTTTGGGAAATTACTGAATAATGCTGTAAATCAGGTTAACTCTTGATACATTTTTCGCTGCTTTTAGCGAATCCCCACTTCCCTAGTTCAAAAATTTAGTAGAAGTTCGACATGATGTATAATTAATGAATTCTCCTGCAAATTTGAAATTCGCAACCATCAAATTGCAAAATTATAGTCACATGAAAATCAGCCACTTTACAGTAGTTGTTCACTATATTAAATGTGACTGAATACGGTTACTTCTCATTGATTGATTGAATGTTTCATTATGTGATCATGTGTTAAAAAAGGTTACTTTGATAATAAAACTTTCTCTTAATATTCATATAACCATTGATTGATGTAATATATACAGAATGTTTTCATTATGACATTTAATGCATTTTGCAACTAGGTGAAAAAATGGAAACTGTTATGCTTGCTCTTCTTTAACGGATCTTGAAGATGAATAAGGGAAATTAATTCTACCAGCTGTTGTTGGTGACTTTATTACCCCCTGTTTTCAGATTGTGTGAAATTATTTGAAGTCACTTGCTGTTAATGTACATAATACTTGATAACGGTTACAAATTAGGTTATATTTCCCTTATGTCAGTATTTGTCTGTGTCAGTGCAAGTGTCTCTTGCATAAGTTTGTGTCAAACACAAAGGCGTTATGTTGCAACATTCTTATGTGACAGGTACAAAACTGTCTTAATTGGTACAAGATAAATTTGCAGATGTCTTCGTCAACTTTTTTGGCTAGCCCAGCAGATTTGAACAATTTAATAGTGAAACAGTCAGTAAACAACATTATCAAACTTTGCGATCAAGGATACGGGATATATGAATGTTTACATGTTATAAACCAACTGAAGCATAAAACCTGACCCTTTGATTTAGCTCTTTGTGCACCATTAAATGCTATCCGCATGACAGGCTATGTTTATTTATATCATTTCATGATTTCACATATATTAAAGATGTTAGAATTACTTCATTCATTACCCAACAGCACTCATTAAATTCGGTTAATATGAATTTACATTATGCAAAGACTTTAGGCATTTACAGTTGAATTTAATTAGTGGGCTGAAAAATGTTTTCAGATTTTGACACAATGATTCAGGATTATTACTGATTATAAGTACTAGTATCTTTTAAAGAACAGTTCCTATTTGTGCATAGTCGTTAATGCACAATACACAACTTAAGGATATCATTTAGTATCCTGATGGAAATGGCGCAATGGTGCACTTTATAAGAGACACTACATTATTGTATATTATATAGTAGACTGATTTTGTATACATGCGTAATTTCTTTTCGTTTAAACATGTAGTCGTATTCTCCAAATATTCATTTTAAATAAGAGAAGATAGCTCAGAAGATTTTATGGCGGTCATTTTTATGTCTTTGAGTACATCTACAGGTATTTTCATACTCTTTTTGATGCCATTATCAAGTGCGATATAAAACCTAGTGAGAAATAATACAACATTGAAACAAAGGGCAATGCACATGCAATATATACTGATGACTTTACATTTAACCATGTTATAATATCATGTTAGTGTAAATAGGTAGACAAAGTGCTGTTGGCTAAACACAAGTAAATTTGGATACTAATGATGATAAAATTAGTGTGTGTAGCCAGAGTTGATAAAATATGCCGTCCTTTAATAACATATGGATCCAGATCACCTGGCACTGAATCCATACTGTTCACTTATCCATCACTGTGAGGTAGTCTTGAGTAAGCGCTTGAAACTACAGCTGCATCCCACTTAGAATGGTACATTTCTTTCTCTTAAGCATTGTACTGCGCAGAATACCCGAATGATTTCTTCTGCCTAACCAAAGTAACCATTGGCTTTTTTCTTGCCAACACAATCCTAGCAGTTCTGGGAAAATGGTAGGTATGCTTCCTTACCATTGAAAATGAGATACAATAATTGAATTGTGACTTTATGGTAAAACGTATCTTTTTCAGAACAAGGTAAAGACAGGAACATATCCAGGTTCACCTACGAGCTGGCTGTTTGTCTCTGTGCTCATACTTTCGCTGCGATTGGCTAATGTTGACCCGTCTTTTGGTCTAATAGGATGGCTCCAGATGCATATACCAGGGTGAGTTAATGTTATAAACTCCACTTCATGCAGTTTTGTTGTGATGGTGCAGTATGTTTATCGAGAGCTGTGTAGTCTCTTTTTATGCTCGTCCATTCCTGTCTATTCAGTTGGTGAGTATCCCGTTTAGTGTATCTCCATACCACTCAATCTTATGTCCATGCAAAATTTTAAAATTATGAAAAAAATAACTTGTGCAGAACAAAGATAACACTGTGCACTTTTGCAACCAAAATTAAGAGATTGTTTGCTAAAGATAAATATTTGTGTTTGACACAGTCCTATTACAAGCAAACCAGACACTTCTGTGTCTAAAGGATCAATGTCCTGTAGATACATTTTTTATACCCCCACAAAACGAAGTTTGGGGATATTAAAATCGCACCGTCTGTCCGTTGACCGTTGTCGGTCTGTTGGTCGTTTATGCCGTCCTGTCCGGATGGTCCACAAATTCGTGTCCGGACTGTAACTTTGTCATTTGAACGATTTTAAAATAATATTTGGTACACATGTCTAGCAACATAAAAAATACAGGTCAAGTTCAAGACTTCCAGGTCCCTAGCTCAAAGGTCAAGGTCACAGTTGGACCCTGAAGGCATGTAAACACATTCGTTTCCGGATGGTAACTTTGTCATGCGATTGAACGATTTTAAAATAATTTCTAGGCCTGTCTACCTTATCAAATACAGGTCAAGTATGACTTTCAGGTCCCTAGCTCAAAGGTCAAGGTCATACTTAGAGTTTGAACGGTAAATGGATTCCTCGATATAGCATATATGCACACATTGTGTCCGGACTGTATTATTTTGTCATGCAAAGGATTGTAACATAACTTGGAAATTCTAGCACTCAGACGTTCGTGACTTTGCAAGACGGTCCCTAGCCCAAAGGTCAAGGTCACACTTAGACCTTGAACGGTAATGGATTCCTCTATATATGCATATATGACTTCATGACAGGACTGTAACTTGTCATGCCTTAAATGATTTTATGGTATGCACAGATGTCTAGCACATCAAGAACGACGTGTGCGTGCAAGACCCATCCTTGACACAAGGGTCAAGGTCACACTTAGACTTTATAGGTAAATGGATTCCTGTATATAACTGCAGAACATTTGGCGGACTATAACTTCATGATATTTTATAGGGAGTTTAAAGTGATATTGGCACACATGTCTTGCAAATAAACCTATGTTAAATTTAATACATAATCCCTACCTCCAAACAACTTACATTTTTTGTTTATATTAAAGCAATACTGATTTACATGACTTACTCTGTCTAATGCATGGAATGTATTTACTTACATAGCACATTTCTTGAGCATATGAGTGGCACAGACTTCTGTGACGAACCTGTTTGTGGGGGTATCATTCGTCACCTTGTGAGGACAGCTCTTGTTTGTTTTCAAGCCAGCTAGGTAATATTTCAATTTATTTTTTATTTTGATACATAAATCACATGGAAAGCGGTACAAAATTTTTTGTATACCAAGATTAACAGTTTCACAATACTGGTATCATCTCAAATTTCTCAGATTAGCAAAGAAATAGTAAAGTTTAATGAAAGATAAGGATCAAGTTATAATGTCACTGACACTGAAGACAGTAACTGTATGTTAGAGACAGAGAGTTACTTGTAAATGACGCTTGATTATTCATGTCTGCTTTTGTGTAATTTTAAGTCGTGGCAATATAGACATTGAAGAGATGACCAGATAACATGAATACATGTTGAAGCCAGCACACTGAAATCTTTCATGTGAGGAAGGTATCCGACTGGTTGCATAATTTTTAATGGCCACACTGTAAGCCAAGGTCGTTAAAGTTGTTTGCAGTTACTTAAAATGATATTGACTGTTTCAGATGACAAAACTACTGAATGGTTAACACAAGTTTAGTGCACTGTGTACCAGTAAAACTGTGATAGCTGTTTTGAAAAGTCAATTTTTTAAACTATATATGGCAGCTATAATAGTTGCAAATCTATAAGACATGGCTAATCAGAAACATGTTTTCTGCAGAGGTAAAGTCTCTTTTTGGGAAAACTGCATGATTTTAAAGAAATTTAATTGGGGAAGATGCCCTATACTGGCCCTAGATATATAAGGTAAAAGTACCCTGACAAAACATGTGTTAGATTGTGTAATGTTGTGTTTTTCAGACTGAAGACGTCATCAGAGAGTATGAGCCTGTATGGTAGTTGTCTATTGTTTTCTACACTTCTTTGGCTGGGCATTATCTTGTTCCTGAAATACATACTCAAACTACTGCTTATGTACCATGGCTGGATGTATGAAGCAAGAGGGAAGATCTCAATGAGGACTAAGCTTTGGCTGGTATGTGTTCTATTCCAGACTGCACATGTATATAGGTCTGACAATTATATAAAGATTTCATGGTAGTGTTGTCAAAGGGTTTGGTGTTGTAATGGACAAGGTGTTGCATGGCAGGGAACGTTGTTGAACATGGCTGCTTTCACCTTTGAAATGGTTTCATTCATCTGACATTGTTGATAATACACACTGAGGGAACAAAATGCCTTCCAGAGGGAAAAACAGGACTGTTGAAAGTGAAGGTTTAGTATATAGTACCGTTAAATTAGAAATAGTTAAGCTGTATGAACATGCCTGTGTTATCATCTTGGAAAAATTATTTCAGGGATTGATTCGGCTGTTTGGAGGTAGAAAACCAATGTTGAATAGCTACCAGTCTTCACTGCCAAAACTTGTGCTTCCTTCAGTGGATGGTACAATCAGTAGAGTAAGTATTCTCAGTTGTTTTGTTTCTGCTGTCTATGTTATTTAAAGCTGTTCTTTAGCTATGAGTTTGACACATATTTTTCAACAAAATCTGCTGTTTGACAGATTGAACTTATGAGTGATATATCGGTAAGTATATCACGGTGTGGAACTCAGGTGTGTAGTAATGTAATTGATAATGAAGCATCTGAACAACAAACTGTGATATAGTTCCTGGTATTTCACACAAATGTAAAATATATTCCCATTCAAACATGAATGTTGAATTATTTTATTACGTAAAGCTTCCATGTCGCAAGACAGCATGAAAACCCATATTGACTATTATCAAAACCTTTACTCCCAACTTTTGTAATTATAGCATTACCTGTACCATAATTGTTTGAAATGAAGCATTTGGTATTCAATTTTTTTGGTGCTTTTTTGCGAGTGTGCTGTGATACATTGTACAATGACAGATTTTATAAAAAAAAAATGTAAAATTCCTGAATTCATAAAATAAATGATAAGACATGCAAGTAAAATGAACCATAGAAATATTATCAAAATATAATTGATGAAAATGTTTTCCATTTACAGTATTTGTTGAGTATAAAACCAATATTGGATGAAGAAAAGTATAACAGATTAGCTGGCCTTGCTGAGGAATTCAGGAAGGGACTCGGAAAGAAACTCCAGCGTTACCTCACACTTAAATCATGGTGGTCAACAAACTATGTAAGTACACATATAGGTAATAAAAAAAAGCCTCCTTGATCTTCAAATTTTGTTAGGTACCAGTATGCATGGGAGTCATACTGGGGTCTTGGCGAGTTCACCAGGTGAGAAATCCCACGGCCGCCTGGGACTATAAACAATTTTTTTTTAAAAGTACACCTATTAAGCGGGTATTTTGTTGCCTGTTCTGCAGTATTTGAAGAAACCTGAAGTTTATATATAATTATTCTGAAAGGTAGGCAGGAAGATTCATTAGGGAATGATAGTAAAGAATTCAATGCTCAGATGAAGAACTGTTAATTTGGAAATTTTTGTGTGACAACAACCTTTGCAACCTATTGAAAAAAAAGTAGTCAGATGCACATTCAAATTGTGGTTTTTCAATTTTCCAAATGAAAGTAAATTCTCAGTCTAGTTTAACAAGCAAGTTAAAAAAAAGGTTCATCTGAAAAAAGGTGCCAGTTAATATCACTAAATATTGAAATGATATTGTTAAATGTCATTATATAATTCCAAAACATTAATTTCTAAAGTTGACATTTAAAACTCAGATCTGTGAATTGGAGATATACTTAACAATCCGGTATTTGATGAGTATTTTGTCGTAATTTGCAAGTGTAACTTGTTAAATTCAAGAACACCATGCTTTTTTCCATTCCTTGGTTTTATTCAACAAGTTCATTTACAAAATTCAAGTGTAATTTAGATTGCAACATGATTTTATAACGCAACTTGAGCAATTTTACTCACTGCTAAAAATGTATGACTTACTTTCAAAGTTGCGTTTTTAAAGTTGTTAAGTATATTTTTCATGTCTTTAGGAGATTGTTTTCCATCCGTAATAATTGCATTTGTAATGCTGCATTTGGTAAAGACATTATGATTGTGAATTCTTTCTATTTCAGGTCACGGATTGGTGGGAGGAATATGTATACCTTCGTGGCAGATCACCAATTATGGTCAACAGTAACTACTATGGTGTGGTGAGTGTGTCTTACTAAATTTCCAATCCGTCTATTCTAGATTGAAAGCTAGGGTTGTTTGGAACAATTAACTGTACTGACACAGCATGCTTTCACTCTTTCTGTAACAGTTTTGTGAAAATGTGTAATTCCTATGTCATAAGTTTTGAAGTTTTATATGACAGGTGTCAGAAATATAGAAATCATTGATGATTTACGATAAATAATAGATGTATGCACCAAAATAGTGCTTTCTCATACCTTCTTGTAGATAGAAGTGCCGAACAACTTTCCAATTACCTGGACCAGGACACAATTAATTAAATAAACTTAAGGGTGTCTTTGAAAATGGACCATTTACAATAAATATTGATGGTTTTAGACATGCTGTATTTTCACATATTAAGCATATATCTATCATACCTATTGAACTCCTATGCTGCTTGCAACAAGTGATTCTAGTTTTACACCCAGTGCAGATCATGATCAGTCAGCTTAACCAATGCAGTCTAATTGTGTTCAACTCTGTTCATTGTCAAGTCAGCAAATTTTCAAAGAGCAACAACTCATCTAGCTATTTATAACTTGTGACAGGATGCAGTACTGATGCACCCGACGAAGGTTCCTGCAGCAAGAGCAGCCAATGTTGTTTACACCATGTTACAGTACAGGAGAGAACTAGATAGAGAGGAACTTAACCCAGTAAGTTATATGTTGGATTTTAGGGATGTTCCAGATAAACATACATCCCACTCCTGGAAGAAGATGAAAAAAAATCAAAATCTGTTGATATACAAAGTGTAATTAGGCCGGCAACAGCTATTCTCAGTCTAGGTTTTGTAGGTTAACATTAATTTAGGAAATTGAGTCACTTCCATAAAATTAAGTGCCTTGGGATTATGAAAAGAAGCACATGGTCTAAATTTGTGGCATGGCTTGATAGTATTGGCTCTCAGCCATTTATTGAAGCTTAAGAGATATATAAGTTTCAATTTATAAACGAAGATGAAATAAGCATGTCAAAAAGGTAATAATAATAAAGATGTTAATAATGTTACCAGCCAGATAAAAGAGAATACATGTATCATGTACAGAGTTCTTTTATGGTAGGTTTATTCCTGTGTTCTGTTTGGTTAAGCATGTATTAGAAATATACAACTACTTTACTTTTTGAATAATATTGATATCACAAGAAGTAGTACCCAGAATAAACTAAATAATCCTATTTTTCAGATTTTATTGAATAAAACAGTGCCATTATGCTCCGCTCAGTATGAGAGACAGTTCAACACAACAAGGATCCCGGGGATCGAGGGAGATAAACTCGTACATTACAATGACATTAAACATGTAGCTGTGTACCACAAGGGCAGGTTCTTCAAGGTCTATATCCATTTCAAAGGAAGACATCTGAGACCATGTGAATTAGAGAGGTATACACTATGTGCAATATACTGTCAATTAGGTAATTTTCACATGATGAAAATTTCACAATTTGTGAGCAGACGAGAATTTTAAATTGGCGACAGATAAATTTTCACTACATATTAGATAGTAAATCTATGTGAAATGAGTCTTTTAAATAAGCTAAATGGAAAATTCGTGAAAATTAAATCATCTTTAATATTACCCAATTTACAGTAGAATAGATGTTGTTAATTGCATCTTCAATTATGCTTAATCATTACCTCTATGATCATGTACCAGCCTCAGCATTTGAATGAAATCTTGACCATAGCATATTCCAGTCTTAGTGAGCTAGATTGGCTTGATGTAACATGGCAGTGGCTGTCAGTCAGTGTGTTTAGTGAGCACTGCATATGCAGATATTTAGCTTAATGCAACCAATACCTACAAAGATCAAAATGGACATGTGTGTAGTGTGATAGAGCTGCACTGTTCACAAAGTTTTCAATAATCCCTCTTTAAACAACACATTTTTTTAGTTTAAGAGACAGGTCTATATTGAAAATTAAAGTATATTTAGACTTTGTGTATCAAATCATACATAAATTTTCACCATCTATCATATTTTATCTATTAAAGAGGCACTCCCTAAAACTGTTGTCAAATGAAATAACTTTTAAAGCATTAATGATAGTATTATTACTTAACCTTAAAGTTTAAAGCTATACATTCCAGTCATCATTGGTAAAATCACTGTTTTAAAATATGTTGCAGTACCTTAAAACATTAAATAATCTATGTAAATTTGTTGTTTAACAATTAATGGGTGGATTGTGTTTTATTACAGATGATCTATATGTTGATTATTTGTGCTAAAATGAGGCATTTATCAATATAATGTTGATCTTTAAAATTGTATTTATTAATCATTTTATGTTCATTGAACACATTATTTATCTGCAAGATGTAGGGAGTGCCCCTTTAAACACAAATAACTAAAAAGTCATCAACATTCTGCCTATTTTTTTCTACCACTAAGATACAGTAAATCATGTACACATTCATGTTGGTATTTTTAGAGAAAAAGTTAACAAATACACTTACTGTAATTTCAGATCATTCCAGAAGATCTTGGATGATCAGAGCCCGCCAGTGGGTGGGGAAGAACACATTCCTGCTCTCACCGGGGGAGATAGAGTGCCATGGGCTAAAGCTAGAACAGAGTTCTTCTCCAAAGGCAAAAACAAGGCATCACTTGATGCTGTAGAGAAGGTACTGTGTGAGAAATGATGGGAGAATAGGCAGTCAAGTGTTCATCTTTCATGCAAAATTGGATTTACTTTCTTAGTTTTTAGCTCGACTTTTCTAGAAAGGGGCTACCTACTCGCCCCGCGCGCCCCCGCCCCCTTAGCTCCCCCCCCCCCCACCCCCCCCGTCCCCCACCACCCCACTTTTATTTCAAAAGTATTGGAAGTATGGCTTTGAAACTTACCATCTTGTTTACCATCATAACCTCCATCTACAGACAGGTCAAACCTGTCAAGGTTTTGGCAGAATTATGGCCCTTTTTGACTTAGAAAGTGTATTGAGCTTGGTTAAGTTTTTCCCCCCCACCCCCCCCTCACCCCCCTTTATTTCAAAACCATTGAGGTATTGCTTTGAAACTAACCATACTTGTTTACCATCATGACCTACATCAACAGACAAGGTCATAACTCTGTCAAGGTTTTTGACAAAATTATCCCCCTTTTTAAAAAAAAAATACTTTGAATATGGGTAAAATCCACTCCTAATGCCTTAACCCTTTGAGATTTGCTTTGAAACTTTGAATGCTTGTTTACATCAACCCCCATCTGTAGGCAAGAGAAGGTAACTCTGTGAGGGTTTGTTTTAAAAATTAAGCCCTTTTATCGACTTGGAACCTTGGTAAATTTTTCCCCCCCAACCCGTCCACTCCTTTTGACTAAACTGTTCGAGATATACTTTGAAAGTTTGAATACTTGTTTCCATCAGATCCCAAAACAGGGCGGGAAGGTATGTCAGGTTTTATGTGAATTATGGCCCTTCCCCCCCCCCCCCCCCCCCCCCCCCCCCCCCCCCCCCCCCCCCCCCTTGTCTTATAACCCATTAAATTTTCCCCCCCCCCCCCCCCCCCCCCCCCCCCCCCCCAAAAACCCCCAAAGTTGGAGTACTTATGTACCATCATGAGACCTATCTGTAAGCAAAAAGATACTCTGTGAAAATGTTTCTTGATTTGTCTTAAAATCCTAGTTAAAGTCTTGTGTGCCCTAACTGTCAGTTTTGTTTTATTGGCAAGCATTAAAAAGGTGGGCTGATGACGCTTGTTAGCATTACTGATACAGGAACATGAAAGCTGAAATCAAATTAAGATAACCAAGGGCTGAATGGGAAACTGTTGTAGTTTATACAGAAATAAAAGCAGATAGGACAGTTTTGATTTGTGTATTGTACATTAATGGTTAATGAAGTGTGACCTATACGTTCTCCTCTACATTTACTGCTGAATCTTGTGAAGAAAAAATGCAGCCAGGGTTCACTGAAATTGTTTATTTATTGATGTCATATGGTTGGTCTAGGAAACTCTGAAAAATTCTCGAAAAAGCGCAACAAAATCTTGAAAAAGCACTTGTACTTTATCATTTGATTCTACAGTACAAATCTATGAAAAGTAGTAACATTCTTTGATTTAAGCAGTTTAATACATGTTAACCAAGTAATACTGAGTAAAGATACCAGCATTTCTTGAGACATTTCATATAGAACCTGTTGTAGAGTGAAGTGCTATTTTCTGAAATAATTCTGTTGCATTTCAAGATAGAAGTATACATATTCTCTTTATTTGTTTCCAGGCTGCTTTTGTTATCGTCTTTGATGATGAGCCTCAAGATTTTATCCGGGTTAGTATAAATTAATGTCTGATCTATTGATATATAGCGTGAAGTTTTCAGGACACATCTTATTCTCTAAACCTGATTTGAATGTATTATCTGTTATCATTTCACTAATTAAAACAAAGACGCAGAAAATGTCTAACTGTAAGGTTCTGAATAAGAATAAGGATTAATGCGGAGCAGCCTTGGTGCAGTAGTTGGGTGTTTGTCTTGGGATCGGAGGGTCCCGGGTTCGATCTCCGCCAGTGCCCAAGTAGTTGTAGTGGCCTTTGGCAGGACACACATAATTCCACATTGCCTCACTCTCTTCATGGCTGATTCCATCTGGAGTGAGTCTCTAGAGTGATTAATATAAGTTATAAAAACTTGTTACGCAATTTAGATGAAATAAATTAGTGTAAAGTAACAAGGATTTAACATGGTATATTTTATGGTTGAATGAGATTTGATCTTGAATTAAGGGTGTGGACTCTGCACACACTTAATCAATTTTCAGATTTTTTTTTATGAACAAAAAATTGAAAATAAATTCATAAAATATTCATAGGATGGTCTCAGTTTAATAAGATTTTCAATGAAAAGATATTTTGTTTGCAGGGTGAGCAGAAAACGTTTGACAGTTTTGCTGGTGCTATGTTACATGGTAATGGTTCTAACAGATGGTTTGACAAGTCTTTCAATCTTGTGATCACTTCAAATGGAAGGGTGAGTGTTATAATCAATCCAGCATGATCATGTATATTGAAATGTACGAAGTCTTTCAGCACCTAGTCCTTAAGCACTTATGGTAAAAACGCTTGCTTACTAGATTTCATATTTTCAAAATAGTCAAAATTATAATTTAGAAAAGCTGAAATTAAGAAGTCAATTTATTTGCAAAGTGCAGTTGATGTTTGATAAAACAGGCATGGGTTATCCTCCCCAACTGTCAAGAGTCGTTTTGCAGTTCAAGAAAATTGTCCATCTCCCCCCGCCGCCCACCAAATGAAAGATTACAGAAGATATTTTGAGTTAACTATTGGTACTTGAACTATATTTTAGATTGGCTTCAATGCTGAACATTCCTGGTAAGTGTTGAATTTATCTATTAACTATTTTAATTCAAATAATACATTTCTAAAATGTTTTTGAGTAATATAATGTTATGCTGCATTTATTTAAGAAATACTAAGTATGTCTCTGTATGTAATCATTGATTAACTTACAGCCAGGAGTTCTGATGCGTATTAATTAAATCACGAAGGTGTAGTACGAGTGATTTCATTTTTAGCATCCGAACAACTGACTGTACGTTAAACAATGATAAAATATTTATATAGGAAAAGTTGCAGGTTGTTTTAGAACTTGTCTTAACAGATGTTTATGCACAAATCAGGCCGAGAATGAAGATACAAATGTACTCCTAAAAGGCGTAATAATCGGGTCTGTTTTAACAAAATCTACCTTGTACAGAACTGTCAATGTTTAGGGTGTGCTATCCATATAAGGGAGACGAGTCTGTAGCTTACAATTTTGGAACAGTTTAGAAGGTCACATTTAGGATGATGAGTTAGATATATTTACTGAGTCTTGAGTAAACTTATTCGAGCTATTCATAAAAGAAAATATAAGAAAGTCTTTTTGAGGTAATTCTGGTAGACTTGCGGGAGGGGATTGGCATTAAAACTGACAAATTATTATGAGTTAGTATTATTCATCACATGCATAAAATGAAAATATACGTCAGCCTGTGAAACTTTCCCATTACCAAATTCTTTTGACTAAGTGCATGGTGGTATGTTAAATACACGTCAAGAAAGCCAATATAAGAATTTGTACAAAATTTCCTTCTTCAAAGGATAGCTACAATTCGGAAAACAGAAAAAAAACATCTCATTATGAAAATTCTTACAAATTTTGAAATACTTTCTTCTTACTGAAAGCGCTTGTACATCTCTGATTTCTTAATTGCTAGTTAACCTTTGATGTGGGATTTTCTTATTGCGTAAGGTTAAATGCTTATGACACCTATGAGTTTCAAGGTATTGATATCATTGGATGATTTTCTTTTGATCACATGTATGTTTGAATGCTACACTGTATTGAATGATAATATGCTTGTTGTTATTTTGGTCAAACTTTCAGTAGATTTAGTTCGAAGTTTGCTCTCACCCATTAGTCCCAGCTGTTGAAGCAGATACAGAGAATATTCTTGACCTGTTTCTAAATGTGCATTTGACTTTCTTGTTTGATGTGCAACGTGTTGTCATAGAACATAATACAGGGTGGCCACAACCTTTTAAAAACAGAAAAAGAAGAAAACATGTGTTTTTCTTCATAGAAATTCATTCAGCATTTTCCAGATTTTAAAGGCTTTTTAAACATACCATGCTGAATTTATTAAATGGACTTGTCTGCCTTTTGATTGGATATTGCCGTTTAATATGAAAATCTTATAGTCTTTTAACTTACAAAACAAAGGAAGGGCTCATACATCCTCCCTTTTCTCTAATAATTCTTTATCTGAGACATCCCCGACTGAAACAAGAAGAAAATTAAACACTGAACAAAGAACTGTTACTACAAATGTTTTGTGGCTACCCTGTTGACCATACTATGTTTAGTACGCTTGTCTCATTTCTTGCTTTTATGGCCAGTTTTGTTCCCGTCAGATGTGACAGCTGACAACTTGTTAACAGAAAATTTATAGCAGCAAGTTGTATGTGTTTTAGCCAATGTTTTTTCCAGGTTACTTTTGCATAGTAATGGGGGATATATCGTCTTGTTTAGGAGAGTCTCGTAATAAACTCTAGATGTGAAATAAAAGCTTTCAAGTATCCTGCTGTAGGAGAAAGTTGGCAATGGGGCAGGACATGGATAACAGTCTTGTATAGGTTGTACCAGGATAAAAAAAATTTGGTAAACAGTTTGACTATACATAACTGAAATACTGTTGAAACAGTTTGTAGACCACAAGGGAAATAAAACTATTCTTTTGATTAGAGGACAGTGTGCGAATTCATGAACAAATGATTGAATGAGTTCTAGTACTCATTTTCATGATGCTTTTCATGATTCACTTTTGTGATGCTGTATAGATAGGCAGGTTAGAATTAGAATTAATGTTTAAATGTTTTGCATGGTTCTTTGATAAGGTAAATAAAAGTACAGGCTGTCGTCGGATATCATTGTCTTTTCACATTGTCTTCTCACATGCTGTTCTTTGAGGACTTTATCGATCAGAGAAGGAAACAATTCAGGTCAGAAACCTTGAGACATAGGCTATGGCATGAAATCATCGTCAGTGATGCTTGTTCAGAATGATTGACTGCAGCTTTTCTTCAGAATTTGAGCAGCTTGTGTTTGTCGAAGAAAGAGCAAAGTACAGATTGTTATATTTGTCATTGTCGTTTATGTTATGTCTCTAGGAAAGTTTAATAGAATTTGATGCTTTTGCAATTTGAAACTGCATCCTTCAACAAATATCCTGCAAGTTTGTGGGGGAGTAGAAATGTAATATGTTTTGTCTATTGCGGTAACTTCCTATTCAGTACTGCATCCTCTCAAGGGTGAAAATAGCGGTTGGTCTTCATTTGACTTAAAAAAAGGTATGCAGTGGAAAAAAGATCTTGAATGAGGAAATGTTTTGCATCAAACATGGTTGCTGTGTTTCCTTAGCATTAAAAATGAGTATAGATAGTATAAGACACTAACAGCATCTGGATTTTTCCAGGGGAGATGCTCCGATAATGGGCCATTTGTGGGAGTATACATGTGCCATCACAACAGAAATAGGGTATACACATTCACCATAGATATCAATGTAGTGCGAACAGTACCGAGACTGTGTTGGCTACATTAATATGAAGTCTCATCGAACATGAGGCTTACCTTTGCTGTCAACTTTCTCTAGAATCATCTTAGTCAACAGGAGCTTGTTTATAATATGTTAACCCTCAGTTTCAGTTTTAAAACCTGCATATTTCTCAATGAACAGTTGTAAAATGATTGCTCTGAAATCACCTTATTAGATTTTTTTTTAAATATTGCATTTGCCTTCAATGTTATACTTGTAACTGTCATACATATTGAGAATCATTTATGCAAAAGTTACTCTTATATATTAAACATCTATAAAACCTTTATATGTATTATATCAAAAGTTATAAACAAGTTCCTAGCGAATAGACTACATGTATTCTATTTATAGTACTAACTGTGTTACGATTGATCTGTATGTAACTGTTGCAGTGCCACTGTCAATATTAATGTATCAAGTTTGATCTGCGCACATATTTAAATTTCTATGTATTATGCAAACTAGTGCTGATACTAATAGATTAGTAACGTAATTCCTAGATGAGTGCCTGCTTTTTTTTCACTGCTTAAAGTCCCAGGATCACATTTACAAGTAGCTCTCATTTTATCAGGAAAGATGTCTTACTGACAGAAATGACTTATTTGTACCAAAAACAATCGTAACTTTACTTTTAAATCGATGTACATGTTCGACATATAGAGCAGTATTTTTTTCAATGATTGGAAAAAATAAGAAAGGCTTTCTGGAAACTCTTTTTCTTGAAGAAATGATTTAAATACAAAGGAAATGAATATGTCAACATTGTTTTAGAGTGAATAGAAGAAGGTTCTATCATTATCCTATCAGTATATTTATTTTACAATATCAGGAAATTCAAATAGATCCTGGGACTTAAATATTCTTCATTTCTCCGCAGTTCTTATAAAACTGTGATTTTGTAAAACTTGATAAATTGAGGCACAAAGTAAAGTAAAAATATAAAAAATAAAATTCTGATAATACACAGAGCTTTTACAAGTTGTCATTTAACATTTAGACAGACATCTAGGAGTTATTGTGAAGTGGCCTAATAAACTGATTCTTCTTGACCTACAGTACATTGTGGAGGTTTCTTTAAACTCACCACAAGCTCTGAACTTGACTCTACCTTTTCTAGGAATCTCTTCTTAGACTACATGTATATCCTGCTCTAGGTTCATATTCATTTAGTAGCTTGAGTATTATAATTTTCTCTGTTTGTTTGTTTCATAGTTCGCTTAGAATCAGGGTTCCCTCAAGATACGGAAAGGGTCTTTTTAATGTAGTTGTCTTCCATGTTAACTAGCCAATGGGTTCAGGGATCTGACATACTCATTCTTGATTGTTTAACTTGGAAGTAAAATATTCCACTGTTAGGTTTTTAGAGACTGTTATTGAGGGAATCCTGAAAAACTCTCGCCAAAAATGCATTTATGAATTTAGTTACGGACACAGCCATTGAACATCCAGAAAGGGAAATTGGTTTTCTGAGTGTTTTCTTGACACAGTGCTTCAGTCTGGACTCATTTTGAATCTGGCACTTTCAGGATCTTTCACACAATCTATCAAAAAGTGTCTGTGACTTAAAGATCATACAAAACAAATAACATCTGAAATAAGCTCCCTAATGGATTGTTGTCCATGCTAGATTTGCGTATGAAACATAAGTGTATAGCTAATTTATGTGAAATCTAGCATTTGTTTGTGTTTTGGTTTGTATGTGCCTCTGTGTTTAAACCAAAGAAGTATATTGTAAACACTATCTTTGTGAATCTGTATTAATCTAGAGCATTTATTATAATAAATATTTCATGTGCTATACTCTAATGCAGTTATAGGGAGCTGGAACAAATAAATAGGACAGAATCATTCCGTATATTAACACACAATTTGTAACAGTTCCTTATATGCCGCTGTGTGTAGATAGTGTTTACACATTGAAGTCATGTATTCCATATTTTCATGCTAAAGCTCCATCATTTTACAGGGCTGATGCACCTATCATGGCCCATTTATGGGAGTTTGCAGTTACCGATGATCACAGTGTCTTGGGGTATGAGTGCGCCCAGCTCGCATATTTAGGGTGCATGTGCATGTTTATGTTACCCTTACAGCTTCACACATTATAAATAGCATTGGGTTATATAATCCTGAGGGATTTTTTTTGTTCATTTTCATATAATTTGGGTAATGCTTGGAGAAAAATTAGACGTGTTTTGTTGTTGTAGCGGTTGCTGTCGTTTTTTTTTTGTTGTTACGCATGTGTATTATCCGAACACGGTATTTTTGCCTTTGTGTATAATGATATAGCAGTCAATCTTAAAATAATCCAAAGGGTCCAAATAGCATGTGCGATTTAGGTTTCCTAGGTTAGGAATGTTTAAATAATTTTGTAAAAAGTTTTTTCTGGTAAAAAAAAATTATGATAAAATTTTGTTCATAGTTATAAAAAACAAGCAGGTGTCCCTTATATTAATAAATTTAATGTGGAAACAACAGTAACTTTAGTCATGCAGTGGAAGGTATTTTACCCAGTTTTTTTGTCAATGTAACTTTTGGGGTAAAGTTTGTCCACCCTTTCATATGCATTTGATAATGTTTGCTGGATTGCCGTTATTTAAATTTATTTGCTAGATTGCCATTGAAGGATGTTGCAGTTTTTATTAGCTCAGCTGAGCACGAAGAGCTCAAAGGTGAGCTATGTGATCGCTTCCCCCCCCCCCCCCCCCCCTGTGGCCCACTATATCCCCTGGTGTCCATTGTCGGTCGTCTGTCTGTCCACACTTTACCTTGTGTATGCAATAGAGGCTGTATTTTTTACTGGACCTTCATGAAACTTGATCAGTATGAATGCCTTAATGAAAGCTGGGTCATCTAGGGTCAAAACTAGGTCACCCAGTCAAATCATAGAAAAACCTTGTGTATGCAATAGAGGTTGCATTTTTCATTGGATCTTCATGAAACGTGGTCAGTATGATTGCCTTGGTGAAATCTAGGTCAAGTTCGAATATGGGTCATCTGGGGTCAAAAACTAGGTCACCCGGTAAAATCATAAAAAAAACCTTGTGTATGCCATAGAGGTTGCATTTTTCACAGGATCTTCATGAAACTTGGTCAATATGATTGCCTTGATATAAACTAGGTCGAGTTGAAATATGGGTCATCTAGGATAAAAAAATAGGTCACCAGGTTGACAACCTTGTGTATACCATACAGATGACATTTACAGCCCAATCATCATGTAAATTGGTCAAAAGGTTTGTCTTGTCAAGGTCCATTAGGATGTTTGTGTTTATGATATATAGTTTAGGGATGAAGTTTGGTCACATATTTTTAAAGTCACAGGTGAGCAATATAGGGCCATCTTTGGCCCTCTTGTTTTTTTTTAAAGTTTGCAGCACTGTTTTTATTCAGTTACATCTTTGTTATGAATTCTATAATTTGATAGCCACGGAATTGAGTGAATGCTTTACAAATGAGTTTTAAGAACAGGATTTAACGGGTGCATTGATTTACTCAAGAATATTCTAAGAATGAAAATGTGTGGGAGAGAATGAGTAACAATTTGTGTTTAGGAAAAATACCCTACTAGTCATAGAATGCACGCAGTTACTTTTCCAGTAGTTAGTAGCACAACAAAATATTTAACATCACAAAAGCAAAAATTATACAAGAAAGACAAGCTCATTTTAAAATGTATCTAATTCTTTTTATTCAAAGTAATGCACTAATGAGAGTTTTTCACACCTTTGAATTTGCTTCATATGTGCAAGTAAAATGGCTGAGTAATGCTATAAGGTACAGCGCATAATGTGCATAAAACACCGCATGAGTATTACATGTTACATGTCTTGCTTGCATTAATACTGTTGGCTTTAGATAATAATTATTATAGAGCTTGAAAAACTAACCATATCTCAGTCAGACACATCAGTTTTGTGAATTGAGAAAGCCATTGCTGCACAGGAAAAGAGGAAACAAGGGAGAACAAAAGTAACATCACTACCTTTGATATATGTCATGATATTGGTCCTGCTTGTAAATGGTACGGATATAGAGAGGCTGCACAGAATTGCAGACGCATCTTAATACACACTGGTTGCTGGTTATGACAGTCGGCATGTCAGAGTTTTGTTGTAACAGGAATTCGTAGAACAAAATCAGACATTGCATGCGCTGTCAGCCAGGTTTGTTAACAAAATGTGCTTTTTAACTTTCCCTCATGCATGTTAGATATTCATCTGACCCAGGTAAAAGTTTTCAGCGGATCTCAGCTTGAGCTCAAATTAACCTCAACTTACTGGAAGAGAGGAGTAGTATGAACTGAACTTGCATCAAATTGTGCTTGAGCTTTAGGACATTCCTGAGCTTAATTCAGCTCTTAATGTCTTTGTAAGCTTTAGAAAGCTTGTGTTTCACATAGAGTATTATATGTGATTTAATGGTGTGATAATCCACAGGGGTGATGCTCCCGTCATGGCACATATGTGGGAATATTGTGTTGCCAGCTTAACACTTGGGTAAAACTTTTTCTTCTGCCTTTATCTCTCCAGTTGGTGAGTATGTTGCATGTAACCGCTTAGCTTCTAATATGTGGTGATTAGTCATGTCTTCGCCTTTTTCCCCTCACTTGAAAAATTGAACTATGATTGATTCATTTCGGTCATTTCAGTAAGATTTTGCACACAAGATGTGTAACACATAGCTCAGGAGAGGTGTAACACATAGCTCAGGAGGTGTAACACAGCTCACGAGGTGTAAAGGTGTAACACATAGCTCACGAGAGGTGTAACACATAGCTCACGAGAGGTGTAGCACATAGCTCAGGAGAGATGTAACACATAGCTCACGAGAGGTGTAACACATAGCTCACTTGAGGTGTAGCACATAGCTCAGGAGAGATGTAACACATAGCCCAGGAGAGGTGTAACACATAGCTCACGAGAGGTGTAACACATAGCTCACGAGAGGTGTAACACATAGCTCACAGAGGTGTAACACTAGCTCACGAGAGGTGTAACACTTAGCTCACAGAGGTGTAAACATAGCTCACAAGAGGTGTAACACATAGCTCACGAGAGGTGTAACACATAGCTCACGAGATGTGTAGCAGGTATAGGTGCAAAATATCTTAATTGCTGGAATGGTTTTTAAATAATAAGTGGGATATTTTAGTTATTACGGTTGCTATGAAGCCAAATTGTTAGGAAATGTTTAAGCTTATGACCTGTAGTAGATCTTACGGACGTTATTTTGGTTGAGCAATCATCTTGCACTAAATGTTGTATTATTCTAAAATTAATGTATGTGGCACTTGCGCGTATTCTGTATCTCATCCTTTAAGCACACCAAAACCCGGCATTTTGGGATTGCACCTGTATAGAATGGTTAACTTGGACACCTACAGTTATACAATTTGGTTACCTGTGATTCATATTTTTTTCAAGGTTTTGCTCAGTTTCTTGATACCGGTTAGTTTGTATTTTTATTTCCTCCAATATTGAAGAGTGAGTCTACCAAAGACTGTTTAAATAGCAGGGCAAAGGCGAGCGGTGTTGTAGAGGTTTAGGTGTCTGCCGCTCATCCCGGAGGTTGCGGGTTCGAGCTCCACCAAGGTCAGGACCGTACCTCCTCATATGACACCAGTACTGGTTTTTTCCAGGAAGCAGACTCAAGAGTGACTCGAAAAGCTCAAAGTTTTCTTCACAATCGAGCTAAAATGAATTAGTATACATGTAAACTAAACTTAAGCTTGATTGCAGATAGGCCAATGCAAATGCTTGAGTAGTAGAAATCGCATGAATTAATATTTTTTGATTAGCACAACCTATATATATCAGATAATGAGGACATGACTATAAAAATTCATATTCTAAATTTTCAATCGTAAGGAATGCTAAAAGTTTACTGGGATGATGAAAGTTGATATAATGTAGCCACTTGCATTTTAAAGATTTGCTCGCACCTTCTTCATAAATATCATAATTTTGGAAAGAAAGAATTTTCTAAGATGATAAATAGAAAAATCTTTGCTATGAGAAATTGCTTTTTTGTGTTTAGAAGTGCAGCATCTTTTTAAATCATTGTACAATTTGTCCCCAAGTTGCAGTCCCAAGCCATGAATTTCCCATACTTACTACGTAAATGTATGTCCTCCAGAACCTTATTGTTTTACTTCATCAGGCTGATTGTTTGTTCATCAGACTGGTACATCACATCTTCCTTTTGTATGTGTGTGCTCCTGTAAAACCAAATATGAATTATGTAACTAAAAAGTTGAGTTAAAATCAGAAGGAAAAACCATCTTTAAATGATTTGTTGAATTCGTCACAATTTCTCATTTAATTTTGTATAAACTTCACAACCATCTTGAGCTGCACAAAGTGTCTTATGGAGCTTTAAGTACCGCGTTAACTACCTGATTATTATTCTACAAAAATCTTGACATAGCGCCCTTGCATTGCCCCCACATGTTACTGATATTGCTTCACTACACAACTATCTACAGTTTCTAGGTGAAGGAGATAAACTTGCACTTTTCTCAGGAGAGCAAATAGTGTCTAGTGCTGATATTTTTTAGCTCACCTGAGCACAAAATGATTTGGTTGAGCTGTTGTGATCACCTGGTGCCTGCCATGACATTGTGTCAGTACTTGTCCACTCTTACCTTACAGAAATTTCAGAAGCTACAATCTTGAAAATTAGTCAGAATGTTTGTCTTGATTTATTCTAAATTAAGATCAAAACTGAGTCACATGGCCTCAAAAAGAACTAGGTCATGCAGTAAAATCGAAGGTAACCCATCCAAACACTATTGGGCATATTGAAAATAAACACAAGATTTAATCAAAGTCAGATCCTTAGTAAGTACCTTACTATTAGTAACACAAGTTTGACACGGGTGAGCAATATAGGACCATCTTGGCCTTCCTGTTTCTGCTTCATTTTGCTTCTGCTTTTCTCCATAGAACACATGGCTGACAATTCAAATGTGTATATTATTTAATAAGTACATGAAATTGTACTATCTACTTAATTATTAAAGCATGATACATTTCATAAGTCTTACCCATCATTACAGATTCACTTGATGACCATCATGGAATCAATTAACAGCACATTTATAATGGAATAACCTTTCGTGTACTGCCACTGTTTAAAGTGGGAAGTTATCAGTTGCTGGTTGTTGGAGCAGTCAGAACATTGCAGGACACTGGTTACTTAAACTAACCAACATCACATTATTTGATATAAAGTAGACTGAAATACTGTTCAGATATGGACATAATTTTAATCAAATACAAACATTTTGAAAGTGTAAAAGGTTTGCCTGGTCCATAGGTAATCATTTAGGGGTACAATCTTGAAATAAGATGTAGATCTTTCACCTGATACTATCAGTAAGAAAAAAAAGAGCAGATTTTCGCAATGTGCCCTGGTCGTTAGTACATTGTATCACTGTGCATAATTTATATGAAGAGTGTGTGACTTAGTTAGTCATTCATAAACAATAAAAACAATTAGGAATGCTCTCTGGCAACACTTGTTTCTGCTTGTGCTGTTCTAGTTATATTTGGTACAGATTCTGTCATAACAGCTTTTTAGTATGGTCAATAGAAAATACATTTTCAATCTTCGAAGAAATTTAATTTTAAGTGTTCTGTTACTTCTGTACTTTCATTTTTCTTCAGAGACATGTCTGCTTTTAACTTTATATGTAGACTGTTAAATAAACTGGTTATATTCGTTAACACCGCACCTTCCCAGTCCTTGTGTTGTTGTTTAAAATATGTAAAACTGTCACATTGTGTTGCAGTATTATATTGTACCTAGAAAAAAGATAACCATATGTATTATGAAAGTTGGTCTAATAAAGTATATACATAATCATATTGCTTTTCATGTTTAATTTGCTTTACATGATTTGGATTGAATGAAAAGTATATCTATATAAAGATTGAAAAGTTAAAGATATTTATAATACTGTTTTACGATAAAAAAGGAAACTTCCATTAAAATGTTAGCTTTTTACATCTTTTCTATACTTGCTTAAAAAGTAGATCTTTTCAATACTTGCTGTAAAAGGACAGAATACAGATTTAACAATAAAAAGATAATATTATGCACATTTGATATTTGAATTTATTGAAAATTAGATGAATGTTAAGCTATGGATTGTCTCTTTGCAGATATACTGAGGATGGTCACACTAAAGGAGAACCTGAGATGACCCCGCCCAACCCCATCAGACTGGAGTGGGACCTTCCTGAACCAGTAACATACTCTTAATCATTATAACTGCATGAACTTAATTTCAGTCTTAAAGTTTCATGAGTTATTTCTTCAGTCAATTTTGGTCCAAAGTTCTCAAAAATGTAGATTCTTTCATTCTACTGCAAGGCAGTAATCAAACTGGGCTTGAAAAAATCTTTTGATATAAAAATTATGCTGAACATGTTTTCATTTCGGATTAAAACACATTATTGTTCCTCTATCCAAATAATATTTGGAAATGTCAAAAAATATGTAGGATTTCCTTTTATTAAATCAGTGCATTTCAGTACTGTGCAATCACACAAAAACAAAGTTTGCTTATTAGAAAGATGACATACATTCTTGCCAGCACATAAGTAGGATAAAAACTGTCTATAGTAAGCCAGGCTTCCACTTGTAAATACAATTTGAACACATGGACTTTTCAAGGCCTAATCAATGGAGAGTGGTTGCCATATTTGTTTTGTAATTAAATGAAAATAGTACAGTAACATATACTGCAGTCTAGATATTGAAGAAAACTCACTAAATTTTGAAATCAAGAATAATGAACTTTTCATATTTTCAGTGCGTACAAGTCATTCAGAACAGCTTACAGGTAACCAGGCAACTTGTGAATGATGTAGACATGCGCTTGTACATGCATGATTTATTTGGTAAAGGTCTCATGAAGAAATGCAAAACCAGCCCAGATGCCTTTATACAGATGGCACTCCAGCTGGCTTACTACAGAGTAAGTCAGGAGTATAGTTTTCCTGTTCATTTATCTTCCATACCTTAGATCATACATAGAAGACCTTTTTGTTTATTTACTGTAGCACAGTTTGTAAACTGCATTTATTAAGGCTGATTCTGTTACAACATGCTAGTCCTCAACAACTTTCATTTACACAGGTTGTTGCTACTGCTTATTTGGCATAAATAAATGTATCATTCTTTATCTGTTAAATAAAAAAAACAATGAGGTAGAAAATAAATGAGACTTGCATGTTACCAAGTAGTTAACGATGTTGACTTGTAATCACTTAACTTCCCACTAAGGGTCATGGGTTTGAGTCTCACCACCAACCTGATTCTGAATGTTAGAAAGTTGGCTGTCTCTAACAGAGGATGGGAGTCAACGCCCAACATGTAACTAACTGAAATACCATTGAAACTGATGTTAGTTCTGTCGGAAAATAAACCAGACATATGAAAAATAGATATTAATTTATATTTTTGATGGAAGAGATTCAGACTGCCAGTGTTGAAACTTGCTTGTTGTTTTAATCAATGTCAAGTTTCTGTAAATCCTGTAAAAAAATATTAAAGACTGGTTTATGTTGATGAATGAAAAAAAAAAAATAATTCCCTGTTTTTCAGAATGCTGGTAAATTCTCGCTGACATATGAATCAAGTATGACACGGCTGTTTAGAGAAGGGAGAACAGAGACTGTACGTCCATGTTCCATGGAATCTTGCAACTTTGTCAGAGCCATGACGAATCCTGGTCCCACGGTAAAGCACAATGTCTTACAGCAATCTTTCTGATCTATTTGTTACTTCAAGATTGTATAGAAGTTTTCACAATTCAATTAAAACATTATCTCAAGTGTAAGTGCTTCATGAAAGAAATACTGGTGAATTTTCAAATTTACCTGGTGCTACCAGGTGACCGTGTAAAATTATTTCTTCAATTTATTTGGCCATTACCTCCAGACTCCTTACCATACTGTTGATATTTGATAGCCAAAACCCTGAAATTTCTGAAACAGCTATCACAAAATCATTGGACTTGAAGATTAGTCTCAAATTCTAGACCAGCTTGCCAGTTGAGCATTTTAAAAGAATTTCAAACAAAATTTAAGATATAACATTGATCAGTTGATACAAGTATAAATTAAATGAAATGATTAAAATTTGAATGAAATTGTTAAAAACATCAGGTTAGTACATGACCAAAATGCTCTTTGGATTTTACCTAAAAGTGATCTGAAATGCTAGAAAATCCAGGAGATTCCCGGGGCTCTGCCCGCTGGTCCCCCAACAGGGTTCTGCCCTGCACCCGCAAAGGGACACTCCCGTTTATCCCCGTCCAATATTCCTCTTTTGTCACTATAACCTGTTCTCACCCCTGTATGAAAACAATGCCAGATGTAATAAAGTTTGTGGTGACATTGAATTAGTTAATGTCGAGTCAAATAATATTGAAGAAATCTAACTGGGATGAAATAAACATTAATTAATTAATGTCAGTCAAATTATATTGAAAAAATCTTCAAGCTGGGATGATATACTTTATTAATGTCAAGTCAATAATTACTCCAACTGGGATGTAATAAACATTCTTTCAGTCACAGACTTTTCTTGTGTTACAGAAGGATGAAAAGATCGCATTGTTCCGGAAGGCGACAGACCGACATCAGATGGCATATAGAGATGCTATGACTGGGGCTGGTATAGACAGGCATCTATTCTGTCTGTATGTAGTATCTAAATATCTCGAGATTGAAGACCCCTTCCTCACTGAGGTTCTTAGTGAACCATGGAGACTCTCAACCAGTCAGGTGAGCTTTCTTTAGTTTATTTACTGAATTTTGCTATTTCAGTTTTCAGCTCTACTGAAACGAAGTTTCACAAAACTTACGCAGAACAATCCAATCGGTCCACAGTAGAGCAATACTTGCCCTTATGGGCCTCTTGATATACTCCCGAAACGAAGTTTAGGGGGGTATATAGGAGTCACCAGTTGGTTGGTCGGTCGGGCGGGGGTCTGTTGCATTTTCCTTGTCCGGAGCATAACTTGAAAACTACTAGTTGGAATTCAATACAATTTCATGCAATGGTCAAGCACATTGAGAGGAAGTGCAGTGCACAAGAACCATTACTCCATCTTGACTAATTACAGAGTTATTACCCTTTGTTACTTTTCCTTGTCAGGAGCATAACTTGAAAACTACTGGTTGGAATTCAATACAACTTAATACAATGGTCAAGCACAATGACAGGAAGTGCGGTGTACAAGAACCATAACTCTATCTTGACAAATTACAGAGTTATTGCCAAGACTCATATTCCTATTTTAGTTTTTTGCAAGGTATTCTGTTACTACTAAATGCTTCATTTGATAAAGCGGTCTTTAGGGAGTATTAATCACATTTAGTGATAGGTCTAGTTAACTCTTACCCTGCTTGGGGCAAATGATTCTACCTGCACAACCAGTGCAATTATGATCAGTCTTCACATTTGTGCATTCTGATTATGATCTGCACTGTTAGTTATTCTATTAGTAATTTTCCACTGAGCCCCGTTTAAACACTTACTGGAACTTCCAAAGTGAAAAATGGGCGAGATGTTCTATAAATTCGAGTATATGTGGTTTCTATGAACTGTTAATGAAATTGAGATTAGCTAGCTATAAAGAAATATGTCACCAAAAATTGGGATTAGCTAGCTATAGAGAAAGCTATCACCAGAAATTGGGATTAGCTATCTGCAGAGAAAGCTATCACCAGAAATTGGGATAAGCTAGCTGTAAAAAAAGCTGTCACTGAAAAAAAAAACATACTGTCCTAAAACTGACTACATGCTTGCAAGTTTTGAAAGGATGTGAATAATAATAATGTAAATGATAGTACACATAGTCCTAGCATAAAAAAAAAAGGTTCATTTGTTGAAGGAGCACAAGTATGCGGCATTAGCTTATCAAAACATGAAACAGATTTATATATAGTGACATATTACCTTGCAGACACCTCATACACAGACAGACAAACTAGATTTAGAGAGGCACCCAGATCGTATATCAGGTGGAGGTGGGTTTGGACCAGTAGCAGATGACGGCTATGGAGTGTCGTACATTATAGCCGGAGAAGATCATGTTTTCTTTCATGTATCTAGCAAAAGGTCCTGCCCAACCACTGTAAGTAGTGATTTGTCTAGGAGTTAATCTTACGCAGCATGAGGCAAAGATTGATACCCCTCAGTCTGCGTGGCAATGCCATCTGATCAGGAGCTTTACAACTTCAAAGAAATCAGCACCGTTGATGTGAAAGATAGATTAGTGTGTTTTAGAAACCATGGTTTGATAATTTGTTCAATATTTTGAAAAATGGACAGATGTTAGAAGCAAGTTCATGAATCGTAGTAAATTTTGAATAATTCCCAAAATATTAGAAATAGTGTGCATAATAGCTTGACGAAGCATCTTTGAATTGATTTCCTGATACGGATGAAGAAGTATCACATTGAAAAAAGTAAACTATGATATTGTTCTAACAGATTTCTATATGTAATTTCAGGATTCAGGCAAATTCGGTGCTGAGATTTACAAGGCTCTCAGTGATATTAAAAATCTAATCTTGGACAAATGATGACAGGTTGCTATAGGAATATACATGCACATGGTTCCAAAAGGGATTAATAGACATAGCGGTTGTTTACACATGGATATTTTGTATGTGTGGGAAATATGTAAATGAGCTGTTAACTTGAGCTTGAATTTAGTTTTCTGCTTCCTCAGATTTTTCTTCCATCCTTTATTCTCTTATTTTGTTTTTACAAAGTGTTTGAAATTTGTAAAAAAATTGTGTGAAAAAATAAAAAATGCAGAAAAAAAAGAGAGAGAAAACATTGGCAAATCGTCATGCATTTTAAAGAAACAAAGAGGTCAATAATATTAAAATCTTTACCTAAAGAAAGATTATTGAAATGTGTCAAATGATAATGTAAACTGCTGAAGATTATGTTTTAAACTGTTGGTTGAGTGCAGTAAGTTCTTGCTTATTTCCAGGCAGACTGTTTACACTGGCTAAAAGGGACATACTTTTTTCCGCTTTCTAATTGTGATACTCAGTAGTGTGATCAAATTTAAAAGAAAACTAGTGCAAATCTGATTCAAGCATAAGACAGTTGTACATGTAGTAGCACATACATTTGACCTGTTCTGACCTTTGTCTGTCTAGCTGTGATGTCTCGAAGAATTTTCTCCGTTATTGTATTCCATTGTGAGAAGGTTATCGATTTGGTTATTTTGCAATATCGTGCACAGTGCTCTCCTCGTAGAAATACACGCAATCTTCTACATAGTGATGTTCTTTAAACAGTAAACAAAGGGAAGACACTGATGTTACATTAATACTAGAGTCACTTTAATGAAATGATAGTTTTATAAAGTAAGTGTAGAGTAGAGTAAAGCAGAACCACAACAGTTTTTGATGCTAAGTGGCCAGAGAAAGCCATTGTTTAAAACTATCAGTCTGAATTAGCAGTTATGGAGTTACTTCAATAAAGATACCAGGATATTGCTTCAGCTCTTGAACTTTTAAGAATTTGAAGTGACGTGGCAAGCAAATTTTATACTATTTTAGATAAAAATGAAAGCAGTGCAAGAAATACTGTTGGTTTATTAGGCAATACAAGAGATGTGTCTTATCCTTATGTTGTAGTAGATACTGCAGTGCAGTTAAATGGTCCTGGGTGTAGACAGTGGACCAGTGGTACTGCTGATCAAAATCCCCAAGTCTCCATGGACCATTAACCTGCAGTTTTTAATGTACAATGTGATATGTATATATGCAACAGATCAATGCTAGTATGTTTTACAGTTTTTAGAGAATTTAAAATTTGTTTTATGGAAATATACTGTTGTTTTAACTCTTTAGTTAGGTTTGTTTTATAATTGCAAAAGTAATGCAAAAAAATGTATCTACCTGTTTGATCATTTTTATCACGGACCTATGTACACGTCATGTGTTTTTATTATAGTTCATTTTTGTGTCATTTTTCACCTTTTAGAGTTTCAAATGGAGGACCAAAATTCACTTTTTTTGGGCCAATATGAACTTTTATTTTTAACATTTTAACTCTTTTCTTTTTCATTTATTTTTATGTTTATTCTATGCATTATATGGATGATTGGGGTCCGAGAAAAGAAAAAAAATGTTCAAAAAGAAGTATTTTATAAAGGGTCACTCAGTAGTCGGGTTGATATCTAAATGCCTCGCCATATTTTATCTCTACATAGATAGTGTATACTTTTCTTTTTTATGTGTCTTATTTTAATTAGATGTGAGAACCCTATTCCTTGTAGATGTAGCTCTTTTAACATAGAGAAGGTTTGACCTGTGGGACATTGTAGTGTTTCACCCCATAGCCTGAATGTTTATAGTTTATACTAATTTATAAAGCTCGATGGTGAAGAAAGCTAGAAGCTTATGGAGTCACTGGCGAGTCTGCTTCCTGGAAAAACCAGTACTGGTGTCTTATGAGGAGGTACTGTCGTGCACCCACTTGGGCTCAAACCCGCAACCTCCGGGATGATTGTTTAAGTGTACAAATGTTAAATGACATACTGTATTGTAGAAGGGCCATCAATAAACACTATACTTTTAACATATTATTGCGATGGTATTGATGTTAAGAGTTGTTCGATTTACATTATGTATTTTTTTCTGTAGATTATAGAATTGCCTTTGAATGAAGAAATATCTTAAAGTATACAAACAGTTCATTTTTCCAGCCAGAATATTTGCTTTACCAATAATGTATATGTGGGTGTTGAAATGGTTTTAACAAACTTTATTTCAAACAGGGTTATTTGTGTTTGAAGTTTTTAAAAGATATCTCTTATAGTTCTGGTAGAAGCTTTTTCATTTGAACTTTCTCTGCCTCACAACTTTCCAGTGTTCTGTCTATAAGTAAACGAAAGAAGAAGTTGTGCGTGTTGGGGGATTACTCCACCACCAAGCGCTAGTTAGGCATTTAACGTAATTGCATCAAGTCTGTTTACTTGTGACAGTTTATGGAAGTGGTAGACATAGGTACTCATTTTTGGGAATTTAAAATACATGTTAACCGTTTTTGCTGTTTTTAGCACACCTGGCACAAAGTGCCAGAGTGAGCTATTAGCATCGCATTCCGTCCGTCATACGTCCGTCCACCATTTCCTTCAACACTCTCCTCTGAAACCACTAAGCCAATGTTGTGAACTTTGCAGGGATGTTCCTTGCATGAAGCTCTATCAAAGTTGTTCAAAGAATTCTTCCATGCAGAACTCTGGTTGCTTGGCAACAAATAGGAAAAACTTAAAAATCTTCTTCTCTGAAACCACAAGGCCTAGAGCTTAGATTTTGGCAAGGAGCTTGTCTAGTGGCCTCTACCAAGATTTTCATTTACCGGTCAAAATTGACCCACCCCGCCGGGTGGTCACTTAGTTTTGCATAGGCTTTATATAGGAAACTTTAAATCTTCATTCTGAAACCACAAGGCCTAGAGTGGATTTTGGTATGTGCTTGTCTAGTGGACCTCTACCAAGATTGTTCAAATTTGCCCCTAATCAAAATTGACCCCACAGCCCTTGTTGCCAATGGTAGTCGGTGGCTTCTGGCCCTCTTGTTTTTCTCATTACACACTCATTTTGTATTTGGTTGCAGTTTACACAGATAGATTATTGCTTTAACTGTTATATTACACCGGTGTTGTTTAAACAAACATACATTGTAACTAAAACACAGTGTAGAAAGAGAGAAAAATTATTAAAATCTCAAAAGGGTGTTTAATTTTCTTTTATTGTTTAAGACAGTAAGAGTTTCCCTTAATAGATTCTTAGATACAAATCTTAAATATGCAGGTATCCGGCCATATGTGAGTAATGTGGCCACTGAGCCAAACATGAATGAATAAACTGGGTGTATTAGGTCTAGTTCTGGCCGATAAGTGGCGTTTAACAGGCCCCAGCATTTTCCCCATGATGATGTTACAATGTGAATTTAGTTGGCTAAAGGGAGATTTGTTGAGGGAGATGCCACCTACCTGTTTGCCAAATAGTGAAATATTTATTCCCCAAATTTCGGTGTATGTTTATCGCACTGACCTGCGGCCACCTCCTTGGTGGTTTGAGTCACCACTTGCTTTGGGCTTAACCATGTCTGGAGGGACCTCCGCTTACCAAGCCCATTTAGTTGTCTTGAACAACACACGCAGGGCATCACTCGCGCGGTGGTTGAAATTCTGGCGCCTGCGCATTAATTTCAAATAGCATTCAATCTGTATATAAATCAAATATGGTTTGTAATTACACAATCGCTTGTCTTTAGGGACATTGAATTGTATTGTATTAGAACCTCTCAATATTTAAATACACAGGAAACGGTATGCCTTTTTACTGTTCACTCTTCTCTACAAGTTATATTCTTCGTAACTGAATTCCAATACCAGCCGTCAATGAAATGAAATGAAAAACTTTGTTGATTTATGTTAAATGATTCAGAAGCATCGATCAAAGCCCTTGCAATGAATGGGTGCATTAAAATTTACACTTTTCTCTTTATGTAAACTATTAACCAACACTGATTCATCAATTCAACACCACAGTTTTGTTGCAAAACACGTCGATCTAGAGTAGAACGTCGGACAAAATAGAATTTGAGTTTTTAAACAAACAGCTTTAGTCTTTATATTTGCACAGTTCGATGAAATTACCTGGATGAAATTTAAACACCTTACAAGTTCATGTTTTCCAGAACGTTGCCCTTATATATTTTGTTTTTCAACATAAGTAACAAGTCAGATTATGTAAACATATGACCATGTCAGATAAACAGTTGTTTTTGTAAAGAAAACATTGCCAAATGAGGTTGACATACTCGTAAGTGTCCTGTGGAGGGACTAAATTTAGACCAGGTAAAGCTTTTCTTTAGAGAGAGCACGTATCTTTCAATGGCGAGTCAAAAGATTATAAGTTAAAGTAAATATTATCCACCGGCACATATTTCATTGTTAAGTAAAATTCTTGTCTTTTCGTAGGAGAGATTCTTTGAAATTTCTTTTCGAAATAGCTGTTTTCTCAGTATGACATTGGGTGTACAGTTAATGTATTTGCTGCTTTTCTGTATACTTAAAGGGTAAGACACGACGAACTTCCAGTTAAAATGAGCATACCTTCCAGTAGATAAAGAATACAAATTTTGAATTACCAACAGGAACTAGATAAATGTTTACAACATAATTTTAAACAATATTTTATTTAATACATTACATGCACAATGTGTCACATTTATCATAGACATTTAGGATGGAGTAGAAAGCTTCAAACTTTTTTAAAAGTCTGTCTTACAAAATTAAAGATTGTTTTAGTGCTCGAACTTTGAGGTTTTTGTCGTAAGTACCAGTTTCCCAAATGGCCAACGCCCCTAGCCCACGAAAAGGTCGTAAGTAGGATCATAGATGGGCAAAACTGATTAGTATTAATAAGATTTGTTTCTCAAATATGTGACAATTAAGAAAAACATAATGGTCCCACATGCAGCCCTGGTACTTTCACGTAATCGGTGTTTACCACCGATACATGGTGTCCCGTCCGAACTTTAGTTCTGGCTCTGGAATTGGTTCCGCGACCACCGGATTACTGATCTAGTCCGTTGCTCATAGACCAACAAGTCGTTACATAGCCAATGCTCTTTTTTTCAGATCCATGTGTATTTGTAGATCTATGCGAAAGTCAGTAACCATGTCCGGCATTACTTAGGGGAATGTTGCTGACTAATGCTACAATAGGGGCCCATGTCCAATTCAAGTGACCACGTAGACAGTTTGAAATAAAACAATCAGTGATTTATACTCCAAGAATAATAAACATTGCCATAGTTATAACCAATAAAATAACGTTCTGTATAACAGTGTCATTCATATTGAATATAGAAATATATTAATATCTTTTTTGACTATCCTACTCAAAAATAAAAATCCATCCTTTCGGTTATGTTTATCTTAATTTGTATTTAACAGATGTAACTACGTAAAACTTATTTCTTATATGTTTTTAAAGCATCCACTTTGTTTTGAGCATCATTCTTAACTATTAACCAATGTGACCATTTTGAAGAGTTATATAACCATGTTTAAGGAAAACTCGGCTAAGGCGAAATAGTGATATATAAGTAAAAAAAATACTTTCACGAGTCTCGTTCATATTGCAGAGATCAATACAAAATTTGGGATTTCAAAATATAAACAGATTTGTTTTATTTAATTATACCTTAAGAATACTTAACCCTTTACTTGCATAGACTCCGGTGATTGAAGTGTTACTGTTACCCGAATAATCTACCCTGTCATCGTTAGAAATTCATTTATCAATTAATACATTGTCTGATAAAAAATCTTGGTCCAAATTGCATGCAAGTTTTTGAAAAAAAAGCTGGCGTTTAATAATTTTTATCGATCTGTTTGATAGATAATTCTTTTAAAGATGTTTACTCCGCCTTTTAAAGAATTTTGAAACCAGTTACGTATTGTTTCTTGCGACTTCTTTCATGTTCGCTGTAAGCAACTGAATTATGGTATAGAAATTATTGTTATCCGCGTAAAAGAACTGTAAGTAAGGTGGAAGTTTAAACTGATCGATTGTGAATAAAGGAATCAATGAAAATATTGTTAGCCGTCTTATACGCTACAAATAAAGACATTCAAATTAACGTCAACATTGAACGGAGTGATTAAAAATTGATATGTTGATACGTCCATTGTCATTATCAAATTATTTGCATATAACCTGCAGCTAACGTGAAATTGAGAAATGTACATAAAAGTGAAGATCAATATATAAAGAAATAACTTGGTATCAAAATACAATAAAATATTTTGTTCAAGGATTACGAATTTCTGTCAATATTAGAGTGGACTCTTTAAACTTGACGATATCTTCAAATCAAATAAAAAGCAACATTCGTGCGTGCCGCAGTAAATTGCCGGTTACGTCTAAATGTGATTAACACACATAGATTGTTTGAATTTTGCTAATTCATGTTTAGACAATAATTTATGAAAGGGAAATGAGAGCAATAAAAAGTTTAACTTAAGTAGAGATAAAATAAGAGACATGATACAATGTGGAAATAAGCAAACAGTTTACATAAATTGTCTGTGAAAATAGACGATAAAGAGTGCTGGAATATTTCATGGTAGCGCAGCAACGTATCTCCAGGTGAAAATTGCTGGAAACATTGTTGAAAGCTAGAAATACCAGTGTAAAGAATTGAATGGATTATTAATCTAATTAATTCGACGTTGAAGCCAGCGAAATAGGTTTTGGATGAACGATTTCTTTTAAGGTTTGACAACTAAAAAATATTAGATTCCAGAAATCTTGTCAAATCGGAGATTTATACATAACTAGCATGGCTTCGGTTGTAGTGAAACCTTTGAGCAGCAGACATGGAATTAAGTCTGTGAATCTCGACATCGGTCAACGGAAACTCCCTAGACCCATAGGTAAGTGCCCTCAGTTTTATTTGATAAAAGGATGTAGTTAATACAACAAACGCAACAATTTGCAATTTTACAAACCGGGAAACCCTAAGCAACAGACTGAAGTCAACGGGACAACAAACATTCCCAGAATAAAATGTTTTCAACACCAAATGACATGTACATTTAATGGTAAAACAAACATGCACGAAACGACTGAATACACAGCAGTGCACGAGACAATGTAAATTAGATAATGAAACATCAGATTGAGAATTTACGCATATCAAATAAATAAATATTTAATAAAGTAAATCTACACAAATCCCCCTGGACTGCTTATTGCCATCAAAGTATCGATTACGGGCCGAACTATATTTGTACAAGAAATTAACAAAATTTAAATGTTCAATTTTGATAATATTCGAAAGTAAACTTGATTCAAATGTATTTCCTTCTTTCTTTTTAGTATTTTGGAGTTTGAATGAGAAAACTGCTTACAGACGAAACCGCGTAGTGCAGACGAGAATGAATATGATCATGGACGACATTGCCACGCAGAGAGAAACCTCGAGGAAAACGATCCGCTATGAAGCGCACAAATTTCGCCAAAAGAATAGCCGGTATTACAACCATCCCATGGGAGCTTCCAATGAGGCACAGAAATTCCAGGTCAATATAGCGCCGCCTCACTGGAAACCTCCGAACGAGAACCAAGCTATTGACCATGGTTCGGAAAGTGACGGATCCGATAGCGAAGTTGAAAATGGGGAGGACTATGATCAAAATGAAATGTCACCTAGGAAAAAGGGAATAATTACCAGAACACAGAAACCGACTGTGTCATTCTCAGCGAAGAAAGAAGTTCATCAAATTGAAAACGATCTGAAAATAGACGATTTAGATAACCAGACTGAAAACGCAAACGACCATGAGAGTATAACACAAATAAATAATTCCAAAGTTAGAGCTTTGTCTGCTCCACAATACCGTGATATACCCGACCTTCCGGGACAGTCTACGAAACGTCAGCAAAGTGCATTTCCGGTGCTCAGATCGTCAGCGGATTTGGATAACGATCACTGTGGCGATGTTAACAAAATTAAAAATACGAATGAACTCTGTGAAAACGAAAGAAATAGAAGACTGAATAAAATTGCTCAAGATCTTAGATCCGAAAATTATTTCGACAAATCAAAAGCGGCGTACCAGCTTAGACAAGACTTGAGAAGGAGGGCAAAAATGCGAAAACAAGGGATAAAAACTGCCGTTTTCACCCTTCAAGATGCAATAAATTTAGAAAAGGAGAACTTCCTGAAAAGTAAGGGGCGTGTTGTGGATTACATGAGCCGCATTGAGGCATTGAAACGCGCAGAAATCGCTCTGGTTAACAAGTGGACGAAAGACGCCATTGTTCAACAGCTCAATATTTAAATTGTGAAATATTTTAATTGTATATGTTTTAAGTGCTGTGATTTTATATCATGTCATCGAAGAGAACGTCTATAATCCACACTGTCCAGTTTTTCGTCCGTCTCGTTTTTAGCTCGTCAGCGTTTTTGTCACACTCTTGTTAAGTTTTCCGTACCACTCCACTTTTATCAAAACCATTACATATATTGTTTTGAAACTTACAATACTTATTAATCAGCATTACCTCCATCAACATGTCAAAGATTTGTTTTAATTGCGGTCCCTTTTCGGCTTAGAATCTCGGTTAAGCCTTGGAATATTTGTTAACCAGCATGACCCCCATATATAGCCAAGAGAAGGTAACTCTGTCAAGGATTTTTTTTTAAATTTTGGACCTTTTTGACTTAGAATCTCGGTTAAGTTGTTCGTACCAGTCCACTTATTGACTAAACCATTTCAGATACTACTTTTAAAGTTGGAATAATTCTTTACCATCATGACACCGATCTTTAAGCGAGAGTAGATACCTCTGTCAGAAATATTTTGTTGCACTTAGAAATTCCTTGTGTGTGAAGTGTCTCAGTAACCGCTTTAAGTAAGAATTTGAAACTTTGCTGCAGTGTTGAGGGGAATCAAACAATTAGTTTAGATAACTCTTAACTTAATATTTTGCTACCTACTTCCCTTGTTTACACTGTGAAAATACACAGGCTTTTGCTTTGCCTTATACTGACAAAATTTGTGTTTTATTGACACGCACTGAAAAAAGTCGAGCGTTTTGTTTTACGATGAGAATTGTTGTTGAGTTCTATTGCTTTGCCTTTAAAGTCCCAGCAGCACTTTGGATACAAAACAACTTGTAATTGTATACTACTAAGAAAGATCCAATAATAGAGAGAAGTTTAGTTGAACAAACGACTAACAAAGGAGTATGTTTAATCTTTTACTAAGAAAGATGTATAACCGTCGGAAACGACCGTTATTTGTACGGAAAATATTTCTAATGTATTTTTTTTTAATCGAGAACTATACAGTACACATAGACTCTAGGGCAGTATTTATTTTCAATGATATTGCAAGAAATAAGAAACACTTTCTGACAACACTCTCTAGCGAAGAAGCGACACAAATGTGAAAGAAAGGTATATGTCAACATCGTGAAAGTATCATTATTCTAGAAGTAAATTATCATTTTATATCGGAGTATTTAAAGTGGTCTTGGGTCTTTAAGTTTCGAATGACTTTAAGCATAGACACATGAGCAACATTTAAAAAGCCAGTGCAGTGATTACCGATATGGTTATCACGTTCAAACCTACGAACAAAGACCACTAATTGAAAACCTTGAAGTTTCTCTTAGTTCAAGGAGTTTTCAAAAAGATTTCCCGCCGTTCTGGTATGAATTAAACATGTGGTCTTTATTCGAAAGGGTTTGACTGATTTATTATAGTAATATTGATTTCCTTTCAAATCAAAGACATTTAAGTGCTGCAAGAATAATTTATTGTCACCAAGAGGAGATTCATTTTATTCCAGGGGGGTTGATCGTGTTGTTTCCATATTTTACTAATGTCTCGAAAAAATAACAAAATAAAAAGCCATTAATACAAGATAGATCTGTGTTTTGTTTCATTTTTGTTTAGCTGCAGTACGTGAGACAAATATTAAAATTTCACGTAGTATCCAAAAAGAATTTATGGAATATGTAGATACAAAATGTACTGTTATATTTATACCAGCAATTTCGCAAAACGGAATTAATTAATGATTAAAAACTGACGGTATTGCCGCAACTGAATCTTCGTCGGAATAGTTGTAACTGAATATATACCCAGCAACTGTGTATCAATAATTTTCTATGCGCTGATGTCAGGGGAAAACAATTTTTTCATATAGTACTTTCAACCTGGGCTGAAAGGAAAGAAAACAAAATAAATAAAGTCACAATTAACACGCAAGAATATGAATAAAGAAAACTTAAAACATTTAATATAAGCACGGCTTGGTTCGGTTCGAACTTGCGATCCCTGGATTACAAATCCAGCGCGTTAACCACTGTACCACTGATCCGTTCCCAATGGAACTTGAGATTTGATTTGAAGCAAATTTTTTAAAGGTCCGTCCATGAGAGCATTTATATAAGCTTGTTTTCTTGGATGAGACCTCGTGGAACTTGAGAGCATACTCTACTTTATTATAGTATATGTGTGTGATTGCTGATTGGCTGAGAAAATAATCGCTGGAAGATAATCCTGAGACAAATCTGAAAAGAACTGAAATGTCTGGTGTTTGGGGTCAGTCCGGTTAGCTCAATCGGTAAAGCACGAGACTTGTAATCTTGGAATAGCGGGTTCGATTCCCGGGGCTGACCAACTAAAATTACTAACAGGATTTCGGATGAGACTTTAAAACCGAGGGTCCATCTATGGGTGCTATACATCTGGCATGTATAAGACCAAGGGGGTAATTCTGGAATTGGGACGCTTTCTCTATCTTGCACTATCCTCTGAAACATAAAATAACTAACCTCTTCTGGGGGCGTTGGTCATATGGGAAACCGGTACCAATGATAAAGCTAACATAGGATACAATGGTATTTCAGTGCGCTTGACTTGTAATCCATGGATCGCATGTTCGATCTCCCGCTCCTCCGCTGACATAACTAATGGACATTCGGATGAGACCTAAAACCGAGGTTCGATGTAATTGTGCTTCAACGAGCATGTTAAAGCGGAACCAGGGGATGTCTCTCAAAACGGGATGTATACAATTACACAATGCTACAACATTCAGCACTTATTGGGTGGTCACATTATTTCAATATATATCAAAGTCCCACCGTGAGCACACTATGATTACAAGTGACTCTTATTTTACCAAGCCGAAAATGACTTTTATATGGTTCGATCATTAGCCTATCAGTTAATTTATTTTTCTTTTCTGTATTGTTATATTCAAAGTACGGAATCCCAAATAGAGCCACTTTCATTATTTTTAGTTGATTTTTTCAACATAACTAAGTTGAAAATTCCTGATACTTAGTTGAAAATTCAAGACACTAAGTTGAATATTCGAGATACTTTATTGAAAATTCAAGATATTTAGTTGAAAATTCAAGATACCAAGTTGAAAATTAAAGATACTTAGTTGAAGTTCAAGATACTAAGTTGAAAATGTATCATGAAATTTCAACTTTCTATCTTGATTTTTCAAAATAGTTTCTTGAATGTTTAAAGTGGCATTATGCGCATCTTACTGCACAAAGTGTATTTTTGGTCACAGTTTTATAAAAGCAATTTTGGCTTGCTGTGCATTTAAATGTGTTAAATTAATGAAAATCCGCATTAGTATTGAAGTGGGTGTTTTAGAAATTAAAAATCGAACTAATAAAATAATAGTTCCTTTCTTCACAGTGATCTCCCTTGTGTTTTTGTTGTTGTTGGTAGAGATTTCGGCAGCGGAAGGGAAGCATCTCCTTCATGCAGTTGTCTTTTATCTCTAAAAACACTACCCCAGTCCAGGAACGTTGATTCTACGTTCCTGCCCAGTCAAAATAGGAAAAGTAATATTTGGAAAGTTATTCATGATTTCGTACTGGTAGCAGGAAGAGTTTGATGTTTCGGATTAAAAGCTATTATTTCCTCTAGCCCTTTTCCCAAACATCTATTTCGGCTGGATTTTTACTTTAAAAAAATCATTAATAATATCTTGAATGTTCAACACAGTATCTTGAAATTTCAACTTAGTCAGTTGAGTTTTCAACTTAGTATCTTGAATTTTCAATTACTAGTATGTATCTTGAATTTTCAACTAAGTACCTTGAATTTTCAACACTGTATTTTGGATATTCAACTTACTACATTGAATTTTGAACTTGGTTATGTTGAAAAAAATAGATTAAAAAAGAACAGAGTGGCACTATAAGGCTTCCGTATTTAAGTGATCCTGGGATTTTAATAGAATGGATCCGTGCCACCCCATTTTCTCTAATATATCCGGATCCGCGAGATCCACCGTTTACACATGACCGCTACCAATGATATACTCTGGTAACTGCATTGCTGCGTTTTTGGCCGGTAGCTCGAAATAAATGACATGAAGTATCGGATAACATGTACAAATTTTGTTAGTTTACGTGGGGCTTGGGTGACGCTGCAATACAAAACATTTCAACATTCAGTCAGAATTTGGGTAGTTGCACTGAGCGAAAACAGTATTAAGATAATGTTGTTTCTTTTTATTGAATTTTATGAAGGTCTGTCCTTGAGAGCCAATGTATTAGCTAGTCTTCAAGAATGATGTACGTCTAGAGCGCATTGATATAATTACAAGAAAGACAACTCTATCTAAGTATTTTGACATTTGTGTAGGAGTTTGTTCCCTTATCATGTATTTTATTTTCAAGACAATTTACTCCTTAATTCTACATTGAAGGCTGTTTCAGAACTGAAAATTTGTATTCAGAAGAAACCAGCATTGTTTCACCTAAACTTAAGGCCTGTTACATATGTCTGCAGATTGTTCTATCGACACAGAATATTTGTTTGACCCGAAATTTTGAGAAACGAATCACATGGGTTGAATATTTACTGATGCGAACCTCGATATTTCGTACTCAATATAATTCGTTCTACTTTTGATAACTGTCAGTTTTGTCCTATATATCCAATTAGAATGTTTTTTTAAGCAAAGGGATCAACTTTATCATTTTTCTTCATATCATTTTATTTTTATCATTTGTTTTGAGCACAAAACGACAAAAAGACCTTGAGACAGGATCTTTTGGAAAAAGGAAGCCAAATTCTCAAGGTGGAAATGTCAAAACACGTTAAAAAGTTGTTCAATTATGTTTTCAGCAAAGAGTTTGGGAGCTATTTATGCAGGTTAGTATCTTGTTCAAAACTTATTAGTTTTACAAATGCAATAAATATTATTAAATAGCGAAAGATTGAGATTGTCATCTATTTTCGCGAGTTGACCTGCAGAAACATGATTTCTGCTGGTTGATTTCACGTTGCCAGTACACCAAACTAGTTATTGATTAAATATTGTCAATGCTACACTGATGATTAACTGTCAGTTATGATAATAATGGTTAGCCTGTCAATAATACAGGCTAAACACTGTTTAGTAAACAGTACAATAACTTGAATAAGTCATTAAGTGCACTGAGGTCTTTTGGATATCATGCAGAATTGTATATGATACACAAAATGAGATATCATGAAAAGAAAACCACTGATAAGTTCACATAATTAGGTGATAGCACTGTACAGATGCAAATCCAGGTTGGCTGTTGTCTTGAAATAAATTCTTAGTTTATTAAAGTAATTATTTAATTAATGTAATATTCGAAACTGTGAATTCTGTTTAGTTTTCTGGTGAAACTTTATTTAAATCCATTGAACATATAAAATCATATCAAACTACTGAATTTAAGGCAAAAGTGAATACAAAATCACGAACATAATTTCACACTTCCGCTATGTGAAAAATTGAAATTTTAAACCATACTAAAATATCTACACAAAGTCAAGCTGAATTTCATGTTTCCACTTTATTCAACTTACTTTCTTTTTAAAAAATTATTATTTTGAAGATATCGTTACGATTTATGGAGTATATGTTACCACAAATCAAAAGTAAAATGATTATGGCTACCTAAATAAGCGGCCATTTTGGATAACTTGTCAATTATATCAATTTCAGTTGCTCGAAAATGCATTTTTGAAAATTAAAACTCGATTTGAATTTAGTGACCTCAGCGGAGCAAACTTTGAACTATCTTTAACATCAGAAAAAAATAAGATAATACTCAATCTCAAAGAGTTTAGCTTCACATAACATACCCATTTACAATGTTTATCAACAACGGCGTCCCTACCTCTTCAAAATCTCCAAACAATCTTCCATTTATAACAGCTTATTTTGACCATTCGGTAACAGAAAACAAAACGTAAAGATGAAAATAATAAACTTGAACACTTACCTTACATTTCAATACCGCAATAATATGAGAACTTGCTCAAATAACAAGATTATAAGCGTTTTGTTGATAGGCTTTGGCATTCAAAATTTTAAAAAATATTCAATATATTGGACAAGGGTCACGTGACCCAGGACATCATATTTAATATTCGGCTGTATCATAACCCTGTAATATACGGAGCCTGATCAAAACTGTAAGTTATATATTGTTTTCAGTCTTCATAAACTGGTTTTGTGGTCTTTTTTGGTCATTCTAAATACCGCAGGGGCTAAAGATGTTCAACACAGGATTGGAGGGTCCTGGGTTTCGATCCCCAACCAGTAACTAGTAGTGGTAGTGTCCTTAGGCAAGACACAGATAATTCAATATTGCCTCTCTCTCTTCTAGGTTGATTCCCTAGCTCTGGAGCGAGTCTCGAGAGCCATTAATCTAAGCTGTAAGATCGAGAGTAAATGAATTAGTATAAATTAAAAATATTCCAAGTGTGTCAAATCAGTGCTGTCATGATAAACCTTATCCCAGTGTGGTGTAGAGCACAGCCTTTTCTTGGGTTTTCTAGTGGTCAATTGGTTAAAGGGGTATTTCTTGGCTGTGTCTCACTTGTTTAACTGTATGACAAGTGTCATTTGTTTTATGCTCTTACTCATATGAAATATTCTTTCTTTTTCATATCCTGTTTGTGTGGAATATTGAATTATACAGCACAGTAAGTATGTTGCTAACTTTTTCATCTGTACAACATGAAATGGGTTTGTTCTTTGTTAAAATGGGTTTGTTCTTTGTTAAAATGGGTTTGTTCTTAGTTAAAACAAAATTTCTGAAATTGTGAAATATAGCTGCAACACAGACATGAAAAGAATTGTTTAGAAACATTGCATATTGGTATAGAAAGTGACCATTGTACCCTAACAGTCAGTCAGAACCTTTCCAGTGTTGTCTACATTAAAAACCATCCATTTAACATTATCATTTGGTCCAGAAAGAAAACCAATTTTTAGTTCAAGGCTACACTTGTATGTCTCAAAAACTTTCAAGATTCAGGTATATTACAGAATAAAATCTTTAGAGCTCCATTGCCTTCCTCTACCACCATGATCTCATACGTGAAAAGCATTTTTCAAACATTGGTGGGTAAAAAAAACTGAAACCGTATCAAGTTACAGAATGACATTGATTTAAAGTTTTGCACTGCAGTATGAAAAGTGTTCTTGCACCTACAGTAGTTCCTTACTCTTGAAAAAATATGATTGTCTGAATATGTTCAACATGCTTTATGAAAACCATCACAGTATTTGGTTTCAACTTTGCATTCTATTTTATACATGTCTATACTAGTATGCCTGAGAGCCTAGTTGTTCAAAAATAAACTGACCAGTTTTATCATCACTATGGTGAATGACTCTGATTCATCTTTTTGTTTATTTTTAGCATTTTTGGGGACCAATTGCAAATTGGGGACTACCTTTGGCTGCCATTGCAGACATGAAAAAAGATCCAGAGAAAATCAGTGGGAAAATGACAACTGGTAAGTTTGTAAGCTACCATACCACTGTAACCAGTGGTGCATGTTATGTGTTAAGCAGTGTATAAAGTAATATCTATAAACGTTTATGGGTTTATTCTTTTTAGCTCACCTCATGATATGCTTTTCATCCCCAGTCATGGTATGCGTAGCCCATCTCTGTGTCTGTTATAAATTGCTTCAAATGACAGTACATGCAATGTATTCTTAGACTCCTGGGCTGATTTCATTTACCGTAAAGTCTACAGATATATTCAAAGAATTTCATCTTCCAAAAGAACTCTGGTTGCAGTGGTAAAGAAGATTTAAAAGAGTCTACTTGCCTGAAACGGATAGCAAGATTTTAATATATTTTCACAGAATGATTCTTGGGTGACCTGCCAAGTGAAGAAAGTTCATGATACTGTTGATTTGTCAGAAAACATAGCTGGCAGTGAGCATTGCTGTTCCTAATTACATGTATCTTTAAAGAAAACGATTGGGTATACATGTATTGGAAACTAAAACAAGCTTATCAGTATAAACCTTCCATTAGAATTTGAAATTATTTCATAGGAATAGTCCCTACTTGACCCTTTACTATGATTGTTCAAGAAAGAATTAATGAAAAAAAAAACATGGTAGGTGATTCAATTTCCATTAAGTTGTATGTATAGGAAATTTTATAACTGCTTTCAGCAATCAGTGGTTTGATTTCCATGAATGACTCAATACTAATTACATGAAAATGCATGTTTCTCATAGTATGAAATTCAAGTGGGGTTAAATGTGTTTATAAACTGCAGTGGAACTCATGTGAGCGATATAAGACCACCATGACCCTCTTATTTTATTTGGACGCTTGAAATTAATAATTTTTACTTTTAATGAATACTGTTTGTTTTCACTTTTGCAGCATTATTCTTCTATTCCTGCATGTTTATGAGGTTTGCCATCAAAGTACAGCCAAGGAATCTGCTGCTCTTTTCCTGCCATTTTACCAATGCCTCAGCTCAAGCCTTTCAGGGCAGTAGATTTATAAATTTCTAGTAAGTGTGTTACTTCAGTATGTTTTCTAGTGTAGTTCTTTTTTAGGATCGATGAATGTCTGCCCAGCCCCATCCCCCCTTTAGTTCGTTAACACTCTAGTGGTCAATTTTTTCCCTCAGTTGTCACGAAACTTGGTCAGGATGTTTGTCCCAGTAATTACTCGGACGAGTTCGAATATGGGTCATCTGGGGTCAAAAACTAGGTCACAGGCCCAAAAATAGAAAAATCTTGTTAAGGCTCTAGAGGCTACTGTTTCAGTCCAAATATCCTGGCAATTTGTCAGAAAGGTTGTTTCTATGATTTCTAGCTCAAGTTTTAATATGGGTCACCTGGGGTCAAAACCTAGGTCACACAGCCCAAATATGGAAAACCCTTGTTAACACTCTAGAGGTAACATTTTCAGCCCAAATATCCTGGAAATTTGTCAGAAAGGTTGTTAAGTTGATTTCTAGCCCAAGTTCGAATATGGGTCATCTGGGGTCAAAAACTAGGTCACGCCCAAATATGGAAAACCCTTTGTTAACACTCTAGATGTTACTTTTCAGCCCAGATATCCTTGAAATTTGTCAGAAAGTGCAGATCATGATCAGACACCCCCCGCATAATGAAAGTCGATCATGATCAACGCAAATATGTAAGGTGCAGATCATGATCAAACAGCCAAAAAAACCATAACAAACCCCCCCACCCCCCCCCCCCCCCCAAAAATAAAGTACCAGTATCACACCAAAAAAAAAACCCCCCCCCCCAGATATGACCAGCCAACATACAATGAATAGCTTACAGTGCGATCATGATCGACAGCAAAAAATGAATAGCCACAGTGCAATCATGACAGACGCAAATAATGAGGCCTAGAGCTTAGATATTCGCATGTGGCAATAATTGACTCTCTACCAAGATTGTTCAAATCCTGACCTCAGGGTCAAATTAACCCTGCCTGGGGTGGGGGGGTCTTTTGATTTTACATAGGCTCATTAAGAGGATATCATGAGCCAAAGGTAAATTGTCCTTTCTGCTATTAATAACCTTCCCCCCTTTATTTTTGCCAATGGTAGACAGGTGAGCGATACAGGGCCATCATGGCCCTCTTGTTTATAAAAACAAAGCTGTCATGAATATTATTATGAACCGCCTCCGTCGTCAAGTGGTTAAGGCTCAGTTAAGACTGATCGAGGGTCATGGGTGTGTTCCAGCCCCACTTCTGAGTATGTGATTCTTGTGTAGTGTCTTTTCAAGAAACAACAGTATATGCTCTCAAAAAGAATATGAGAATCCAAATACAGTTGCACTTGACTGGAGTGAATTGCAATTTTTTATCTCCGGATCAATTCAAGAGACAATGAATTTGCAAACAAGTGATTCTACTGGTTCACACTATTGTAACAATATAGATCATTATTGGAGAACTTTGAATTAGCGAAATGACGGATTAGCGAAGGAGTGCTCTGGCCTAAAAAACTGTCAAAATTAAGTTCTCACAAATATTTCATGATTTACAGTGTTAAGTATTGTACAAAAATGGACCTTCAGCTCAAAAGACAGTGACACCATGGCGTTTGTCACAAAATGTCTTTCTGTTATAAATGTGAGAGAAATGGTCTACATCAAAATCTTCTTCGGACTATAGCACGGCTATTCAGAATCTGCCTCTCTGAAAGTGCTTTGTTGTAGTATACACAAGTTTCATCCAATCATTTTTAGATTAATCACTTAAAAATTTGGTATTGAGTTGTATTTTCCATTTGACTTGCATTTCAAAATTTGCTTTCACAAATCACCATATAACAGATTAGCCCCAAACTCCACACAGAGGCCACTATAAGTGTGTTTAACTTTTACATATGTTCAGAATTTACAAAATGTGCTTTCTTAATAAATTGTTAAATAGCATTTATTTTGTAAAGTAAAATTATAGGGCTAAAGTTCAACATTTCACAATTTCATTTAAAGCAATTCCTCACTTAAACATTTTTACGGATGATTTTCAGCTTTTTGTGTCAGATTTAATTTTTCAGCTACATGTAGGCAATATTTTTGAGTTGCTTGCTGGAACTGTTTTGATACGGTTTTTATTCTTCAACCTGAAATAAAAGATTTAAGAACATTAACTTACTCATGAAACACTGATTTTAAAAATAGGCAGAAACATTTTTGCATTACAAACATGTGGTTTAAATAAAGATCATATTTCTATATATCTATCTTCTTACAGTTATGTATTGACGGAAGAACAGCGTCAGAATTACGAGAAAGATTTTTTTGCGCATCATCCAAAAGAAGCAGCCGAACATGAACTTCTTGAAGAATTAAAACACGAGAAGGAAGAACACAAGCACGACGCAGAGAAAGTAAAGACAAAGTGAGAAAATCAGGACGTACATGTACAAGGGAAGATAGATGAAATCCTTGGACAGAAGAACCCTGAATGTTATACCGTGATATAGGAAAATAATTAAATGACTTTGCAAAGAGTCTGTTTGTGTCTTGTAATTGTTCAGGGTACATGTGTTTGTATTGTCCCATTCATTTGAAATCTTGATGTAATCATATTAATACACCCCTACCAATTCAGTTGTTTTTTTGGCAGGGGCAGTAACAATATGAATCAAAATGTTGCAACCTGGCCCAAATTATTATTTAATATAACTAATTATATATTTTTTGCATTCCTTTCAAACGATATACACATTTACTTTATCATTCTACCATTGAGTTTTGGGGAAATAACTATGCTGAAATTGAATTATGAATTATCTCCCCTTATACCATGAAATTCATTTAGTAAATCATTTCTGCTGCTTTGATTCGCTAAACAGGACTGCTCGAGCCCTGTTACGGGAAAACCAGTCAGCCTAAGTTTTTCAGCAAGTGTGGATTCAGATTATCCCACACGTTTGTTCAGAGTGATCAGTAAAAATGCTATTTATTTCTCCGCCTCGGACAACCTGAGACTTAACTCTGATAATATTTGCAGTGATTCAATTTTCGTTATTTATCTAAAACTCCCAACATGGCTCAAAAGTAACATGAAAAATAAATTTTAGTTAGATTTGTAATTAAAGAATTCTCCTTATACAAATTTTAAATTAGTGAATAAGTCTGTCTGCTAAAAAATTGTGAAATTTTTCTCGCGTGAAAATTACTGAGTTTAACATTGTAGAGCATGTACCTGTAGTTACATGTATTGTAGTGTTCAGCAATGTTAAAACCTTTATATCTTCATTTTACAATGAATGTAAGTGTGAAATCTTTGGCTTATCCACACTGGGGCTCATTCATTGGTATTTAAATTTTTAAAAATTTAAATTTCATGTGTCGTCATTCAGTTTAAAGGGTGTATTAATCAACATCAGTGATGGTCCTGTTTATTGATAGGTAAATATGCAACTGTTCAATTAAAAGTTACAAACTGAGACTTAAATAATGCATATTTCAATATACATGTATATGTAATATTTTTTAAGTTTGCTCATTTTTGAATGTATAAGAAAGGTTGTGTGTAGATACACTTAAAAAGCTATTTTAATATTTATTGCTATAGTTTGTATAACAATCTTGACCCACAAAAGCAAAGCCAAACATTTATTTTTCACTGAATTGAGACAGCTCACTTGCATGGATGTTTTTTAGTCATTTTTTTCAAACCTTGAAGTTGGCTGCTATATAACCATAAGACTTTTTAAGTTGAAACTGTTGCTTTCAAACTCAATTTTCATTTTCACTACGTAATATCTTTTCTGATGAATCTGGTGATTGACCAGGTGTGACTGAGGTCACGTAAATGTATCTTATGTACGCATATTTTTTTTTCAGAACTTAAGGTATCCACAAAAAAGACGAACCATCAGGTATGTCTGAAACAGTAAACGTGAATTTTGTGTGTCAGAGATATTTTGATTAGCTTTAAAAGACTGTAGAAATTTTTACTATAAGATGATGCTATATAAGTTATTTCACTTCATTCAGATTGTTTATGCCCTTCAACTGGAATGTTTGTGTCATATTGTATGTAAGGATGACTGTACAATTATAAATTGACATAAATAGAAAACGAGAACTTACGATGTATTGACCGTGCAGTCGATATATAAGCAGGATCTGGTATTCAGAGTACAGGTATGTAAGAAATTGCCACTTTTTGATGTATGAAGAAATAACCAGTTTATCATGGTTTGTAAAAGTTTAATGCTGGTATTAACAAAGTTATGCACTGAAAGCAAGAGTTCACAAGGGAATATTATAATATTATTATAATTAATGTTTTACTGACTGGGTAGTACAATTTGTGATAATTTTATGGCAAGGGCATTAAAAGTATGTAATGAGATTCAGGTTACTATCACAAGATGGTTGTGGTTACTTGTTACATGTGTAGATTATTATAGGTATATACAAACATACAGGGTTTTTAATCACATACAGTTTGATTCCAAGTCGGACCACTTGTAAGAACTTGTGTCACAATCAAGCTGAAGTTAAAATAGTACCGGCATACATATATAATCGGGTCAGATTTATAGACTGTTTAATGAATATACATCAATTGTACATGCTAATGAATATATATCAATTGTACATGCTAATGAATATACATCAGTTGTGCATGCTAATGAATATACATCAGTTGTGCATGCTAATGAATATACATCAGTTGTGCATGCTAATGAATATACATCAGTTGTGCATGCTAATGAATATACATCAGTTGTGCATGCTAATGAATATACATCAATTGTGCATGCTAATGAATATACATCAGTTGTGCATGCTAATGAATATACATCAATTGTGCATGCTAATGAATATACATCAGTTGTACATGCTAATGAATATACATCAATTGTGCATGCTAATGAATATACATCAGTTGTACATGCTAATGAATATACATCAATTGTACATGCTAATGAATATACATCAATTGTACATGCTAATGAATATACATCAATTGTACATGCTAATGGATAAACAACAAAAATCAACATGCTGTAATTTAATGGTGGGTGGGTTATACATATTTCATCTATATGATAATTAATTATGCAAGAAAATAATGGCCGATGATCACACTGCGTTAAAAAATTTACGTTCGCTTATAACCCGGGTCTGACCTTTTGGCCCCTGACTACTGCTTATAGAGGCTGCATTGTACATGCTTATGAATTCTTACCTGATAGTAGCTTCTTAATATAATAGAAAAATGTTAATTTATCATGATCTAATTCAGGTCTATAACTTACTTGTATACTTGCCCCTTTTTTGGTCAAGAATGTGACCTTGAAAATAGCCAAAGCTTCCTATGGCAGTAGATGGCATGAATGTGGAGAGAGAAAGACCATGGCAATAGGTGTAAAATGAAATGGATTTCCAAGTGTTGTCTTCACATATCATTGTTATATACATGTATGTTTATGTTATATTTTACACATTGTATATGTAGTGCTTGAAAGCATGTAAGGAGTATTTTTGAATAGCAACTATGTAATCAGCATATGTGTTTCCACTCCAAACCACATACGTTATGAGAGGTTTTTAGATGAAAGACGGACATGCTGTTCCTGACCCCTTTCAAACTGTTTTAAAAATTCCGAGCATTTGGATATTCCATTATGGTCCCTTGAAGTTTTTACTACCCAGATTTGCTAGACTTACAAAATACTCTTCAATGAAAATAGGTCAAAATATGTATCAAAATTAAAGTATAACGTTGATTAAATTAATTTAGTCATGTTTCCTGATACATTTAGTCATGTTTCCTGATATATTTTGGCATGAGAAACCCTTATCATTCCTCAATTTTTTAACTGTGCATGTGTATGGAAGGAAAATAATGATTAAATAGTTATGAAAAGAATTGATAATTTAGGAACGAATGTGAGTGAACATGTTTGTATGTGATTGTAGATTGCAAAGCTTCGCGCTTTTATTCAGATGTTTGCTTGTTTAATTCAGGGTGAAGCACTTTGCTATTTGTTGAAAATGTTAAAATGTAACACTGTTGCTGAATGTTCTTTTAAAATACTAAATGTGTGTACCCTAAGAATCAGATTTGAATTGGGTTAATTAGAAGTATTTAATTACATTTGAGTCCCACTGTGCAAAAACTAACATATGACATATGTGACACGTATGGATCCAGGTTAGCCTACACATTCATGCAGTCTGAGTTAAATCCATGTGTTTGCTAATTCATCACAGACTACCTGAGTAGTAATAATAATAATAAAGACTTTATTTATAGAGGCAACACAGTTTAGTCAAGCCCCATCTTCCCTGTGAGCCTCTTTTAGACATGACATAAAACTTTACAAACAATAAACAAAAAGACAAAAAGGTTCAATATACTGGTATATACATAGCAATCGCTGCAAAAAAGAAAACAACAATAAATGAAAATTATTACATTTATGTAATAAATAACACTAGGTCTTTGTTTCAAGTGTGTGGCAACAAATTTTGGTTTTGAAGAAGAACATGTTCTCGTATAAGAAAAGTATTTACTTTTAAAACTTTGAAGATTTTCTGCTTTGCGGACCTCAGTTAGTAATGCATTCCAGATTTTTGTTCCTGATGAAGTTTTGGACAGTAATAGCATTTTTACATCTTCCTCAGCTATGGCTATAACTGCGAGAACATAGGTATTCACACAGTGGGGCTCATAATGTGTATACATGTATAAATATGTGTTGATATCAAATTAAGACAGGATAGCGGAAATATATCGTCTGTAATGACAAACAGTATAATAGGATAAAGGTGTCACTCACTCAGACTACAAGCTGTTTGTTTTAACCCCTCATGACCACATTGCATAAGGTACAGCTGCTGGAGTCTTGATGGGCTGACTTATGGTGCATGGGTTGGTCGGGACTTTAAACTATCTAATTCGTCCTTGCACACTGCGAGTGAGATACAAAAATTGGACAAAATTCAAGCTCTCTTCAAAGTCGTGCCGACATTAATGGACTGTCGGGCTGGTATGAATGGACTTAAATGATAACAGGAAATGGAATGATCTTATACTTTTAATGAATAACAAATCAGTAAGTGTAATGTAATAAAGATAATCTAATCTAGTGTGCATGTATTTAAAATTCGAGATTTATAGGGTAACGGACAGTTTTAAATTTTTGTTCTTTTGTTAGTGCATGTATCACTACCCACATTAGTGTTTTATTAAGTTTTATGCATTCCTACTGTACAAATCCTTCCAATGATTGTTTCTTGAAATTTTGCCCGGCCTGCTGTACATGCTTTTATTTTATTTCTTTAACTGGTTCCTTGCTTTCTTTACAGACTCTTGCTTAAATTCTTGAACTGGTACCCCGCTTAAAGGGGACCAATACTTATGAAACTTTATAAGTGCCATATATTGCAACTGTTTAAAGTTATATTACCCTTCAAAATGGCCGTACTGAGTTATGGTCAAGAATGGTGCTGAAAACATGGATGCTTTTCTGTAAGAAACAAGTTAACCAAGTATTTCCTTATTGACAGTAAATGAGATTACATCGGGTGGTTTTTTTTTTTAGAACGTTTTTCAGTTTCCTTATTTTAATGCATTGCTTATAAGCAGAGTCAATATTTTTTTTTTGCTGTGGCTTAATCCTTCTAGGAAGTATAAATCAAGAGTAATGTTCATTAAAAAACGGGCCGAATGGTAGTAAATTAATGTCAGTAAGTTGCTTTAGTCAATTATGCTCTTATAACAAATCGCCATCTGGTAAGTAAAAGGGGAAAAAAAGTGTTACTGTCTTTTACAGATGTGGATAAGTTGATCTAAGAAATTTAGGGTCAGGGTTAATTTCTTGAAGTAGGAGTTGGTAATGAATTTTCTAAATGGAGATGACGAGTTTGTTGAAGCATTATACACATGTACCAGGATTTTATAAGAATAGTATGTAACATCCCTGATAACACCAACAGATACCAGATAAATTTGGATTCTTTACTTATATTACAAAACAATGTTCACTGAAACACATGTTTGAATCATAGACTTTCTAAAACTGAAACATTTCTAAAGTATATGAGTACATGAACCAGATATATTTGTACATTTATACATAAAACAAGTTGCCAATTTTACAGTTTTAAGAAAACCTTGGAGGTGATACATGAAAGGATTCTAATGATTTTAGGTTTATAAATTGATAAATACATGAGAAGTAAGACTCTGTTAGTTTTTGGGGATACAGTTACCAAGATTATATACTAAATGAAGTCTTGAGAATTTTGCAATTGTGTAACCATATGATTTTATTGGCTTTGCACCACCATTTTGTTAATATACATGTAATTGTTGTCTACTGCTGAATGCACAAACCTTAATGTGCATTAGTTTTTGCTTTTGCAAATAATATAGATAAACAATAAACATGTTATTTTTTGTTGTTGGTAGATTTTAGATAATTGTAGCTAGGTATTTATACTGTCACTAATTATAATTGTGCTCCTGGCTATCACATGTTTAAACAGATTTATTATTATTGACTCGTATTGATTATTATTATGAAGAGTATTATTAGTATTGTCAAACTTGTGAACAGAGACCACTGCCGAGAAGCTGTAGTAGTTTTTATTGGCAGGTGGTCTTTATTCACAGGTGTTGCTTCTATAGCTGTATAGTGCATTGTTTTTCACTGCTGGTCTTTATTGGCAGGGTGGTGTGATAACAAACAAATATTATATAATAATAATAATATTATATTAATAAGCAGAAATGATACTCAGTCTGATGTGATTGTTGTTATTTGACTTCATGTACACTGATGCTGGCTTTACTCTCTGTAGTAAATTATGCTGGTTAAGCACCAATCGGAGACATCTAGATATGCAACTACGTTAAGTACCGGTATGCATGATCAGTGCAGTGTATCTTTTATGGTATGGTTGAGAAAAAAAGCTGCTGCACAAGTTTTGTTGGGAAACTTTCAGTCAGTACTGTCATGTTTTGCATACATGTATAAACAGTGGTCAGATGTGGTGTAGATACTTGGATATTGGTTATTTGGGCTACCTGTTTTTGAGGTTGTTGCAGTACAGAGTGGTCTAAGGTTATCTAACTTTGTATTGCCAGACAATTTTGCAATATGGTACTGCTCCAGCTTTTGACTTGCGCCTTGTAACAAAATTACAGCCATTTTTCTAATAACTGTGCAAATTAAATAGACAAAAAAATGGGTAAGTCCATTTAGAGAAATATAGCCAGGTAATGGTCAAGTATATCCAATTATTGTCCCTGTCTCATATATTTTAGTTGTAGTGTAGTTTCAAATTGGTTTTACACTGTAGGAACACTAGCATTAATATTTCCGTTATATTTTCAAGTAATGGATAGAACCTAACAAAGAAATGAAGTTAAGCACTAAATTTAGATTGGTCTGGAATTAAACAAGAAAATTTAACCTTGATGAGATAAAGTATATTTAGCAACAGGCAAACCTATGACATCGCCATAGTGTTACCCATGGTTGTTTACTGACTACATAGATGTTTGTTGATCATATTTGTATATTTAAGTGTGGCTATACAAAATATCTAATTTAAATTTTAGACATGAAGTATATTGAAATTTCTTGATATAGATTTGTAAAAGATGTACAATGTATATGGGAAAGACTGACAAATCGAATATTTGTTTGCACACTAACGCACTGTTATATAAGATAATTAATATGCTGATCTTGACAATCATATACATTGTAGAACTCTACCTGCCACTTGTTTTGCCAGTACCGCCCTAGATTTCTTGACTGTTACTTGCTTGTACCAGTATTTGATCTTAAACTGTAACTGCAAATTTTTTTTTCTGGTATTTCTGTAAAAGTGGTCCAAGTTAAAAGGCTTTGGGTATATTATGTTATGAATACTTTTCAGCATGTAATTTTTGGTTTTATGATTATTTACTCATTGTTGAAGTGTTTTCACTGTAAATACCAGTTTAACCTTGTTGCAAGGTGATAAAATAAACTAGATAAAGATAACTTTTGTTATTATAGAATCTATTATTTTTTTAGCTTGCCCTGTAAAAGCCAAGTTCTGTACAACTTAAAGACGTTCGCTACCATTTCCTATATGAACCTTATATATAGGGCAAAAGTTTTCCTATTAAATAGGAGAATTTTTTCAAACTTGTATGTTGACTGAGACTCAAATCTAAACAAGAAATATGAGATAGAAATAGTTGACCGGTCTTGATCTTGAATTATCTGCCCGTGAAAATAACATTGAAACAAATGTAGAAAAAGCAGCTCTATTTTTATGCCCCCGAAGGGTCTGTCCATCTGTCTGTCCGTCCGTCTGTGCGTCCCCACTTACAAATTCGTGTCCGGACTGTAACTCTGTCATGCATTGAAGGATTTTAAAATAACTTGGCACACATGTCTAGCACATCAAGACGACGTGTCGCGTGCAAGACCCACGTCCTTACCTCAAAGGTCAAGGTCACACTTAGAGTTTGAATGTAATGGATTCCTCTATATATGCATATATGCACACATTTGTGTCTGGACTGTAACTTTGTCATGCATTGAAGGATTTTAAAATAACTTGGCACAAATGGCCTAGCACCATCAAGACGACGTGTCGCGTGCAAGACCCATGTCCCTACCTCAAAGGTCAAGGTCACACTTAGAGTTTGAAGGTAATGGATTCCTCTATTTATGCATATATGCACACATTCGTGTCCGGACTGTAACTTTGTCATGCAATGAAGGATTTTAAAATAACTTGACACAAATGTCTAGCACATCAAGACGATGTGTTGCGTGCAAGACCCACGTCCCTAGCTCAAAGGTCAAGGTCATACTTAGAGTTTGAAGGTAATGGATTCCTCTATATATGCATATATGCACACATTTGTGTCTGGACTGTAACTTTGTCATGCATTGCAGGATTTTAAAATAACTTGGCACAAATGTCCAGCACATCAAGACGACGTGTCGCGTGCAAGACCCACGTCCCTACCTCAAAGACAAGGTCACACTTAGAGTTTGAAGGTAATGAATTCCTCTATTTATGCATATATGCACACCTTCATGTCTGGATTGTAACTTTGTCATGCATTGAAGGATTTTAAAATAATTTGGCACAAATGTCCAGCACATCAAGACGACGTGTCGCGTGCAAGACCCACGTCCCTACCTCAAAGGTCAAGGTCACACTTAGAGTTTGAAGGTAATGAATTCCTCTATTTATGCATATATGCACACCTTCGTGTCTGGATTGTAACTTTGTCATGCATTGAAGGATTTTAAAATAATTTGGCACAAATGTCCAGCACATCAAGACGACGTGTCACGTTCAAGACCCACCTCCCTACCACAAAGGTCAAGGTCACACTTAGAGTTTATAGGTAATGGAATCCTGTATATATGCATACATTTGTGTCCGGACTATAACTTTATTATGCTTTGAAGGATTTCAAAATTACTTGGCACAAATGTCTAGCACATCAAGCGGATGTGTCGAGTGCAAGACCCAAGTCCCTACCTCAAAGGTCAAGGTCACACTTAGTGTTTAAAGTAATGGAATACTGTATGCATGGTTACTCTGTCATGCATGGAAGGATTTTAAAATTACATAGCACATTTATTGAGCACATGGAGAGGACACAGACTGTGAGGCACCTCTTTCGGGGGCATTTGTCACTTGTGAGGGACAGCTCTTGTTTTCAATGTTTTTTTTAAGTGTCAGATTGGAAATTTATCGCAAAGACATGCCTGTATGAATCATCACTCATCTGAGTCTTATTTCATGCTCAAGTGAGCTATTGTTACAATTTACTGTCTGACCTATGCCTGTAAATTTATTCACTATTTCAAGTAAAATCCTTCCAGAAACCATCTCATGGAACTTAATGAAACATAGTAGCGTTCATTTGATGGTCATCTTTCAAAAGTGATCAAAGAAATCTTTTCAATAACAACAACAGCAATGGGCATTCAATGCCAAGGAAAAAAAATTTATGGCCTGTTAAGTGTCTTCATTGCATCGTATCAACATGTTTAAAATCATCGTATTAAGAAGAATAATTCACCAAATTTTGAAAATTAAGCATGTATATATGTACATCCCAAATAATGACATCTATCACCTTCTTTTTTATGCTGTAGCAACCTATATAATGGATGAACGACCTGAAGAACTGGCGTCTACCGACAAATGTAGGATTCTTGGTCTGTCCACATGAAGAATGGCCTTGGACAAGAAAACTGATTCTATTTATACCACACTTACCTTTCAGTCCATCCAGCTGTGAATGGATAACATGAACGAAAGTTGCTGGCTCTTTCTCTCACTATTGGTTTGATCAGTTTGGAAGCCAAATTGTGTAAGGAGTCTTAACCACATTTAAGCAGAATGTATAATTATGATCTTGCTAAAGATTGATTATAGACTTGATCTGACCAGTTTTTCTCACCTATGGGATACATATTTCCGCGCATTTACCCATGTGAGATAAACTTATCTCACATCGCTTATCTCACATCGCTGCCGGACTATTTTTACGTTAATTGTAAGCAGACATAAAAATCGAAAAATGGCTGTAAAATTGTTATTTTTGAAATAAACATAGGGTTGTTGGTATTCATTTTCTTAGTTAGATCATTTTCTATCCATCTATAGCAGTTTTGAAGTAAAATTCGAGAAAAAGTTGATTTTCATTTTTCATCCCCGTCCTGTATTTGCACTAATTTCTTCTTTACTTCTCTGAAAATGCGATTTAAACGGTGAGAAATTTAATCTACCATGTCCATTGAGTTGTGGACAAGAACCCCCCCCCTCGGGTTGAGATGCCGTCCAAAAGCACGCCTTCGTTTTTGGACGTATCTCAACCCTCGGGTGGGATTTCCTTATCCACAACTCATGAACATGTTAGATTCACTTTGTCCAGTTACAAAATGTATATGTGGTTTAGTAAAAACGTCCTACATTTCACCTTGTTTAAAGTCTAAAAGCCACATATTCTTGAGCTGTGGTAAACAATCAGGACAGGATGTGTATAGCTAAAAGTTCTAGCCAAAAGTTTTAGGAAAAGTTTATTTGGGTATTTGGGCCAGGTCTGATCAGTGTGATCAATATTATTGGCCCTTGTTAGTGCCTGTACACAGTACTGTTGCTTTAATTCTTGTTTGACCAATGACGGGGCCAGTGAAAGTGGTTACACATAGAAAGAAAAAAAACAACACGCAACAATACAAAGTCTGTTTTAACTAGCATTTTATTCAAGACAAAATACTGCATACAAAAATAGTGTAAACATCTATCAATAACATTTCACATGACAACACAGCTGCTGTAAACTTATCTTTAACATTAAAACAAAATATTGTAAATAACAAATGGGGGTGGGGGATGGGGTTGCAAAGGGCTTGTCAAAAACAGCCATCTTATGTAAAACACCACTTTATTCTATGGAATTGTTATTTTTGAAAACAGAAATATAACCACAGATTTAGCTACAAACATGGCCCAACTATAAAACAAGGTTTTCTTCAAAATTAATTTAGTATGCTAGAATAATTAAGGCAATATGAAAAGCTTGACCTCTGGCAATAAAATGTGACATTGACCTTGATATGCATTTCCTCAGGTGTAATCTGTACCTTCATTTCAATATAAGCTACACACTCACCCAAGCTTCCTGTATTAAATGATACTCCATTATTGGAACTAATTTTGACCTTGAATTTGACCTCTGTCTTGACCTGTTTATGCTCAAATACAGTCCTAGCCTTCCTCTTCAAACTATGTACGTACCAAGTTTGATATTGATAATAAGTTGCTAGTTAGATTTATCTTATGTGTAAATGAAAACGGTACAGTCTGTCTAGTTATCATATTTATAACCTTAAAGAAATTAGAAGGAAAGCAACATTTTCCAGGTACAACAAGTCTCTGTTATAAAATTGCTGGCTACCACATACAGCTTCACTGAAAATGGTTTCAGTAAAATAACCAGTAAATGCCTAATACAGATCCTAACTAGGCTCTTACTTTAGGCCCTAAAAATCTTAGTGGTAACATTTCACTATTTATATATAGAATATTATGCTTACACTAGCTTAAAAGTAAGTTTTAAAACTAGCAATATTTTTGTGCTATTTAGACTAGCTAAACTGGCAGAAAAGTATGCAAACTTATGCAATTTAAACTCTATAGTCATTCTCTTTCTCATAAAGCAAGATAAATATCTGCAAATCTTTGTAAATGTAGCATACTGTTGTCATTTATTGTGATATTATGGAAACATGATGTAAAATGTTAACAAACTTGTTCAAAGTGTGTCTAAGTTTGTATTTTATAAAAGATGCGTTATTTTATTGCTACACCATAACTTATGATGAAAAAGGAGTAACTAAAATGTAAACTGGAGAAATTTTCAGAATTTCAAAGTTCAGTACAAATTCCTTTTTCAATATGAAACCTGGAAAATGTATCTATTGTAGTAACCATTTTATTTGGTAAATTATCTGGCACAATAACTCAAGATGCTTGTTAAAAAGATAATGAAAAATCATATTTGCACGCCATACTAAAACTTCAAATATACTAGCCACATCATTTCACTATATTGTTTCATAAGGTATGGAGCAGGCAATGAATATGATCTGATTTATTAATTTCAAAATCATCAGAAAATCTGATGGAAGCATAGGTTTATGGTTTTATTTATGCACAAAGTCACTGGTAACATATTCACTGATTGATCACTTGAAAATACACAAGTTCCGCTTTAATACTTAATCACATAGTCTATCTTGATTTACAAATATTGAGTCTAAACTGATCATAACATTCTGTGAGTCTATGTTAATCACTACGAGATGTACCAGTTCCATTTCGTCTCATCATCCTCTTCATCGTCGCTGTCCTCGACGGATCCCTCGTCTCTCGTTAGATTAACACGTGGTAGACCCTTAAGTGAGTTCACTTTCTTCCAGATACGCCTGAAAATATTTCATTATCTCATTGCAAGAGGTCAATATTTCAACATATGACTAATTAAGTAAGGAACATTGAAGACATATCTGGTATACTAAGCAGACCATGATCTGAATAGTCTGAACATGACCTTCACTGGCGACTTCTAAGCAGCAATTAACCCCAATAATATAAAGTACATACCAAATTACAAATAGGCAAGTTCACAATCAAGCTAAATCAATCAGTGTAAAATAAAACAAATATTTATTATGCACTAGCAAAATTACCTTGCATCTCTCTCACTAGTGTCAGCATCTTGTATGGACTCCTTGAGTTCCGTCTCCATCTCATTGTTGCTCCTTTCAAAATACTCATTCTGCTTTAACAGCTTCTGAACCTCTATCTATTAACAATCAATAAATTAACTTTAGTGGTTAAGTATGACTAACTCATATGCAAACTTTGATTTAGATGGGTACCAAACCACTTAATTAGCAGTATATGGGGCATCATCTGGCTGAGATTTGAACTTTACGCCTGTTTTTGGTGGTTCTAGAGAACCTAACTTTGGTAAGACACTTTAACTTGACCAGTTGTTTTTAGTGGTTAACTTAGAGAACCTAACTTTAAGATTCAGAGAGTTCTAATTCTATCCATTTGTTACATGGGCCCCCCCCCCTAAGAAGATGCTTTAATGTTCCATTAAAGTGCCTGTTTTCTTACATATCAGCTTTAAAATTTCATTCTCTACTTCAATGTTCATTTTCAAATGCAAAAGTTTCAAGGCTTTGGCCACTAGTGCTGTAATTCTTTCTAATTAAGAGCATTCACATAAAACAGAATATCGTAAACATGTGTGTATAGAATACATGGGAGTATAACACGCAACAGGATCACATACCTCTGTCTCTTTGATACACTGTTCTAGATGTGTACACACAGTCAGTGGAACATATTCCTTCCTCAGTTTCCTACGGAGGTCATTAAGTGCATCAAGCTTCTCGAGTATCAGAGCTTTTCCATGCTCAAGCTCTTCAGCAAGCTCTACTGGACCGTCGTCCACATACCTTTTGACAGTTTGTGTTGGGGGCTCTATTAAATACATATACAACATTACTTTCAATAAAGAATTTCTTTGTCTAGAGGAATTCTAGTAGACAAGAACATAGGAAGATTTTGCCAAGTGTGGAGTTAGTACGAGCACAGAGTCTGTAGCATGGACTTAGTATGGGCTGGGGGTATGGTCTAGACGGATTGAAATGACTCACCCTTCTGGAGCATAAAAATTTGTGTAATGGCAACTAGGACGGGGTTGGGGAGGGGAAAATCCTGGCAAAAAGTTTTATGTTTTAACAATTATTTTAAGCTATTTGCAAGTACATGTATATAATGACTCCAACATTGAATTCAATAACTTTACACAGTTAAAAATAACTAGCAAAAATTATATCTTTGAAAGTAATGTTGATTCAGTCATATATACTTGCGTAGTATGATTCAATTTAATTCAAACCTTCATGAATGTAAAACTTTTGACATCATCTGTAAACTTTCAGTAATAAGTTTTTTTTCTGTGAAATCAGTAGAATAAACTCAAACAATATGAAACAAACCTGGTTCAGGAGCATTTGCCAACCACTCCTCCTCTTCCCGGACCTGCTGACGTATTCTGAAATGCAGAATTTAATCATAGTTTAGTATGCCTTAACTTGGAAACACTTATCCCACCTCATCTTTATAACTGATTTGTTCTAAACTGGACAGGCTTGCTTTGGTTTTTTAGTTTACCCTATCCTCCGTAAGAAACTGCAAACTTTCTCACATAAAGAATCATGGTGGGTAGCAGGCTCAAACCCATGACCCTCAATCTATGAGAGGTTTTGTGATTACAAATCAGTGACCTTAACCACTCTACAATGAAGGCAGTCTGCCCTATACATATGTACAGTAATACCCAATAGTTAGTGCTGAATTTCAGTGTAGTGCTCACTGAAATCTGGTTAGTTGAGTAGAAAATAATGTAGATTGTGATCAGAGTGCAGGGATCTTACGGCTACCAGGTAATCATAGTCTTCAGTGCATATTAGTCACAAGTGTATGAACATTTCATTCCAACAAGTTTTGACTTAAATAATGCAAACACACAGCGAAAAAAAAGCATAATTCATTTTCTGCTATTCTGTAATATGGTAAAATTGTGTTTCTTTATACGAAATTCAAGTAAAAGTGTGCTCCAATGATGTACCATGAAAGTCAGTTATTATGTCTGAATTTGTTTATATAATTATGTATTCCCCTGAAATACAGAGACTGAACAGTTGCTTCACAAAGCCCAAAACATATCACTCATGTCCATAGAAGCAATACAGCACCTGAACTTCTATCCCCTTATATTGTTACTTACTTTTGATTTTCTTCCAGAAGAATTTTTGCTTCTTTTTCAAAGTCTGCCACCCTTTTCTTCGCCTCATTGAGATCCTGTGGCCTGGAGGTTCCACGAGACGACATCTGCTGGACTTGGTCACGTAGAAGTCGACTGTGCTGAGGGGTCTGACTGTCCAACAACTTGGTGATGTAGTTGTCATACTCAGACTGTGAATGATACAATAAAGACAATGAGGCCAAAAAAATTATGCGTGCTTCCAGTCCCCTGACAAACCTTAACTTTTTACTGCCAACCTGAATGTTTTTATGAGAAAATGATCCAAAAAATCAATTTTCGAGTGTTTAAGATTAAAAATCAAAATAAAATACATGTAAGTCAAATAAACCTGCTGACTGACTGACCTTAAATTTTGCAAAGAGACCAGAACACATATATTTTTTGTTTGGCCTGAGGGAAGTTACGACCCTGACCATACTTAATTTCTGAGACAGATTTTTAGTTTGGACAGGACCATTAAGTACTCAATGATTTACTAACTGAACATCAAATAGTAGAAAACATGATCACACTGTACAGACAGATGTGCTCTGCTGTTGCTTAAAAGAAACAAACCCTAACTGCTGGGTAGCAGCGATAAAAAAACTTGCTGCCTCTTACTCAAGAGTGTGATGAAATCTGGAATGAGTGTTCAAAAGTGATTCAATATTTAGCTACGGAGCTTTCTTTGTAGTCGAACTAGCATAAATTTGCATCAAACATACAGCTAAATATTTCCTGTCCTACCACAGTAGGTGACCTATGGCTTCAATACTAGTAATCTTGGAGCTAGTCTAGACTACAACTTACATTGTCCAATAATTAAAGAAAAGGCAAGAAAAAGATTACCTTGATACATTTAAGCATGTATCCAAATGTTGGTGTTTCATCAATAAGATCTTCAAAGTTGTTACTGAACACCTGTAGCTTGTGGAAGTTGGGTCCTATACCACTGAGGTTCATCAGCTCCAAGTCCTATAGAGAAATTTCAGAACAGTTGATAGAACTCAATCTAATAGTTTTCATAACAAAAATCACATACATTTTATATGTATACAAATTTAAATAGCAGTTCATGAAAAGTCTTGGTTTCAGTGTGTTTAAAATAGTTAAAATACCATTTCATCAGCATTTAGAAGAAGACTTACACCTCTGACAGAAAACCTACCACTTAAATCGCAAGGTTCATACATGAACCTGAAATCTATTCTAACACCCAATAATTTTTTCTACTGCATCTACCCTGCACAAAATCTGTGTTTCAGTGCCCTGCACAAACATATTAAAGAGTGAAATATGCATATAAACAACAAAGAATTATATACCTCTTCTAGCCTCCTTTCAAGATGTTCAACAGCTTTGACTCCTGATAAAACTTTTGTCTCTCTGCATTCCTGCTTCCTTAATACTACATCCTCAAAATGCCTAAGTTTGTTAAATTGATCTGATTTTGTAACGCCAGATGTAAACGATGGCAGAAAAGAATGTTTTAGAGTCAGATACCCTTCAGCATCTAACGTCTGTGTGAGATCTGCCATTATATCATAGTCTGCATCTCCTGGCTTTGCCTTTTTGGGAGGAAAATAACTTGGCTGTCCCCGCGGGGATTTTACCATTAATTCATTATTTCCTAGTTCTTCTACAAGTATGCCATCATCCAGATCTGAATAGACAGATTTTGCCGAGACAGATTTTACCGAGTCAGCCCTGTATTTCGGACCATCATCCATGACTCTTCCTGTAACTGAAGTCTCTTTTCGGAAACTGTTTATTTTATCACGTTTTGGTGTGTCTGTACGATTTGGTGATGGCATGGGAACACTTCCCACAGTTCCAAGACTGAATTCATAAAGAACATTTTTCATTTCTTGTCTGTTATCTTTCTGTTGTTTTTGTTGGTAAGTTTGTAGCCCTGGAATCATGTCTGTATCCTTCACAGCTGATTTCTTCTTTTTTGAAGACTTCCATATCCTCCCGCCACCACCCTGTGATAAGTGAGTTGGAGCCCTAAACAGATTCTTCTCATTCAAGTGACCCCAGGAATATTCATCAATGTTCTGCTTCTGAACTTTTTCTATACTGTTCAGGGCATCCCTTAGCTGCCTATGTGCTGTAAACTTGTAGGCGGTCATCTTCAGGGTACAACAAGACCTACTTTATCTTTATGTTTAGAATAATTCACATCTTTGGAAGCACAAAGTGCACCTGTAAAGAAAACAGTCAATTGATCAAACTTCAACATAATCATACATGTAATTCAAGTCGATATATTAATGGCATTTTATTTGCTATACATATGTAAGTCGGAATAAAACTGCTGCAAAACAAGGACATTTTAACCCGCACTATTGCACATTACTTTTTCATGATCAAATTTGCGCTTTACAAGTTGCAGATCTCTGTTAACATTTATGAATATTCTGTGTGGTCTACAGTTTTAAGACCTAAAAAATTAGTCACTTTTCATGTAACCTGACGATTTTCTATTTGTTACCCCCTTATCCAATTTTTTTATGACCCTGAAATATAAACATCAAGAAAACTTCTGTTTTATGGAATTTGAAGTTATTTGTATTGTAATTCAAAAACTATTATTTTTATTGATTTCTTCCATATATATTACATAAGTGACTACAAATAGCCAAGTACTGTTATGGGTACCAATAACAGTCTGTGCCAGACGACCCCTGTGAATGACGTAGCATTATAAACATTGTGACGTCATCACTTTCTCAAATACAACATCTGAATATTGTTTGTCATTGTATATGTCATTTCAATAAGTTTGCAGTTAGAAATTTACTTTAAAGTGAACTACAATATGCAAGAAAACATTTCTATCATGATACATTTTAAAACCCGACAGTCTTTCACTTCTAAACCCCCATGCATGGACATAATGTTCAGTTTTGAACGGTAGCCATCACAGTAAATGAAAGAAAGAAGAAACAGCCATCACATCAGCAGAGCCTTGTTCCTGCCAAAACAGTTACCCCCGGTGATGGATATTTTGATCTGAACCATGTTCATGGTTAGAGACCATGGTTAGTGCTAAGTCAGTCCTTCAGTTCAAGACTCAATATGACAAGTACTTTTCATATATTCCAAATATGACACCAGTGACATTTATTAAGCCATTGTCGTAAAGCAATTCAGTATGATGATTTATACACTGGAAGTTTTGTTTAAATTGTTGAAACATATTGATGTTGATGATGAGACTATTAGATCTCAACAACTCTACACAGACCAATTAAGTAAGATAGTAAAATATGAGAGCAACAATGAACTGAAGCCACCACACAACTGAAAACTGAGAAAACAAAATTGTTTATATGGAAGAAAATACATATCTGGCCTTGATGAACTCTACAAAAATATGATAAAAGATAGAAAACGAAGCTTAGAATTGAATTTATTCAAGGTATTCACCTTATTTGTAAAAAAAAACAACAAATTCATGGGCGCAGCCATGTTGTTTTCATGTTACTCAGGCAACTGAAGAACGTTTAAGGGGAAGTAATTCTCTATTATAGTAATGAATAGGTTAATAAGAAATTGAACACAATATTTGTGTTGATCAGGCAAAATAGTGGTTTGTTTTTTATTTTATTTAAATATTTAGTATTGAAAAAAAGAATTTACGATTAAGTTATGAAGAAAAACGAAAAAAAATTGATGTAATTTGATCAATGTAAAGATAAAATTAGTCACTACCATCTTTGTTGCTAGATAAACAATAATGGCGTCCGACAGGTGCTACTGTGTCAATATTTGATAGATTTTCTCAGCAAATGTGAGTAATTGCCCGTTTAGATATATTGACGATTTTAAATCGCACATAATTTCATTGTATTTTAGCATTCTGCACAAAGTTTTCAAGGAAGTATGTGTCTGTATTGGTGAAAAAATCGTGTTTATATAGCTGTACGAAATGATACAAAATTCGGATAAGTAAGTTTATTGGTACACGACGATACATACCACTACTAAAGCACACCTCACAAGAAAGCACCCATCCAAAAAGTGCCCATCTTGCAGGCTTCACATCAAATTAATCAGACTAGGCTTAGACTATAAACAATTAAGAAAGTCTTCAAACTAATTCTATACTTTCATATATGTTATGAAATAACTGAAAATTCTGTGATACTGTTTCCTGAAGTAGAAAATAAAGACATCAAATTTTGCACTAATCAAATTGCTATTTCTCTTTGATAGAATGTGTTTAATATCAGTCTATCCTATTTCTATACATTTTAGACTTACTATTCAGAATTATTCACTTACAAATAAGATGATCAATTTCAGACATTTAACAGAGTACAAAGATGGGAGCAAAGAAGAAGGGAGGAAAGAAGGGAAAGAAGGGAGGCAAGAAGGGGAAGAAGGGAAAGAAGTCCAAGGAACCTCAGATGACTGCTAACGAAGCCATTATTGCCTATCAGTAGGTTTAATTTGCTCTATGTTTTATTTTTACATGTTTTGTTTGTTTGAACACCCATTTCAAATTTATTTCAATGTGTTTTATTATAAGGCAGGCAGTTTACCGAAACCATCATTCCTGAAAAGAACCAGTACTTGAACCCTATTCTCTAAGAGAAACTGCCAACTTTTTCGCATAAAGAGACACAGTCAATAGCAGGGCTGGAATCTATGACCCTCAATCAATGAGAGGTTACAGTAATTTTAAGTCAACGACTTATACCTCTCAATCATGTAATGGGTTAAAGATTTTTTTATCACTTTGAAGTAAAGTACCACTATCCAAATAAGAATGAAAACATATGTTGAAAATATGGTAGGCTCCTCATGTAGAAGCAGTAGTACCTAACTGTAGATTTGCAAATGAGAATTTACAAGAAAGAGATACTGTTTTTTACAAATGTCTGCAGATTCAGTAATAATGGCTCTGAAAGTACTTGTTTCTATTTCCAACTAATTCCAAAATATTTGTAAAGCTTTAAAGCCATTGAGCATCTACACATTTAATGTACATTTAATGTACTAGACATAGTTTGTATCAAATTCTTTTATTAAAGTTTTTAACATAATGTAAGATTCACTAAATATCTGCAAGCACTTGATTGTAAAGATATGAAAGTGTTTTTGCAAAAGATTAAATTTAAAACTGTTTTTACAATACACTCTCTCTGTGTATGCTTACAGAATCAATGTTATTGAAAAGAAATTGGAAGATGTTATGTATGAAACAAGAGGTTGGGAGGAGAAGAATAAACGTCATGTAGAAAGGGTTTGTATAGTCTCATTTAACCTTTACCCTGCTTGGGGCAAGTATTTCTACCTTTCTGATCAATACAGACCATGGTACAACTATACATCCATGCAGTCTGATCATGATCTGCACTGTTACATTTTATGTCAGACAGCACTCCTTTGAACAGTGAATGGAAGAGTCCATTATAGAAATATAGCGGCGTAAGCCTTTAAATTCTCTAAACAAACAAACAATACCTATGCCGTAAACATAGGGGGCACAGAGAGATACAACACTGCTTAATAATTTTTTAAGTATGTCAATATAGTATCTCTAAAGAGTGAAAACTAAAGAAATGTAAGACAATTTCTTACATCTGACGATGTCTTATGAGTATCTGGGAAATTGTATTTGTGCTGAATTTAGAGAAACGCTGAACATTTCTCTTTAAAACTTAAGTAATATGGAAGAGGGAGTAATGCCCCACAGTTATAAAGTTATGTCAGTGTTAATATACATGTATATGGTTCTGATACTACTTTAATATTATGTATAAACACTACTCACATTTCTCTCACTCTTTTTTTAAACTGACTTTGATATTTGTGAAATGTTTTTGAACAACACATGCAAAAAGTTTGAAAGGTTTTGTGTTTCATTTTAGAATGACAAATTGAAGGAAGAGCAAAACCTGCTGATTAAGCATCTTTTGAAGCAAGCCAAGGACTCAGACAAGCTGTTTGCCGGGGAAGAAGTCAAACACAAGGATGATGTAATTGAAGCTATGCATAACAAATGGGATAAAGAAAGACAAAGGGGAAAACAGATAGAAGGTGACAACAAAATATTTACTGTTACAACTCTTTCACTGTAAAGATAACTAGTAATTTTTGCAAATTTTAGTGGTCAGTTGATGTGTGTCCTTTGTGCGCGAGACTTTCCACACATGTGCCTCAGTCCAGCTTGATGTTAATGGGTACCTGTAATGAAAGTTGCTGAGTCTTTCTGTGATAGGAGATCATCGATTCAGTCGTTGGTTGCATCTCAAGAGCAGTAGATATATGTTGAGAAAACGTTTTGGTTTGCAATCAAGCTTTAAATGAAACACTTCTAAATATTTTGAGATGTCACTTCAACCAGAAGAATTAGAAGTTTAGTCACGCTAACATAGTCACAGGAAATGATGATATAACTTATTACAAGTGTTTCTTCTTAGGTAATAGTGCTGTTGATTTCAACAGTTTACAATCTGAAAATGGCATCAGATGTATAATTTGAGCCACTTTGCACAAAAATCAAAGTTAGATTTTTTTCCACCATTATGGTTGGATCAGAATCTGTAAGGTTAGCACATGCATCTCAGACAACATAAGTAACATTATATCACTTCTAATTAGAAAAGTGTTTGACAACATTGATAACATTTGTCTTCTTTCTTTACTTCTTCGAGGAATTGCCCCGCCAAAGATATTTTTTTAGGTTTTTGTCTTTTTTACAACGAACCGACTCCTTTTAATACCTCACTAAAACAATTTCAATGGTTTTATATCCTGATAAAGGACCTATATATAGTTGAACCAAAACCGTTCGATTATTAAAGTATTATCTAAACTAACCCATTGTTTCTCTATTCTCCTTGTATTATTGTGTTTTTGCCTAACCTAGATCTGAAGAGGTTGATAGCTGAGACTGAAGCTAAGATAGTGGAGCAGCAAAGAGAGGTAGGTTACTGGACCAAGTATAAGGACATGGGTCAGCATGAACACGCCACGCTCGTCAGAACGCTCGAACAGGAAGTAGACGACATGACTACAAGCTTTAATGAAATGAAAGGTGAGATAACTTGTTCGTAGTGAAAAAACTTTTATTTAACATAACAATTTAGGCTAAATACAGGTTTACATTCAAACCCTGTCTTAGGCAGCCTGAGTCAATGAATACATTAAAAGTGGAAAGCGAAAGGAGATGGTTGTTTTATACAGGTGTATTTACTGCAGAAATAGAGAAAATCAATATTGACTGCTTAGTTACATGACTCGCCACTTTCACTTTTAACTTTTATATAGGACATTATTACCACGTAATTACACAATTTCATAAGTATAAGCACAATGTATTATAAATACTGCTAAACACAAGTGCAATTTTTCTATAAATCATGGTTGCTGATCAATAAAAAAAGACAATTTCAATGATTCTTTGCAGTATTGTAAACAGTTAAAACATACACCCCAAGTCTCATAATTCTGCAATTCAGAATAAAAGTTTTCCGGTTTATGCAGGATTTCCGGTTTTTGAGAGATTGCAGGGGCCATGTCCTAGCAGCCCCAAGGCCCCCTGCTCAGTTTTCAAAAAATGCATTGCACCTATTTACCATATCACTTAAACACAGAAAACAACTGGTTCAAAGAGAAAATTAAAGTAAAATATTATAATGAGAGGATTTATAAATATTGTCATGAAAACATTGATTTATGATGACTTTTTTTTAGTATTTATTTGAACTTTGAAATATTATTATATATGGATTTGTACATAAAAATGTGCAATATGAATCTTTGTTTGTGAAATTTATGTAAATTTTACATTACTTATTCATGAATTAAATAATGCTTGAATAGTTAAATATTTGTTGTGATCTTGTTTGGCAAATATGCATGTATTATGTACATTTTATGGCTTTTTATCAAACTGAGGTAGATATGTCAATCAAACTTACACCATAGAGGTTTTGTAAATATTCTACATACTGTATAAACTATGCCTTTAATGTGTGAGTGTTTTACATACTGTATAAAACTATGCCTTTAATATGTGAGAGTTTGTTCAAACACTGTTGCATACTTCAACTGAAAACTTGGTACATATATTGTTAACATACATAAGCTCATTATAGAATTACTTCATTTTGAATATGAACTATCAGTCTGCTAACAGTGAACAATTCTTGCTCTCCGGTGTTAACACATCATAATCAGCCTGTACATCATTGCAGTCTGATCATGATCTGCACTGTTGTTATTCCATCAGTTAATTTTCAGTAGAATCCCTTGTGAACATTGGCACTGTCCAAATTGAAAGATGGACAAGTCCATTTAGAAATAACGTGGGGGGTAAGGGTTCATGCATGTGATGCCAGCCATTTTTGTCTTTTATACCTCACTTTAACATTATTTAACTGGTTTCAGAACCTAGGCAAATAGCTATATATCACAGTAAGATATCTTACTATTAGATTCTGCTTAATGTGTCTGAATGCATGAGAAATTGTTTTTCAGACTCAGAGAGTGTTTGCTTTATCACTTTATCAAATAATTGTCGTTGATTTCTTTGCAGTTTAAAGAATCTATGCATGAAAAATGCTGTGATATCAATGTTGAAAATTGTTTGTTTCTACATATTAATCAGTTTTGTTTTCCTGTTTGTTTTTGTTTGTTTTGTCTCTATTACTCGATGCTGTGTCTGTAGCTATGGTGTTGCACAAATAATTTCATGTGCAATGGATGGTGCAAAGTAATTGAATTTATTTGTTGTGCAGTTGTTGAATTGATATATAACTCACCGGTCACAGTGCTTGAAAGTGGGCTACGTACTTATTACGGAAGTGCTCAGTTATGTGTCCCTGTGAAAGTGATATACCAAGGTAGACCAACGTGATGAGTGATATGATTAAGTGTGAGGTATGGTTTCCCTCTGAGCTGTTCAACTTGTCCCTGTTGGGACCAACAGAGGTTATGTTCAAAGTTTCTACTGTTGTTCTAGTCATACCATTTGCTGCCACTAGCAGTGATAATACATGTAACATTCAACCTTTTGATGTTTCTAAGTCTTAAGTGTATTGGTAAATTCGTCAGCATATTAAATGACATACATGTAATTTGTCATTTCCATAATGGTTGTTCGACTGTTTAAAGAATAGTCCAAAATATTTTACTCACCCTGGTGTCAGCATCACCAGCAGTGGCTTCTGTGTCACACCTTGATTTATGGAAATATGGCTGAGCAACTTTCTATAACTCATCCTAGGCCATTAAACATGCTCAGAGAATCAAGCCCCATAACTTTGACTTGTATTTTAAAAAAGGTAAGCTTCTTTTTGAAGTTGAAAAATTCTGGTTTTAGTTTGCATGCAGCTTCCTACATGTCGTTGGGATCAATGAACACCTCCAAATATCAAAACAGGTAACTCCTGTATCAATTTAAGCAAATTCATCCCCTTTCTTTAATATCATAGAAAACATAAGATTTACTGTCTCTTAGATATTATGTTTTATTGTATTTACCTATGAAAGGCAACAACCCTTTACTGACAATGCTTTCTCTTGGAAGTCAGGTGCTGCTATTAAACAGTTGAGCTTGGATGTCTTACAAACAGCTCTTTCTATTAATTTTGTACTTACAGTAAAGTAATTTTAGCACTTGCACAACATATGTTTATGCCACATCTACTGACTGTTGACATTTCCACAGATGGTCAAAGACAAATCGCTGGTTTCTAACATAGAAACTTGACGGTGATACAAAAAAGAATAACTAATTACAATTGTTAAAAAAATACACATCTGATTTATCACTCTGAATAGACTTAGCTATTTTTATTGAAAAGATGGTGGACTGCTTATCTCAGTCATTTGTTGGACCTGCCAATTTTTTAAAAATGAATTGAAGTGTAATTGTGTCAATTTATATTTAAGTGGAATGTCTCTACTGGTCTCTTGGACTTTGACTTAACAAGAGCCACCTGTATCATAGACTTATAAATTAATGAGCACATCATTACCATAAACTTGATATCAGCTTCATGGGGGAAAAGGCAGTCCATTTGGATGGCATAGTTGTGGTATCTCAGCAGCATTTGAATCTGCAAGCTCAGTGTTGATCATGTTTCATTGCTTCTCCCTGTATGATAGTTCAAAAACTGTAAATGCAATGATGTTAATAAGTTTTCCTCGACATTTACTGCTGTATTCAAATAAGGTAAAAAAGCAGATTTGGCTCACTGAACATTGTTGATCTATAGCTAGTTGCCTACAGTACTGAGGATCTTATGTATCTGACAGGTCACTTGGACGGTAGTCTGGCTAAGACAAAAGAAGAGATAGAGAGATACACAGAAGAGAAGGTGGATCAGCAGAAACACAGAGCTTCAGAGGTAAGTGTTGTTATAGGTGAACATTTGTTTCCCCGATCACATACAGTCAAACCTGTCTGAGTAAAGGCCACCTACAAATATAGACCTGTAGAGAAAGTGTATTACTCTTAAATAGTAGAAACCCCTGTGAATACAGACCACCTGTCAACAAAGACCACTTAAGCATCTTAAGGTCACTGGTCATAGTTCACAGATTTAACTGTACCGGAATTTTGTTTTTCAGGGTTTAATTTCTGTATTTTGAATTATTGATTCTATCAGACAAGCAAAAATGAGAACTGAGAGTTTTTGTAATTGAATGAAGACATCACTTTGATATACAGAGGTAAATGTTAATGTGGGTTATATATATTTTCTGCATTTGGACAGTTTCATTGTACTTATGGGTCATTCAAAGAAAATTTACCAGCTGAGTAGTAAACTGTAACCTATTACATGTAGGTACAGGCTGTATGAAATTGTGCTGAACTGCGTATGCTTCAGAAATATTTGCTATTTAGTATATCTTGTTATATATTATTTTCAGTCTATCTCGGTTTGAGGGAATACACTAAACAACATCATCTGAGTTACTTCTCTTTGTTGTCCCCTGCCGACCCCATGACATAAACATTGATATAACTGCTAACTGGCAGCTGGTGACATCTTGACATTTTGTGTAATAAACACTAAATGAGTTTTAATTGATTTTTCAGAAAGCAATAAATCAGATGGACAAACACAGCAGGCAAGAAGTCCTAGATAATGACTGGTTAAAGAGAGAGGTATGGTTCAATAGTCAAAGAGGTGTGACATTTTAGGTTCACCTTGGCTTTTACCATTGTATTTCACTAAGCTAAAAGTGTAGACATGATATGCTGAAGGGGTCTAATATGGCAAGTTCACCAGGGGAAAAATCTGATGGTCGGCCAGGACTACAAACATTCTAAACAACAGATATGCTGAATGTTGTTGATCTTTTGATACAGCTAGAGGGTTGTTTTGGATTCAATGATTGAGTATGACTGTCTGAAGTCAATGGGAAAGTGGGAAAAAAGAAATTTCAAATTTTTAGCTAAGTCATGGACAATGGGGTTTAGCGCCACATGGAAGGCATATCTCTCTGTATTCCTAATGTTTCCTATAAACTTTACATTCAATGTTTACACCAGTACTTGTTTTTCCAGGAAGCACACTGGAGAGTTACTCAATAAGCTACAAGCTTTCTTCATAATCGAGCTAAAATAGATTAGTATAAACTAGGCTTATGTCTGAGTAAAGACTTGGTGTAATAATTTTTTGTCAGATATAAATAACAATGATTTAACAGGATAAAAAAAACTTTGAACCAAGATGGTTATCTTTTGTGTAAAAAAACTTCCATCTTTAATTGCATCTTTACCCATTCATTCCTGAAATGTCTTTGTTTTCTATAGGTTGAGATACACAGAAGAGATACAGATGATATGAGAAAAGAGGTGGAAGACATTGAACGTGGAAACCTAGAAATTATGGCAGAGTTATTTGAATGCAAGATAGAAGATTTGAAAATATCAAGGTCCTTTGTCTTTGTAAACTTGTCTCATACATGCAGATACCTGCTGAAGTATTTCTGTTGTCTCTTTAAAAGAATGTTTGGTTTTGAAGTATTTTTTGTTCATTGTAAACTTTAAGCATTTCTTGTGTAAATTAGTGAATTTTTTTCAATTTTTAGCTAAGCTATTTAAAGAACAGTGCTAGCTATTCATTCTACACACTCTAGCATTGGTGTCAATGTCACACCATCTGCATGCACAGTCCTATCTCCAAACTAATGCAGAGATATGAGTGAATTTTTTGTTTAGAGTTCTTCTAGGTTTACTAGGCCAACCCTGGGACTTCTCCCTGGGTGAACACTTCAAGATTCCTGACAGGCGCAGGTTTAAAAGAATCGATACAAGGAATGATACAGACCCTAGCTCTTTCGAATAGACCCCTTGGTTCTTTTGGTTCTTTTACATGCCCTGTTTATACATTGACCGTGAGCTACCTCTAGGTTTCTAACGTTTACTTCTATATGGTGGGAAACCTGAAATTGGTTTCGAAATTTCCGGTCCCTTGGGATTGAACCAGGACCTCAGATTGGTAGCCAGAATGTTAACCACTGACCACCCTATGCCTTCCTTTTTGGACTTCTGCAATACCAGGTAATACAATGTAGTATCAAATCCCAATTTTGGCAAAATTATGCTCCATCTTGGACTTAAAAAATGTAACTGTGTAAATGAAAAAGGTAAGAGCATCATGTCTCACAATTCTTGCATGAATTTTGGCAAAATTATGCCTAATTTTAGAATTAGAAGATACTGGTATTACTTGTGCATGCAAGTTTTTATCTCCAAAGCTACTGCAGAAACTGTCTTGAAGCTTCACTAAAGTCTTAACATGATTAAATCTTGTGAAAGGAGCATGTCCCATAACTCCTGACTATTATTTGGCATCATTTTACCCTATTTTTGGACTTTCCTACACCAGCAATAAGATTTGCATGAAAATTTCTATCTTCAAAATGTCTGCAGACTCACTCAACTTGACCATGGTATTTGAGATGAGAAAGAAATCTCAAAGAGGAAAAGTCACATCTCTCTGCATTGTTGTTTACAAAAGAATGCATTGCAGATAGAATTGCTCAAAATCCAATATTACAGCATTATAAATGGTCAACGATGCTATCTTCTAGATAACTTAGTCTTGTTGTTGCTGATACGCCCCAGGAATGTGATTTAATTTTTATGTGCAACTTTCTTTTTCCAAGAAAATGTACTTTTTCCATGTATTTTAGGAATTTTTACCTGACACAGTTTGGTGAAGCAGAGAATCTGGATGAAGATGGTATCCTGGAGATGGACTTGAAGCAGTTGTCTATAGAACAATCAGCAGGGGACCAGGACATGAAAGGTATATTATGTTTTTACAATAATCTGCAGGGTACCAGCTCAATAAAACTGTATGTAGCAGGAGACCAGGACGCAAAATTAAGTGTTAATAGGAAATCAAACAGGGTACCAGACCAATTAAAAGCACGAGAAGCAGTCAGCAGAGGATCAGGATATAAAACTTTGTAGATCAGCCAGAAAGGAAGCAGATGTTCAAGGTAATCTCAGGGTTGGCTATGGACCAGGTCATTGGTTGTCTTGCAGTATGCAGAGTACCAGCCCAATAAATTTAAAGTAATAATGCTTGCAGCATTTAAAAAATTGAAATATAACACATTTTAACTTGCACTGTAATTTAGTTTAGCAGGGCGGTAAAATAGTCGGTTACATCCAGGCATTCATTATTATGTTTCCCACCTACTATTGTGATTTTGTGGTGTCTGTGTTAGTCTGTCACAAAGTTTTTTCAGGACAACTCCTCCTACATGCCTGAATGGATTTTACTGTAACTTTGTAGAAATGTTTAGTTGTGCAAATCATCAGGATTTTCCACTTCACTGACTTGTATGAGTTATGGCCCTTTGTTAGTCTGAAAATTAGTCAGACAACTTCTCCTACATGCCTGGATGGGTTTCAGTGAAACTTTGTAGAAATGTTTAGTATCAGGGTAGTGTATATCATCAGCATTTATGCTTCACTGATTTTTAAATAATTATGGCACTGTTTTAGTCTGAAAATGAGGTTTTTGGACAATAACTCTCATATCCCTGTTGGGATTTAAGTTAAACTTTTTAGAAATATTTAGTACCTAAAGTAGTTGTGCTTATTATCATGAGTTTCCACTTGCAGTATTTTTGAATGAGTTGTGGCCCTTTTATAGTCTGAAAATGAGGATTGTTGATAATTTCTCCAACATGCCAGGGTTGATTTTACTAAACTTTGTAGAAATGTTCAGTACCTAGTGTAGTTGCGCATATTATAATGATTTTCAACCTGACTGATTTCTGAGAGAGTTATGGCCCTTATGCTGATCCCATCAACTGTGCCATACAGACTCCAAACTCCAACAATACCACAAAGAGGCTCTGTTTATCAAGGAAAACAGTTGTCTTAGACTTCACTTCTTCTTGTGAAAAGCTACAGACTGTTCTCCATATTTTGCCCTGCTTTTATGTACCCAAAGTACAGACAGGGTGGAAGTAGGAAGTAGGGGGAGACATATGTTTTTTGATGAAAAACAAACTAGCTAAATGTACAGTGCATGTAATTTTCTTCTTTGTTAATCAGTTAACTGTTATTCTTAATGAATGTACATGTATATATATTTCAGGACGACCAATGAGTGCCACCCATCGTGCGGTGCAGGACAAGGTGTTTTCATTGGTTCAAGCTTCTATCCAAGAAGATGAGGAAAGTGGTATGTTACACAGCTTATATTTAGATTTAGTTTTCTTTGTTAATTAAAAGTCAGTCTTTGATAGGGGATGAAAAATTAAGAGCACTAAAATGAACATTGAAGAAAATCGTAGGAAAGGAGTATGTTTTTTATGTTGAATTTCTACGACATATTTTATCAAAATATTATCTTGTCCTAATTTCATTGAATAACCATTGAATAAACCATTGAATAACTGGTTGAGTGTTTAAGGTCACTCACTTAAAATCCCCAAACTGTGCATTTTGTCTCATTGATTGAAGGTCATGGGTTGCAGCTCCATTACCAAGCTAACTCTTTAAGTTAGCAGTTTCTTATGCCCAATGGCAGTCTTGTACTGGTTATTCCCAGAAAGGATATAAACTGCCCACCTGTAAATAACTAAAATAATGTTAAAATGGGCATTGAACTATACATTAAAATAAAAATATTAGTTGCAATCATTATGAAATCTACCTCAAATGTGTAAAGGTGAAACAATCATTCCTTTTACTTTATACTGAGTTTAACTGTGTTCAGTCAGAATGATCTGTTTTGGTGGATTTTTGATAACTCTACCATTTCTTGTGACTTTAGAACATAAAATTTATTATATTCTAAACATGTTAAAATTAGCTTGTGTTCATTAACAACTGGTAAATCACAATTGCATCTGTAGTTCTCAACTACTTCTTTGTGATATTGAAAAGTAATGGTGTGATTTGAAATGGTACCTCAGTTACATTACACTTACCATAAGTGGCATCCTATTTTAGCTCACCTGAGTAACTGTTAACTAAAAATACAATAATTAAGGTGTCAGCACTTGTTCCCCTTATATTGGATGACTGATTTCAAGTAAAACTTTGCAAAAGTAATCAGCACCTTGCCTAGTTGGCTTGCATATACACATAGAAATCATGCTCTGGTCAAGGTCAAGGTCCCTGTTACTTAAAATAGAATTTTCATGTCAGATATGACAACATGTCTGGATGTTTGAGTGTGGAAAACTTATCATGGTAAGTTGGATTACCTTGACCTTGTTTTTAAGAGCAATGGTACTCAGGTGAGCAATTTAAGATCATTATAGTGTTCTTGATACAAGTTCTCTGATTGCTGAGTAAAACATTATTATTTATGTTTAGAAACATCAGTGTCTGATGATGGTAAGTAACGTGCAGACAATGTGTTTATATAATCTTGTAGACGTCCGTGTGAATGCAGACTTTCTTATTTCCATTTTTGAGTTTATAGAGCATTTTTCCTGTCACCATTAAAACAATTTTGACTTAACAATATGCATAAATTTCTTCTATGTCTTTTTACAATGTTCTGTCCTGTTTGCATAGTTTAAAAAGAAATGTCTATGTGTAACCAATGCATTTTATGCTTCTGTACATGTCTGTCAAACACTTCATGCATATAATTACCAGGCTACATTAAACATCAGTATACTAAATTATTATCGCACCAATGAATTCTGTGAAACAAAAGCATATTGAAATAGGTTTTATCCTGAAAAATACTATCCTATTTTCAGGTGACAATATCTCCTTTGAATCAAACTATAAATGTAACTATTTCAATAATTATACTGCCGATAGATATATTGAAAGATGGTTTTTATCTATTTTTTTCCTGGTAGATTTAAATGAATCTCATTTTTCTACCTTGTAGATTTTCAAATGGTTCTCAATTTCTTTTTCAAATGATTCTCTTGAACTTATTTTTTTTCCTGGTAGATTTTCAAATGATTTGCTTTATTCCTATTTTTCCATTACAGATTTTCTGAGATTTTCTTATTTTGAATTTTCTTCCTTGTAGATTTTCAAATGATTCTCTTTATCTCATTTTTTCCTCCTCATTTATTTTTGAATATCTCTCTTTTTCTCATGGTTTCTTCCTTATAGATTTTAAGAATGTCTCTCTTCTTCTCATTTTTTCTTCCTCGTAGATTTTAAGAATGTCTCTCTTTTTCTCATTTTTTTTCTGTCTCATAGATTTTAAGAATGTTTTTCTCTTTCTCATAGTTTCTTCTTCATAGATTTTACCCTTTATTGCATTTTTTTTTCTTCCTCATAGAATTTGAATTTGTAGCCTATTTTTTATGCTTTTATGCTTGTTCCAGGAATAGAGAATGCATGATTTCTTCCATTTTTCTTTTAGCTTTCTTATTTGTTATTTCTTACTTTTTTTCTTTTCTGTGGTTTATGCAAATGATGGATAACAAAGGTTCAACAGAATGAAATTATAATTTTACATTGTTTTGCATTGGTGTCTCAAAAACACATCAATTCTCTTTATCTTTCCTTTCTTGCTCATATATATTTTTGAAAATCGTAATTTTTACGCAGATTTTTGTATGTAGAAAACCCTCCAGTTATTCTATTTATAACTAATACATAGAAATCTGATTTCTGTTAACATGTCATATGTTTATCTACATTTCAGCACAGTTGATTTAACCCACAAACTCTTTTACGCCCCCACCTTTGGAAATTAATTGAATTTAACTTTGTTTCACTTTAACATGTATTTTTACTTGTCAGTGTAGAATAATTATTTGGCAAAGATGTCTAATATAAGGCGCTCTGCTTTAGGAAAAACAAACAATCTTATTTCAATAGTCATTGTAAATAAAAAAATAGCAGAAGAAAGTGCTGTCATTATAAAACACAAATATAATTTTTACAAATGCTATATTGACACTGAGGATGTCTTTGATGAAGAAGCTGACAGTTACTGTATTGATTTAGATCAGACTTCATGGATGTGTTGGCTGATCTACATCCATACTGGCTGCAAAGGCCTAACATAAGTGTTTCTTACAACAGGGCTCACATGGGCATAGACTATAAAACTAGACTACATAGTATCAGTCATAGTCTTTAATATTGAATACCACTTCTAGTTTACATGAATAGTATTAGATAATTAACATTACTGAAAAATTAATATAAAACAGAACTCAAACTGGCAGACCATGAGAGAAGTTGCCTAGAATGGCATAACAAGTACACCATAGATATTAAGTCCAGTGTTAAATAATAATTCATATTCTTTTCAGACACTGGGAGTGAGGACACTGATTTACTGGACAATATGTTTTACGAAGAAGAAAATTGGGGAGTAAGTATAGCTCAAAGATCTGAGACATATTTTATTTATTTTTAGTCTTCTTCCACAATTATTTAGAGAATACCATTCCATGCAGAGCTCTGGTTGTCATGGCAATCAAACAGAAAAAAAACTTTTCTTGCCCAATACTGTTAGTATTTTAAAGTATCAGTTCAAAAGTTTAAAAAGTGTGCACTGTGCACTGAAGAGCATGTTCTGATAGATAGTGGATATATTATGGTGTTGAAATTGCCTATGAATTTTTTTTGAGGTCATTAAGCATTCATAGAGTATGAAGTCCCATAACTCTTGCTTGTATTTGAAAAAATATATGCCTTTTTGGCCTGATAAATTCCAAGTTACAGTTTTACATTCATATTTCCATCTCCAAAACAAATGAAGATATGGGGTGGACTTTCCACAGGACCTTTCGGTTATTGAACAAGGGTAGTAGCAGTAAGTCCCATAACTCGGCATGTATTTTGGCAATAATAGCTATCTGGACTTAAAAAATCCAGGTTTAAGTTTTATATGCAAATTGCTCATCTCCAAAACTAGTAAAGATACTGGAATGAAACTTTTTGAACTCTTTGTTCTGGTTTGTTTGACCATTAAATATACTAAAGGATGGACTGTTAAAGAGAGTTGGTACAGGTTACCTGATACAGGTTCAACTGAACTACAGTAAACACTGTATATAACAAACACCTTGGGGACCATTTAAATTTGTTCCTTGCATCTGGAATATGTTATACCCATATAGCATTTTCATATTAAAAAAAAAAGAAGGAAAAAAATCTTGCCCAGAAAAAATGTTCTGTATGCAGTATTTCGGAGTCATTTTATACAGAGTTTACTGTATACATTAAGCTCATATTCTCACTTTGTTTCAGGATTATCTACAGCTCGGTCCTCTGGAACTGAAGTTATTAAACGTTACCGGGCAACAGATGCCCATACACATACCACGGCAACTAGACGACGAGGAACTCAAGGTCAAGGACTGTAACCCCGATGAATGGCCCGTTACTCAACCTATGCTTAAAGACCTAGTTACGCCCAGAGCGGGGATGGCAACTTGATCGGCTATGTCACTTAACAATGTGTAATCTTTTATGAAGACTGTGATTTCACGAATGGATGTATGAAATCAGGCCAAGCGAGACTGCTGAAGACATTTTAAATTTCAACTGAAGTTTGTGTGATTTAAAAACAAAGAAATAATGATAAATTTAACATCAATAATTAATAATGAATGTTAACTTAGCATGTAAAACAATTGTTAGATGGCAAAGGCATAGAGGAAGGTGGAATTCAGAGAAATAAAGTTTTAAAATCTACAGTACTGGTAATTCCATTTTAATGTATGTATGTGATTTGTGCAGTTTATATTTTTGTGATATGTTTTTGCTACACTCCAAAATGTTGTTGATTTTTTGCTGCTGTTTGTTATTTTCATTATTTGCTACTATATGTGTTGATGTTATCTTTCAGTATGCAAATGTAATGAAGTTGTAAAACTCTTACCAAATTACATAGGAGAACAACATTAAAATTTTCCCTACTAATGAAAATATATGTGAAAGATTTACTTTGTCATATGATCCTAGAATTGTATATTAATTGTATAAGGTCTTTAATGAGATGTGAAAAAAGATGTGACGAGATCTTGATATGAAATTGACAAGAGTTAAAAGTGATATTTTCCTGCATATCAATATTTTCAATAGAGACAAATAAATATATGTATTATCACAGTAGTAGTGTATACTTCTTTGGTATTATTGATGAATGTGATAGCTTGTTATGCCTTCTTTAAACTGCATTTATATTGAAAAGTACATATTAATCATGTCTTGTGTTTTTTTGTGTTTTCTTACTACTGCATTATACTAATGTTACTGATTTAACGAACTGTATAAAGTGTTTGTTGATGCAAATCTACAGCAGTAGGGTAAGACTGGTGAATGACTTAAAAAGGCCTCCATGTTATTTTCATAAATAAATGTGGAATTTTTGGTACATGCGTTTAGTAAGTAAACTTTACTCAGCTGTAAGGCAAGGAATATGTACTTTGTTTCAAAGTTAGCCTTTGTTGAACTTCAGGCATGTTAAATTGAGGACTTCAGTACGAGTAAAATACATCAAAGATGCACATGTTCTTGTATTATCTTTATTTTCAATCAGGATCCCGAGGTCAAAATTGACCCTTTCTGCAACGTGATTGTTGGCTGTATTACAGCCAATGGTAGCCAGATGAGCGATATAGGGCCATCTCACTCCATTTGCGAAAAAATCATGGGAGACAAAACGTAATGTCTTAAAATACCGAAGAGCAGAGTTACCTCCCTCTTTTCTTCTTGCGCCATTTGCACAAAAAAGGCTACAGTATTGTAATAGTAAACACGGTCATAAATACGCGTGATTATACTTCATTATTGTTTCAAATTTAAAACAATGAATCACAATGATATGTGTAATACTGGAAACGATGAAAATCGCTATCCGGCAACCGCCTCGTAGCTATCGTGGCATAGACTAACGACGGGGAATGTGGTCTTAAAAACATAATTATATGGCTACAACATTTGCGCTGCATTAATACAGAGGGACGGCAACTCCACTTCTGCAGATGTAGCGTAGTGGCCGTTCTTCGTCACTTGGTCCAAGTATAGAATAAACGCCAAATTCAGTTATCCAAGTTTTATATCTATTTTTTTTTTTTTATTGTTCAGTAGACTATCTCAACTGGTCTAACCAGTCTACCTAGTCTTAGTCTAGCCAATCTCTAGTCAGTCTCTCTTGCGTCACTCTGGCAACTTAGTCTTGCAAGTCTCTGTAGTCCCCGACCAGTCTCTTTCGACAATATTTCGTATTTATACCGAACTACTCCTAGTGAGTATAGGTTAATTTTGTCATATACTCCTTGCACTAAATGATAAACAATTTAAGAACTGCCACTTAAAATAATATAGTGCAAAATCACCGCATAATTTCTTGCCTGTGACCTACTAATGCTGTTGATGTGAATACCTGTCAAAGCAACTACGCTCCGCAGTGACAGGCCTGAATTCCAAACATTTACGCGTGTCACTAAGCGGCTGCACACAGATGACAAAATTAATGATCACCGTCATAAATTACCCATTAAAAATTATATTGTTATATTCATACGCATCATGTGCATGAGCATTAATTTGTTTGAATACTTTACTGAAATTTATTTCTTCGTTTCGCAGATGACGAGGAAGTGTTAAAAACAATGGAATCAGGGATGTATACGTATTCACTGATAAACGAATGACAACATGAAGACCCTGATGTCATTGACTGGTGCTGGGCGGGTGCAGCAGAAATCTTTTCCCATTCGGGTGCCGGGAGAATGCCAGACAATCCTTTTCTACCTTCTCAGATTGTCGCACGATTCAGACAGCCCTTTTAAGGGCTAACTAGATATTCCATATCCAGGTTTCATTGACTGACGCATTTGACCTACTTAAATATATTTATAGGTATAAATTTGTCACTTCTGGATTAAAAAAAAAAATTAACAGCACGATAGGAGACATGCTGGGGGTCTCATCGTTATTTGACAGTTTAACCTATTGGTGGTTGGCCATTTTTAAAAAACCGTAACAAATAAACTAAAACATTCCTGGTGCAATTAACAGCTAAAATGACACACAACTATATATATGCTGGCAGTTAATAAAATTCTACAGCAATAAATTAAAGCTATAATTTTTGTAAGCAGTAAATCAAAATTACTTTTTGCAATCAAATATACTCCTGGAGGAATAAAGTGATATTATGGTTGACTTAAGCTACTTTGGCAGTAATTAAATACCATACAGCAGTAAATTAAAACTAAATGTAAATTACTGGTAGAAGTCATTAAAAAAAACTTTTGGTGATCAAATGAATTCAAAGACCAATAAACTGCTTAAAATTCACAACTTCATGTCATGATATTAATTAGGGTAAGTTAAATGAACGCGAATATACATATTTCCCAGCTGTAGTTTTTCGACTGCCATGTACTAGCACTGTCAACATTTGTCAATCATATTGTTTAAAGCTGTTAACCTGGGCAAAACTTCAAAAATTATGGGTCATATACTCCATTCTGGACTTTAACCAAAAATTGCAATGATTAAAAAGTCACATTTCATATCATATTTATTTCTTTAAAAACATGAGTCAAATATTATGGTACAATGTATCTTCTTTGCTAATCATGGATTGTTTGGCCAGTAAGAACTCTGAGTCTGAAAGTAAAATAAAACAGCAAAATTACGTTTTTATTTGGAGATGTACAATAATTACATTGTTAAGTTGGTTGATCACTGGCAAAGACCGATACTAAATCGTAAAACGTTAAAAATTGACGGCGTTCTCGTTTTTTGTCTAAAAAAATAGTTGATTATGACTTTAGTTTAGTTCAAATTCCTCAGCTATTTGAGTCCTGTAAACACTAATCATGCCCGGATTGAGGCAAGGAATTTTCGATAGTGTCTCCTCATTTATAACTGGGTAGACTGGGGAATGTGTGACATTAGATGCTCTTCTCAATGCCATGCACACTTCGTGTTGCTGCGATTCGAACCCGGGACCAACAATCGTGGGGGCAAAAGCTCTAACTATTCAACTATGGAGACTCGGAAATATTGGAAATGGGTACATGCGGACAATACGAAGGAAACTTACCACGCCATGTATCTCGCTATTGCAGTATATCGACAGGATTCCAAATGCGGGCGAAATTCCACTCTCAAAGTTGTTATAATTCGTTCTGTCCTCATGAGGTGGAACATTGTCTTGACTACAGCCGTCACCAACAGTTTCACCAACGTTGTCTGCATTGATACTTTCATCTACGTCATCACAACCGCCATCATTAGTAACATCATTCTCACCCGTTCTGTTCTCATAACAATCAATAGCGCCGCTGCCAGTATGAATGGCATCACCATTACTGCTCCTGTTGTCATTTGTCTTCAATCTAATGCCATCGTAGTCACCTTTACAACACGAACTGTTTTTAGCAATTTCCTGAGCACCCTTTCTTTCTATCTCTCCGCCATTACAACCACGCTCTTCTCTGTCCCTGGTGTAATCTGTTTGCGATTCGTTGCTATTTTTATCACTAAAACTATCTGTACAACTTTTGCCCTCGACATCTGTCTTTAAGTCATCATCATTATTATCATTGCATCCGGATTTGCCACTTCCCCTGTAACTTTCTACCTTCAAACTACCATTACTACCACCACTGCAAGTATTTTCATCTTCTATTTCACCAGTTACCTTCGACCATCCCTTTTACCATCATAACAATCATCTGCTCTACTTTCCCTGTAGACTTCTATCTTCAAAGCAGTAACATTACTGCCTAAAATACTTTCTCCACTAGTTTCTCGTTGTCTGTCTGTCTTCAATCCATCTCCATCGCTTTCTCGACGACTACACTCACTACTCTCCCTGTAATAATCCGTCTTCACGCTATCACCATCTATTCCATCACAAGCATTTTCACTTCTTTCCCTTTGACCATCCGTCTTCACGCCATCACCATCTCTAACACCATAAGCATTTTTAATATTTTCTCTTTGACCATCTGTCTTCGCACTATCACAATCTCTTTCTGCACAATCCTTTTCACTCCTTTTCCTTTGACCATCTGTCTTCACGCCATCACCATCTCTTTTATCATCCATGTTCGTCCCACCACTGCAATTTTCGCTACCTTTCCTGCCGTTATCAATCTTCAGCTTGTCGTCCCAATTAAATCCCTTCTTCTCTGTACTATTAACTTCTTCACTGACCTCTTTGTTCTGACGATCTTCAACACCAATGACTTCACAATTATGCTTCTTATGTTTGCTCAAACTAGTATCTCGTTTCGCCCATTCTTCGTTCTTTTCCATTTTCATTTTGGTATCAGTCATTTCTTTATTCGTCCACAAAACCTTTCTCTCCATCCTGTATCTCGGCCCACAGTCATGCTTTCCACAAGTACACACGCTTGGATTAAATTGAACTGTTTCTACTACCATCTTTGGCGGTTCTGGCTTCTTAGGTGGTCCTGAAAAAAGAAACCCACGATTTCATAATCACTAACATGCAAAGCCTGAATAAAATTGATTCTGTCCGAAGAAAATGTCCCTTTTCAAGTAGTTTTACATCGTAGTCATTTTGTATTCCAACCTTAATTAGTGAAGTTTTGCACCTTCTGATTTGGTGCACGTAACATGTCAAGTCTTGCGTTTGACATTGGCGTTTTCAGACGTTATGGAAAATGGCGCTATAGGCTTTGTTGCAATTTATAGGTATGGAAACCGTTGGATCAGGCTGACTTATAACATAAAGAAAGTTTAACACTGTAGAGCTCTTCACGTAACCTTGATCTTTAACGAGCCTTGTTAGAAACTGTTTCATTGAAAATTACGGACACACCATAACCTAATTTGTTCTTGCCATTCAAGTGAATGGAGTATCACGTATCGATAATAACATAGAAAAGTTCACAACATAATCATACATTAATCGGAACTGAAATGATATTTAGGATAGCTGCCTAATGTTTTCTATTGATCATAATTATGAAATATGCATGATGATAAAATTTTAGTCGACAGCTGCTTTATTCTGGTGTTTTATTTTAAATAAACGATGTTCTGTTTCATTCCTGCTTGAGTTTATGTGCGCGATGCTTTATGTTTGGAGTCGGTCTTTAAAACAGGTTTGAGTGAAGTACGGGAAAACTACATTTTGTACGTTAAAAAGAAATGTAAATACATGTTACTTTTATGACCCAAACTAGCGTTTGTTCCAAGTAACTGACCACTGCATGTAAATTTCAATTACTAGTAATCGCTTGGGAATGCACGTATTTATAAAATGAAACCAGATAAAAATTGCCATTTTATCAAAAAAACTTCACATTAGCAGTGCAGTGTGATGCTCCCTACTGTAAATCACACAAAAAAAAACGTCTAACAGCAAACTGAAAATAAAGAATATAAAATTTGAATAAATAAAATACTCACTCCAATGAATGTTGTAAAGCAGATTTGGTTTATACCACTGGTCTCTTGTTTCCATGCTGATATTTGTCATCTATTGCTGTTATAAAACATATGTTGCACTGGATATGGCGCTTCTCTAATGTTGCTATGACTTGTACGTCTCAAATCATATGACGTAAAAAGGCGTCAACACGTCCGGCAAATCTAATAGTGACGTTTGCAATTGCTGTCGTCGACGTCTTTGTAGGCGTTTCAAATTAATAGCTGTTTATATTTTGCGGTGGTTTACCAAAATATAACAGCGGACTATATCCCGATAAGCGCACTGTTCACATAGATTTTCTACCGGATTAACGTCAACATTTAGTCTTTGAAATGCCACACATCAGACATAAGGTGCAGACTTTATAGATTCAGGTTAGCGACATAGATTTATCATGACCTTCTTGTATTATGCTCGTGATGATTGTTTATACCTACAATTTGTCAAAGTAACGTATACAGTACAGTCCGCTCTGTGGAATATTTCAGCGGCATCAGTTTGGAGATGTACGTGTGTATGAAGAACGTTTTACAATCAGGTTTGTAGATTTAGGAACTATTGACCCAGCACAAGATGGAACCCAATGAAACATGCAGTCATTGCGAAGTTAACTTAGTTTCAGTTCTATAGCCGATATTAAATTAGTTCAATCTAAACTAGGGACGACATTCCACGGTCTAACATTATCCCAGCCCCTTGTATTTGTCCCAACACAACTTTTGAACGTTTTGCAAATTCGGCTTGAATATGAGGTCCAGAAATACAACATTTCAAAACAGTTTCTGGCGACTCGTATTTACTTTGTTTTGTATTTGATGGATAAAGCTCCCAGTCTTAAATAAACTATTAGTGACTTTAGATTTGTTTGTCCAGGCTCATGGAGGACTCTCACAACACAACACAACAAAGAAATATCTGTTCTGTTATAAGATCACTGACCACCCTTCGTGGTGGTCATATAAAGGTCTTATTATCGAAATGGTCTTATTCAATGTGTACGGCGTCCATCTTGGCTATTGAGTGTTGGGAGCTATTAAAATATGAAAGCTTGTGAAGCAATCGAGGGTGACATGAATGTGGAAAGTGAAATTACAACAAACAGTGGTTTGAGTCGATGTCTTTTACTAGGATCTTCAGAATTGAAATATGTTTGAAGGACCAGGCCCCAATTTCACGAAAATACGTAAGTAACTGCCCAGCTGAGAACGTTATTTTAAAGTCTAATTGTCTCTGAAAATAAGAATATTTATTGTGTCATTTCTAACGATAGTCTTTTTTTAACGAAATTAATATGTTGAAAGAACAAAAATATTGTAAATTACTAATTGCAAGTCAGATTGAGCGAAAAATTCATTTGAGTACAAGTTAAGAATTTTAAGAATCTTAAGAATTTACTTTGTGTAAATTACTTGCTGATTTGTTTACAGATGAAAAAGCCCTTTCAAACACTAAAAAAAGATAAAAAATGTCTTAAGATTCAGATATAAATCCTGTTTGTACGCATATCTTTATACACCAAGGTCCGTATATTACGGGTCCTGACCAAGGGTTTGCCGTGCTTCTAGCGAAAAATAAAATAGTATGAATCAATCCTTTAAAATAACGAACTCGTGTTTCTCCGAAAAACGCACTTGTTACACCCCCAAAATATAAATACATCCTATTGAAGGGAAGTAACCGTTGGTATTTATGTTGATGATAATAATATTTTTTCTTTACGAACACCGTATTTCAGCTGGTTCTCAATTCTTTGTGTTCTTTCTATGGTACTGTTGAAGCAGACCGCAAACCAATCGGAAACGAATCGTACGACATTCATGAAAATATAGCAAAACCATTTTATGATTTATTCACATTGTTTTAGAATATTCATGCTTAAGTTGGAGTTATTTCAGTGACAAAATTGGTTAATATTGTTTAGTAAATGGAGTCACTTTTCCGGAAAGTAAGGAAAAGTCCACAGGCTGGAAAACATAGCAGTAAGTCTATCTTGTCATGGGCATGGGTAGAACAAAGTTTTAGTCATATTTTCTTTTTTTTCGTACACAAATCGTATGATAGTTAATTAACAACATTTCATGACTTATCAATGTTATGGTTAAATTAATAAAATATCACATGCTTATTTATGGTGTAGGAAACTTGCGAAATCTTATCAGCTGTTCCTATTTTTTACACCCTGTTTTTTTGTGATCATGTGGCATTACAATTTTACTAGCCAAATTCGTTCGGCTCATACATTTGACCAGTTTTTCCTATCTAACATTTTATAGTTGTCAGTCCTCTCAAAGAACGCACATCAAAAACTATCTTGTTAGCTTTAACATCAAATAAGAGTTAGACTACGATTGTACATGCACTAAATTGTCTTTTTTTGACAGTAACATGATTAAATGTTTTCATGTTTTTCACAGGTATACTGTAAAACAAAGGCAGGTTTTTTGCTAGACCAGCTCAAATATTTTCAGTGAAATCATCAGTATTTATATGTTAACAGGCTTGTAACATTGTCCGATCGGGCTTAAAAGCCCTTTTCAAGCTTTTATTGCCCGATCGGGCTTTAATTTATGAAAAGAAACTAACATTTGTACAAATATTTCAAGAAATATTTAATGAATTGCTTTGAAAGTCCTACATATCTTAGCTGGTGTTCCCTTGTTATAAAAACCTACTTTTTATCCAAATAAAACTTACACTTTTTTGCTCAAGACACTTTTTTGCTCAAGAGGCTTTGCTTATTTTACATTAAAAGTATATGGAAAGTGAAAGTAAAAGTGCTAGAATTCTGGCGCAAAAAGTGGCTGATTATATTTGGGCGAAGCTGACTTCTAACATACTGTAATGTTGCATGTAACATATTCTAGGACTTCAGATGTTATCTTTAAAATACTTATCAAAATATTTACCAAAAAGATAATTTCTATTGATAAATTTAAGCCTGATCGGGCAATAAAAGCTTGATTGGGCTTTTAAGCCTGATCAGGCAATGTTACCAGCCTGGTTAATATGTCACCCGTCTGACTTCAAGGAGCAGAACACTTAAATCGACTTGAGAATAACTTAGATTTAGTGAAATTAATTGTTTAATGAGAATTTAATTGATACTGCTATATAAAACAAACAAAAAATGACGATAAAAATGCGTGTGAAAGCTTTTAATTATGTTATAATGTGTGAGGGTAATTTCCAACAGCTGTGTCAGATCAACCGTGTTGTATATCATGCTTAAATCCTTCTTAATTTATGAGACGAAATGGCAATACATGACATTAAATTACAATTTCAAACAGGACTATTTCCCGTCTATTTTTATCGAGTAAATATTACCGACTACTTATCACTATATGTAACTTCTATGTAAAATTCCCGATATATGGTCAGGTTTAACAAATGATTTAGTGTTTGTGGTTAAATAAAATGTATCAAATTGCACATATTTAGAAAGCTAAGATCGTAAGCTTTCCAATGATGTATATATTGTGACAATATCACGAGCAACCATGGCAGTTTTACAAATAGCTTATTTTCTATAGATTATAAGCTTAATACATTCAGTTTACTCGAAATTCAGGGGAAATAACTGTAAACTTTAGTCGATAGACTCGATACACTCCGGATATCTACGCTGTACAGTCTTGAAACTGTAAACTTGTGTATAGTGTTAGAATGATATAATGTAGCATCATAGCATATAAAAAAATATCATATACACTGGCATAAAAATATCTAGATCTACTACAAATGATCAAAAACTAAAATCAATGTTGGTTAATGTAAATGGATGAATAAGAATTTTCCTTCCTTCTGTGAACCAGTCTTACTATAATTTACCAAATGAACCAGCAGATGGCAGGTCCACTTCTGAAGTAAAGTCAGGGTTAAAACTGACTGATGTTGCAATATAAAACACATCTGTTTTACTGTTTTCTATTTTTCACAGAACTTGGTGAAGGTTGGGATGTAAACAGAGAGGCTGTGACTGAGGGAGTGGCATTTTATCTTAAGTATCTCGGTTCCACTCTTCTGGATGAGCTTCCTCACGGAGAAAGCTATGGAGAGGGCGTCAGCTCTAGAGCTGTACAGAGAATTGTTGATATGGTAAGTAAAAGGACTTTAATTTGCTATTTTAGGGTTCTGTTCACCAGTATTCAATTTCAGGTGTAATTGATTTCACAAAGTGATAACAAAGTGTTCAAACTTAAAACAGTTTTTCTAGTCTTAAGAGTTTGAAATGATTTTTGATAAGAATGAAAAATCTTAGTTTCTTTATCTTACTCCCATGGTCAAGAAGTTATGGTTAAGTGGATCAGGTTAATTAGAAAGTAGTTATGGTCGCTAATTAGAAATCACTTCACCTCAATGATTGATGTATAACATTCTCCAGTTCTGTCGTTGATATAAAGAATATGACAATGCTTTCTGAATTTTAGGCCAGAACCCAGGGACGAAAACTCGAAAAAGTTAATCTGAAGGTATCTCCACATGGTATTAAAGTGACTGACATGGAAAGTAAAGTACTCTTAATAGATGTGTCAATTTACAGGTATTTTAAAGCTTTTTTTCCCCAAATAGGTGTTTGCTTTTATGTTTTTATTCGAATGTCTTGAAACAGTTACCATTTATATATGTTCTTGTAAGTAATGGTACGATTATTTAATATTTACACATTGTTCCCTATTGTTTTTCCTTGTTAGCACAATTACGAGGGAAGTTGTTGATTTTAGATAGAAGATTTACAAGTAGGGTAGACGTTCAGACCACTTTGTCAAGGGTTCAACATGCAACAATTGAAAGTCACTTTATACTCAATGTTATTTACAAGTGTATCACACTGAACCCTCGAGATACGGTATCAGACTGAGGCATTGTGGTCGGAAGTCAGTCATTAACATTACTGTATTCATATAGGAAATTGACACTTGTTTTCATTGGAATCCTGTATATGTAAAGGAATTGAATACTTCTTTTCATTGGAAGAGATGACAGGTTTTCATTGGAAAAGATAAAGGATTATGTAAAATATTGGTTGTCATACTACCAACTTACTCATTTGAAAAAGTTACGGAGGACTAGGAAAATGTACACAAGATGCACTAGAAAAAAGCATTCGGAGAGCAATAGAAAAATGTGCTTAGAAGCGCTAGAAAAATGCACACAGGGTTGCTCTAGAAAGATGATCAGCATATCTCTTTAATAATGACTAAGACATGGAAAATCAAAGAATTATTTGCTATTTTTTAAGTTTTTGTCTTAAACTTTTATGTTTGTGTAGTTTCTGTTAGTATTGCATTTCTCACTTTCTTTTCAGAATATCATTTTGTACGGCAGACAAGAACCATGATAAACTTTTCGCATTTATAGCAAGAAATAGTATTAATGAGACAATGGAGTGCCATGCTTTTTATTGTGCAAAACAGAAAATTGTAAGTAAAGACATATAGGTTACACTGTCCTAAGCTTAGCATAAATATATAACCTGTGTAAAAGTATCAAGCCGCAGCGGGGAGCAAAATGGCAACTTAATGATTTGAACATGTGGGTCTGCTTTAATAAGCCTAAGGATTATTTTAGACTGCCAAAAGAGTGCCCTCAAAACAGGACAGGGTGCACTGAGTTAGGGGCAGGGTGTTTTTTGCATGTTTGAGTATAACAAATATCCTTTATTTGCTTTTAGAAGAATGTAACACCTTAAAATGATGAGAATGTTCTTTTATTATGCTAAGAGATGCTTCTCCTAGGATTTTAAATGGTTTCTATATCTTTTAATAAACTGGTTACAATAAAAGGGCGGGAGAGGGGAGAAAAAAAGGACATGGTACGACACCCTGCTATTACGCTCTAGAAAATTCCTTAAAGCCGGTCTAGGGAAAGGGGAGATGTGGTCTATTAAAGCAGGTAGATTTTTAATTGGTTTGGGATATGACGATATAAGTTGCCGAAAGCGAAAGGCTAGTTAATACAGATAACCACTTAAAGGGGCACTCCCTACATCTAGCAGATTATATTTTCCAAACAGAAATAATGTGTTTAATGAACGTAAAATGAGAAATAAATACTATATTAAAAAACAACCTGTACATGCCTCATTTTAGCACAAATAATCAACATAGAGACATTCTGTAATGAATCGCTGTCCACCCAGAAATCATACAACAACTTTACATAGATTATTGAATGTTTTACAGTACTGCAACATGTTTTAAAGCACTGATTTTAGCAATGATGACTGGCATATACAACTTCATATGCAGCTTTAAACATTTAGGTGAAGTAACAATACTTGCAAATATTCTAGTATTGATGCTTTGAATTTATTTAATTTGATACCAATTGTAGGAAGTGCCTCTTTAACCTTAAGGTTAGATTGTAGTTTAGAGAGTCATATAAATTATGTTTGTTATTTTACAGTACATTTCTTAGAGGAAATATATGATTGCATATGGTAATATTATGTGGTGATGTGTGTAGTTTCTTTCTTATTTTTGCAGGCCCAGGCTGTAACACTGACTGTGTCTCAGTCATTTAATCTAGCCAAAGATCAGTGGGAAAAAGCAAAGAATATAAAAAATTCACAGCAAAATACAGTAAGTTGTTGTCATGCATATATTAATGGACATGATGTGGACATATGATACAAGTTTGAATCTTGGTGTCTGCCTTGACAACTTGCTCGGAATTTTTGAAGTGTTACATGTACAAATAAGAACGTTATTTAAGATAATTTAAAAAAGGCATAGGTAGATCTGCAATCTCAATTTGAATACTGTAAACACTCTGTATTAAGTCCACCCTTTGGACCACTAAAAAGTCATAGTAAAGACTCGGTCTTACTATCAAGACCTGTTTACTTTGTAACTGAGCATTTTGTTCTGAAATGTTGGGTCAAAATATGGAAGGCAGTTTTAATATTGTGTGGTCAACAAGGAAACTGAACTGTACCTCATACCAGTTATTGCCTTCATTAAGCAGGATATGTTATAAACGAGTGTTATTGTTTTGCAGAATGTACATGAGCAGAACCAGAGAAGGGCTGAACATACTGCCAATATACCACCAATTCCACCACGGAAGATTCAGTCAATGCCACAGATAGACCTCATGTCAGGTATGTAAGACGTTTTTCATTTAATTTCGTAAAGCCGAGTGTTATATTCTTGTATCCTTCCTGGAACTTTGATGGAGCCGCCTTGGTGCAGTGGCAGCACGTTCCCCTCAGGAGCGAAAGGTCCCCGGTTCAATCCCCACCAGTGCCCATGTAGTGGTAGTGTCCTTAGACAAGACACAGATAATTCCAGTGCCCCAAATTTACTCTTCGAGGTTGAATCTATCTTGAGTGAGTGTCGAGAGCGATGAATATTAGTTGTAAGAACTTGTTTTGCAATCAAGAGTAAACATATTAGTATAAATTACTTTGTTGTCCATGGAGTTAAAATTGAGGTCTCTCACACCTCACTGCTGATAGTTCCAGAGTCGCAGATTCATTTATTCCGGGAAGCTATCACACTTGTTGCATGTTCTCACATGGCATAACTTTGTACTCTTTCTACTGTTTCAGAGAGTCATCCACGTTTACCAAAACCAGAGAGTTCCAGATCACTATATACCAATGTCAAATCATCTAGTCCTAGAGAAGGTTGGGTAGGTATCTGTTAACTAAATGTCGTTTTCTTATAGTCATTTTGCTGCATAATTCCTACCTTGGTAAATTTCTAATACTGTCGTGTTGTCTATTGGCCTCTTCAAATGATGATTTCTGCTGATCTCTTTACAGTAAGTGAAAGCAGCAAATCTTCGCATTTTATAAACTTTAATACGCTTAAACTAAGAAAAATTTCTGTTGAAATAAATCGCAAAGAAAGGAAGAAAGGTAGTACTTTAGGACTTGATTGGGCCACTTTTGGTCTGTCATTATAACTGAATAAGTAAGGAACAGGTAGAGACTTTTCTTCATTTCTTTGTAGCAAACTTTTGATGAGTCACATGAGAATAATCAAGTCAATTTTAATCTTGGAGATGATGGTGATAATTTGGACGACTGTTTTTCACAGTAAGTGAAAGTTACTATAATTTTAGTAGTTAATTGTCAAGGAATTAAATGGTTAGTTTGTTCAAATTTATTCTAATTTGATTACGAAGAACTTCAAGAAAGCTCCGTAGCTTTTTTAATCGCTCTCAAACACGCAATCTAGATGTCATCACACTCGCATTAGAGGCAGCAAGTTTTCAATGCTGCAACCCATTTAGAGCTGGGTGGACTGAAACATGTTTGACTTAAGTGTCTGCCCAAGAACACACTGTATCCTCGGGCTTGAATTTGAACCTGGGACTTTCTGTTTCGGAGGCGAAGGTCCCAACCACAGAGCTATCAAGGCCCAATTGTTGGTGCATGAAAACTAGCTTTTGGGACTGTGGAGAGCTGATACAAATCGGACACCAGAACTGCTACCCCATGGAGACAGGTCCGATAAAAATATAGATAAGTCATGTTCCTTTATAAAGGCTTATTGCATGTACTTTTTTGTCACTGTGGAGTAGGGGCATAGTTTTTCAACTTCGGTGACCATCCTAAAGTTAGTTCTCCTCAAAAAAACCAATTCTTCATTAATATTAATGTTTTTACAGTAAATGAAAAGCTATATTTACAAATTTATTTCAGATTAGCAGAAAATCGAAGTCGAAAACAGTCATTCCCCACCTTTTCAACTGATTTATGCCAGGAAGACCTGGATGACAGTGTAACTGACTATCTCGATGGCAAAAAATGTCTGGAAGCATTTTCTCGGACAAAATCATTAGAAGATCTTATGAATATCTAGCTAGTTTTGTTATAAAAATGTTTCTGGTTACAAATTCAGTTAGTTAAAGTTTGTGAGCTGTTCGTGTAATCAAAACTGTGTCTTGTATGATATATTATTATCTTCTTTATATAAGTTCAGCTGTGCAAAAACCAATATTTGCGACCAGTACGGATTCAGATCAACCTGCCTGTTGGTACAATCTGAGCTGGATCTATGTTGTTCTCTATATTATCATATTTAAGCCGAGTTACAATATAGCACTTGTTTCTCTCTTCTTTTTTTTGCAATGTCTAAGTATAATAGTGTTGGTTTTTGCACTGCATGGCTCATTTAGAGAAGCAGCGCTGAAATAATATCTATTGTTGATAAGTGCTTATCATTTACACTGTTGAAGGCTGATATAATTTGGCATTTTTACCCTAACCTTTTCAATAAGCTGTACGTACTGTTTGAAGATGATAAACCATTCTAACGCTATTAGCAATTTTACATTGTTTCTGATATTGTTCACATCACTTAAATTTGCAACAATGAAATACGGTAAATACACCGTAATTCACAAATATCGTAACGATCAGTAATGATTAGATTTTAGAGCATTGTGCATTAAAATAGGGTTAACTGTTTAGTGATTTTGACATTTGTGACAGTATATATGGGGTTTTTAATGGTCACAAACAGTTTTAATGGCTCTAGCTAACGTTATTTTGACTATTAAAAACCATATACAGTTGTAAATATCAAAATTACAAAACAGTTTAGCCTATACATTTATATTCATTTGGTATATTTTCATTGAGAATACCTATCAGCAGTGTCTAATCCTATGCAAAGAAGGAGAAACTTGGGAGGGTCATAGTACGATATTCTAGAATTGTAACGTTTGACCATGAGATCTCAATCTTTATTAAAACTTGTGTTCCAATCTTTACTTTTGTGTTTATACACCCTTACATTTAATACTCCAAACTTTTACAGTGGGTTTTTCTTTAGGCTAATTATACCTTCAGCAGATTTGATGGCTTATGTTGTATTTGGCATGGTATAGTAATTGACAAACTTGTTTTTTTTTTCATGAAAGTATTATCTATCTTACTGTTGTTTATTGTCTAAAAATCAATGGTTTGTAGTTCTGATGCTCAGTCATAAACCACTAATGTCTTTGGACTTCCTAGTTAAGTATTATGCATGGGAATTCGTAAGCCTTGTTTATTAAAAAATGAGCAATGCTTGAATTGTCATTATTTCTTTAATGATATATGAATCTCTGTTCAGTTTTTATTGAAATTAAGCAATTTGCTACACACAAATCTGTTTTGAAAAATGGTTGTGTTCAGATCTAGGTAATCTCTTTTGGGTATCAGTTTATTTTGAAAGTTTATAGGAAAATATAGTTTCTCTTTTGAAATTTGATTCGGTAGTTATGTAACTGGAAACATTTTTAGCCAACCTGTATAAAAAGATTGAGAGCTATTCTACTCGCCGTAGTGTCAGTGCCACACTTTGGTTAAAGCACTTTGTCAAGCCCCATACATGTAATGTTTGCATGAATTTGGCAAAATTTACTTCCCTTTTTTGCATTCAAGTTGCTGTCACACAATCTACTGATATGATTTTCGTCTTCACGAAAAATCTAGCGAAAGATTAATTTCACATAGATCTACTATTAAAGAATTCTCCTTTCATGAATAAGTCTGTCTGCTCACAAAATGCGAAATTTTCGTCACACGAAAAGTACCTAATTTACAGTACTGCACTGAGACTTCACACAAGTCATTGACATGCTTTACATGCCGGGAGGAGCAGAACTCTTGTATTTATATAATTACACTCCTGTTTCCACTTAAAAAATTCTGCTTAAAGTTTAGTACACAAATTGTTAACTTCAAAACCATTGCAAATAATAGAATGAAACTTCACAGTTGTGAATAAAAAAGCTCAACTTTCTGAATTGAATTTCTACATAATTTTGCCCTGTCCGCAGATTTGCTTTGATTTTATAAAGAGCGTTGAATAGTTGAGCATGCCGTCACACAGGCATCTCTTTGTTTTGTAGCACTGTAGTGTTAGCCAAAGCTGAATATTTGTGTATATTACACAGAAATATATACCGAAGATTTTTATAATTAGCGTAAAGGGTATTTAAGATATACTCATGTGATATTTATAGAATGCATACTACTATGTAGAAATTATGTTAATGGCATTTTATGCAGTTAGATAATCAGTTAATTTATTTTGTTTCACTTCCAGCATTGTTAGTAGTGTTTTGTTATACTTCTTTATGCAAAAGAGGAGTTCAAATGATTGTGGGTAATTTTTTTTTTTTAGTTGTTAAGAGGTTTTTATTGATAATTTTTCTGTCTGAAAATGATCATGATAATAAATTGTTAATTTATTATATCTCCCCATAAAATACAGTCTCGGTATTGTTCAATTTCTTTTATGAATATGGTTGAGACTGATCAACAGTTTATTGTTCAGGCAAAATAATTGTGATCCTAAAATTGCAGATACCGGTAATTAGGGGGTAAGACTGATTATGGTTTGTCTTTGATATGTTTGCAACTGTTGTGAAACTGCCTCAAGATAAAGTATGTTAAGCAGGTAATCTTTCCCTCTCAACTTATCAGGAGTGGAGAATGTTGCATATGCATTGTTCACTATTTTGTGTAGTACATTTGTATTCACAGTTTCCAAAAGTTTGGTATTATAAGTAAGTGTGGCAGACTTTATAGATGGGGGGAGGAAGGACACTATGTGCTATGAAGGTTAGATCATCTTAGTATTTTACTACACAGGGTTATACCCCCTTGTATCACACCTTGTAGTATGGTGCAGTACAAAAGGATCTAACCTAGTTGCTCAATTAATTTGTTGTGTGAACATGGTGGTTGTGAGAAGAACATCTTATATTCACCAGTTTTGTCAAGATTTCAAATAGCTACGGTGTTTAGAATCACCAAACAACTGTATGCAGCTAACAAACATCTGTTCAAGAAAATACGGGATTGAAAATGTTGTCTGTGGCAGGGAGGGTTAAAAAGACATTTTTATTAATAAGATAATGCCCTTTTTCCTGATTCTGCACTTATAAATTGGACAATTTAAGATGAACGTGAATTGGTTGTACAAGAAATAATTCAAGGATTTTCCAACCCAATGAACGATGTAACTTTAACAAATTTTTGTGCAAGCTTTGTGATAAAAATGACATCTTTGAGACTTGTGCCTTTTAGGTATGGTTAAGAAATTACATGGTGTGATTTTATGTACCATTAAGTAAGAGCCACAGATGTAGTAAGATCTATTATTATCATTTCATTGATTTGCTAATGACATTTATTATCAAGAATCTCTGTTAATATTTTTACTACCACAAAGAGATGTAAATTTCAGAATTCATATGTTTTAGTCTTTTGAAAATTTACATCTAAACTGCCATTGTTGTGCCAGATATTGAAACTTTTATTTTGAGTCCAGTCATATTACTGGCTTTCGATAGGCTAGATTTAAATTTCAGCAGCCAGTCAAAAGCGAGGTACTCTAGAATGATGTATTACACAAGATCTTGTATAAAAATCATTTTTCACTAATGTTTTGTTGTTTCACATGAGTTTTATTTTCAATAACTCACAAAACACAGCACTTGAAAATTTCATTAAGCAAAGTTTTAAACACCATTTTATGAAAAACCATATGATATTCAGTAACTTCTTCCATTTCTTTTCTGTTTTGAGACAACCCCCATGTCTTTTGAAGTCAATGGGTCATCTGTCAAGGACACAGTGATATTGAACAGTAAAACTATTTCTGATCAGTAACTTCAGGGTAACAAGATGCAGTCAAAGCCCAGCAGATGACCTTGGTAGATCAAATGTCAAGGTCACTGTGACCATGAGCAGTAAAAGCCCATCAGATGACCTTGGTAGATCAAATGTCAAGGTCACTGACCATGAGCAGTAAAATCAGTCATTTAAATAGGAAGAAAGCCATTTTGTCAAGTTTCCTAATAATACTGCCCTCAGCATTGGCAATACATAACAGTGCAGTTTGATCTTATTCTTATGCACACAGTACTGTGTCCTTATCTTGAGCGGTTGTTTAATCATCAGCATTCATTTATTTTCATACAGCAGAGCTCAGTCTGTGTACTGTATATTTAATGTGAACGTCCACTTTTAGAGGAATGAAACTGCTTTTACTGAATGTGTGAGTATCTATATATTCATTTAACCACTCATTTGAGCTCAGAGCTCTGTTGAGCTTTATACTGGCTGATGTATTGTGGCCTAACATTAGTCAACATTTTCAGTATGTTAAAATCTCGGTCCATTTGCCATACATTATTGAAATAGATAATTTACATGTACATTGTACTTTCGTTGTGTTCTGTGTGTAATGTACAAAAACAGTATGACCTCGATCATCTTGAGGGTCTTCCTTAGGGTTTGAAGACACCTCTATTTTAGTAACAGTCTGTTTAGAGTGAAACCTTAGAAATTTGAAATAGTTGTACTACCATCAAAGGTCAAGTGTTGGGCCCAAATTTTGATGTGGAAACATTTTTGACCCTTAAATGTGTATTTTGACACTGGTTTGAAAATTCTTTTGCCTTTTTCAGTACTTGTATCAAGTAGTGGCAAAGGCAACAAGTTTGCATAATGTTCTAAACCATACATCTCATGTCTATAAACATTTCAAATTCAAGACAGATATGTATGTCTTGACTATACTTTTAAGACCTGCTGCAGTCGTTTTACATACAGTTTAGTTTCATCTGTAGAACGATTATCTTTAAGTTTGTGTTACTATTGCAAACTTGTGATAAATTTAACTGGCATAAAGATGATAATTTTTATGCCCCCGAAGGGTGGCATATTAAAATCGCACCGTCTGTCCGTCTGTCCGTCCGTCCGTCCGTCTGTCCGTCCGTGCGTGCGTCCCCACTTACAAATTCTGTCCGGACTGTAACTTTGTCATGCATTGAAGGTTTTAAAATAACTTGGCACACATGTCTAGCACATCAAGCGACGTGTCGCGTGCAAGACCCACACCCTACCTCAAAGGTGAAGGTCACCTTGGAGTATGAAGGTTATGGATCCTCTATATATGCACACTTCGTGTCCGGACTGTAACTTTGTCATGCATTGAAGGATTTTAAAATAACTAGGCACCATGTCTAGCACACAAGCACTGTCGCTGCAAGACCCACGTCCCTAGCTCAAAGGTCAGGTCATACTTAGAGTTTGAAGGTAATGGATTCCTCCATATAAGCATATATGCACACATTCGTGTCCGGACTGTAACTTTGTCATGCATTGAAGGATTTTAAAATAACTTGGCACAAATGTCTAGACATCAAGACGACGTGTCGCGTGCAACACCCACGTCCCTAGCTCAAAGGTCAAGGTCATACTTAGAGTTTGAAGGTAATGGTTCTCTATATAAGCAATATGCACACTTCGTGTCCGGACTGTAACTTTGTCATGCCTTGAAGGTTTTAAAATAATTTGGCACAAATGTCTAGCACATCAAGCGCGTGTCGCGTGCATGACCCACATCCCTACCACAAAGGTCAGGTCCCTTAGGTTTATGGTATGGAATCCTGTATATATGCATACTTTGTGTCCGGACTATACTTTATTATGCTTTGAAGGATTTTAAAATAACTGTGCACAAATGTCAGCACATAAGCGGATGTGTCCTGCAAGACCCAAGTCCCTATCAAAGGTCAAGGTCCCTTAGTGTTTAAAGTAATGGAATACTGTATGCTGTTCTCTGTCATGCTGGAAGGTTTTAAATTATAGCCTTTATTGAGCAGGAGGGCACACTGTGAGGCACCTCTTTCGGTGGCATTCGTCACTTGGGAGGGACAGCTCTTGTTTTTTTCATTTACGAGATTGCAGCCTCAACAATCCCTTCTAGTTCCTAAAGTTCTGGTCAGAACTCTAGGGAGCAGTCACATTAAAAGTATAAATACACTGAATGAAGTTATCATTATAATAAAATTCAAAAACTTATTGACTGAGAAATTTATCAGTCATTCAAATTAAAGTGGTATTTGGTGACAAAAGAGAAACAGCTTTGTTTGCTCCATAAAGCACGTAAGTGACCAGTATCGGTTTCGTTTGTGTTCCTGTCATTTTTATTGTGTATTACACTTTCTACCCTGTACATCACTCTTTTCAGTATACAGTAAAGTTGTTATACTAAACGTAAAAAAAAGTATTCATATGTTACAAGTGGACACATAGCATGTAAAGCAAAAAAATAATTGATTTAGAAGTAGATAATCTACTGAATACTTTGTTTCTAAATGAGCCAACTGAAAAAAAATCACAATTTTCATTTATAAAAGCAACATTAATTGTTACTATATTTGACTTTCCATGTTAGCAATTCTCTGTATTTAAGTTCACGTCGATTTCATATTGCTTGCATTTAAATTAAAATCGATTAAATACAAACCAGTGATCACATGTGTGTCATTATTTGTACTTTGGTGCTGACAATTTCCTTGCCTAGTTGTTAATAGGACCATGTGCTGATATGCAATGTACCCCAACAGCTTCCTGGTGATGTTCATGTCTGTTGTTTCCAGTTTATAAACATTGTGTATGTTTGTGGGCTTGAATTGTTTTTGTTTTAAAACTGTTTACAGTTGGCCTATATGTTTTCTAAAGTTTTGCAATTGGTGTGGTGTATACAACTTTGCTGTACGAACCTGGGTATGCAATTGCTTTTGTGCGGTAATATTGGCTGTACACGCAATGTCTTGAAACTGGTTCACCAGAGGGTGCAACAAAATTCCTAACTGGGATCCTGAATGAAAGCTGTGTTTGCCACAAGTTTGCTGAATTTTATGGAATGTTTTGGCCCAGTAATTCATGTTTTTTTCTACTTTCTGCAATAAAGAAATGTATGTTTAAGGTGTGAGTTTGTTGTGTATAGTTTTATACCATGAACAGTTTCTTTTGTCTTCTTATGTTCACATATAGTGGCAGCTTTAATTTGTCTGTTGGTCATACACTTCTGTGGAACACCACTCTTGATACTTACCTTGCATAGAGACTTGCTTGCAAATATATTTCCATCCTGTGATTTTGTCAGAGTAAGTATAACTAGAGATTATTTTTCATTAAGAAAACATACGTCTCAGACCCCTATGACCTTGAAATATGACCTAAAGACCTGAAATTATAATGTGCACAACTACAATTCATACTGATGCCTCCTGCAGTTTTATGAAAATCCAGCAAAGGGGAAAAAGAGGAGTTGTCAGGACAAATTTTGTGACAGGCAGACAGACGGACAGATAACACAAAATCGATATAACAATACTACTTCATGCTTGGAAAAAAACAAATTGCAAGGACCACAAAGCTGATTAAGAACAAATGATTTATTTATTTACTGGTACAAATAATTTCATCCCTGACTTAAAATAGTACAATGTGAACAATATATAACTGATTTTCATATACCGTAGTTTCTACAAAAAACTGCTCACAAGACTGTGTTACAACATGAATAAACATGGTCCATAACTTATCATGATCTACTCATGAATTATCATTGTGTTAAATGAGTTAACCTTGTGATCAGACCAGTAGATAACTGTGTGATTCCTGACTTAAAAATACACATTGTGATTTAAATGTTAACCATGTGTCTTATACATTAACATAATGATCCATACCCTATGATTTGATCTGATAGATTAAGTTGTTCTTATGATCTCATCACAAGTTAATCTTATGGTCCATGACTTCAGATTAAGATATCCAATGCCCATATCCTGACCCTTAACTCGACAGTTTAATCTGATCATGAACTTATATCCTGACCCTTAACCTGACAGTTTAATCTGATCATGAATTTATATCCTGACCCTTAACTTGACAGTTTAATCTGATCATAAAGTAACACTATGATCCACAAACAACCCTGTTTGTCACTATGTGGCCAGCACAATCACTAAAAGGAAACACTTTAAAGTACTTTCATGGTGCAGTCGCAGACCAGTAGCTCCCTCTTGAAATATATATATCACAGTAAAGGTGTACCTGTAAAACAGAGAAACATCCTGTGTAAATGCAAGGGTCTGGCTGGATATTCTGAAAAAGTTGCAAATCTACATACCTATCTGTGTTAAAAAATCATATCTAATTGAAAGGTTCAGTATTTTCTTACGTCCCCTACATAACTAGTGATTGATGTGCACTATGTGAGAACTATATGTAGATCTACCGTGGAAAGGAATCTGTACAAACATGTATAACACATACTTCCCAATCCATTGTTCTTGTAACTGTAAATGCGACTCAAACTGCAACAATTGCATTCACATAAGTAAATACTAAATGAATTCTTTTGTCTGATTATACTTTGACATCAACAAATGAATGATAGTGTTTTATGGCACATAGACTTCCAAGGTCATTTAGTACGCATTAAAATTTTTGTATCAAAAAAGTAATATGCCCGAGTAGTGTTAAATGTTGAAACAGTTTATCCCATTGGCGTGCGGCCACCTCCTTGGTGGTTAGAGGCACCACTTGCATAGGGCTTAACAATGTCTGCAGGGACCTCAGTTCACCAAACCCATTTAGTAACATTTTACGATACATGCAGGGCAACACACATAATGGTTGCAATTCTGACCCCTATGCACTAACCCCAACCAAAGTGGTATCAAAGGGGCATTAGAATAATTAAATTTTTTACCTCATTCATACATGTCCTGATACATTTCTTGCCCTAATCGGATATATTCAGCCTTCTCCTCTAGAGACATTCTGGCTACCATCTCGTCTGTTACATCTGACAAAGGAATTTTACTTCCTGCTACAGTTACCATGGCAACCTCCTCTTCCTCATCACTTTCTATTTCTGCCACACCTGCTAGCATAACACTCAAAGGTTAATGAATTCTGTATAAACAATGTAAGACTCCGAACTTGCTCAATTGATGAAAATACATTTCAACTTTTAACCTATCCATTCTAATACAAATGTCTGAAAATCACTGCTTTTGCACATTTTGATGTTTTAACAGGAGGAAAAACTTGTGTTAATGGAGATATTCTGTCAAGCAAACAATGTTACAACACATTATAATTAACATGTGTATGAAATGCATATGCAAAAAGTGGCTATAACACCACATGCGTGTGGCAATCTCTCAAAGACCAGCAAAAAGTCCCCTCCACCCCAAAATGTTTTCTTGCTAGAATACTCTTTTATCTTATTTCTTTGATATTTGTTTTGCTAGAATAGCATTCTGTGTTATAACTTCTGCAAAATATTTGAATATGTTGGTGTCCAAGCATTTTGCCAAACATATCCTGAGGGATTCTGCCGCTGCCATCACATGAAAAAATGCAGTAAAATTACAAAGTATGCGGAGTGTCTCTGATGTCGAAGTATTTAGATTTAAATGTTAAGAATACGTGTTTTTAAATACGTGTTTTTCACAGACTTCTGCGCATGCGCGACATAAATGAATATCGACCGTATTAACGAAGTGCTTGAACCAGTCTGTGTGACACATAACTTACTAATCTTTTACCCTGCTGGTAGCAAGTGATTCTACCTTTGCGACTAGTGCAGACCAAGATCAGCCTGCAGGTACGTACACTCTGATTATGATCTGTACTGTTTGGATTCCCAATTAGTAAATAAGGCCATCTGAACTATTAATAACAGTGAGAAAACTGAAAAGTGGACAAGTCTCTAACAGCTTAAGCAAGATACGAGTTATTTGAAAAAAAATCTTGAAACAAACATATTTGGATGACTCAATCTGCAACAGCTACTTAAAAATCTTTCAGGAATAATTTTGCTCTCACAGGCTTGTTAAAGAATTAATTTTTTAACTTTAACGATCATGGTCTACATTGTTTTCTTTAAAATTGGTGTATTTTCAATGAACACCCCTAAAAAAGTGGTACTGTCCAAATTGAAACATGGACAATCTCATTTCTGAAATTCTGCAACGTAAGGAACAAATAATGTGAAAAATGACTCGCCTTCTGCAGACTGAGCTGGAGGTAGCGCAGTTTCCATGTCGCTATCACTGCTGTCACTCTCTTCGGCATTTGGTGCTCCAGGAATCACCGCCGGAACTGTCATGTTGGTCTTCTTCTCATGAATCATCAACAGATTCTCAATCTCACGATTCACATCTGTTCGGTTATCCGAATTCTTACTTGATATAATATAGTCATCTGATGTTATCTGCAAGATAAATTAGAAATTCATTTACCTACACATCTAAAACTAGGTCAAATTTCAAATAACTTGAAAACTATCAGTAAATCGATTGAAGTAATTGCCACCTTTCATCAATTAAAACCTAGCATGATACATGTACCACTACTTCTGTTATCCATTATCAGCTTTCTACCCACAATGCCATGCTTTTATTACACTGTACCTCATCTTTAATTTCCATGGGAACGCCTTCCACTGTACTCTCCTTCATCCAGATCGGCTGCTGTTTGGGGGCTTCTTTTTCTTTCTTTTGGTCCTCTGTCAAACTCACACTCACTGATGTATCTGTATAACCAAAGTTTGTTGTGTATTTTGTAGCATCGCCACTCCATTTGTCTAAACCTGATGATGACTTTGAAGCCTTTGCTCTAGAAAAAAAGACTTCGGCCAATAACAAAAGTTTCAAGGAATTATAAAATACAAAATATACATGTAGTGTTCAGAGTCTCTCTTTGCACTTTCTGAATGTTTTCATTCATTCAATGATCCATCAGCAAATTGTGACAAGTATATGTACCAGTATATATTATTTACTTGTCTATTGACAAATTTGCTCCAAAGAAATTTCTGAATCATTCGGTCCTAAGAATGAAAGAAAGCAATATCATTTTCTTGAAATTCATGAAGTTACTATTGATAGGTTAAGACAGGGAACCAACCTGTGTGATGACTCCAGATCTGTTGGTTCTAGTTCTATGAGTTCTGGTACCAGTCTTACATCTTGAAATACATGAAGTTACAAAGTTTAGGTGAAAACTGGGTACAAACCTGTGGGATGACTTGAGATCTGTCGGTTCTGGTTCCATGAGTTCTGGTGCCAATTTAACATCTTCACACTGTCTCAGCAAGTCATATATTGGCTGTATTTGCTCATTAAACTTTGCAAGTAATGTCCGAGCATCTTTCTGGTTTATTGCACTTTCATCTTCAATCACTTCATTTTGACAGATTGTACACCTTCAAATAACAGGTAAAACATATATATATGTCCCAGATCAACACCTCTACTTTCTGATTTGTTCCGCACATCCCCGACCACCACCGCTACCGATTTGTTTAAATATGTATTGTAATTTTTTTATTAACTTAAATGGTATCAAAGATTTTCATAATTCTACCTCCCTTTATTTCTGAGGATGCTTAACTTAATGAGACTGTTCGCAGGAAGCTACAAATAATATAAAACAAAGAGAAATTACTTGAAAGTTTGTGTGAAGAAATCAAACAACTGATCTGCTTCAAGATCTGTGAATGTTTTCTGACAGTCGTCACATCTGAATGAAGCCCGACTTGTGTTATCACGTTCTTCCATCTCTATTTTTTTCCGCACATGATCTAGTTTATACTTCACAATATTAACAAACATAATGTAACTTATAAAATAATAATTATGCCGAGTAGTCCGACCCTCTGCATCTGTTTCTACTCTCATTCGCACTTTGATAAATTTTTCAATTTTCAACGTATTTATCACAGCTCGAAGTTGTTTTCTATCAAATTTTAACAATTCTAGCATGTCGTCTTCTTTCATACATGGGTTTCTTACAAGCATGTCTATTACTAGGGCATGCTCTATAGAATAAAATCCACGTGCAACAAGGCGCACCAGTCTCTTCATACTTTGTGGTACCTCTGTAAGAACTTCTGAATCCATTATGATCTACTTTTGAAACCTGAAAATATTGAAATATTCTTTGGTAAAACATTCATTAGTACAATGTCACATGCATGATCTAGTAACAAAACAATGCTACAGTCCTGCTTAACAATAAAGTATAACTAGATCTACAAAAGCAGTGGAATACAAAAATTAATGATTCACACAGTGACATTAGACAAAATATTTGTATTAGTCACAAAATATTTGTAATTATCCAATCCATTAATCTGCATCTGTCTCTTCAACCTGTGTCCATCAGGGGTTTAGGTAGCCTAATTCATTTGTCTCATCAATCTAAAAACTATCTCGCTGGCTTCAACGTTGAATTTGCCAAGGGTCTTGGCAATTTGACCTGCAGAGAAATCCTAGGGTCGCCACTATAAACAATCTTAATTACTCAAGTTACCTCTGACAATCATGTAAATAATAACATTATACTAATACTGTGCATTTATATTTGTTGGCATGGTTTTTTGTTGTTTATCATGTCATAAAAAATGACAGCTTTGTGGTTTTTATATCATTAATTTCAAATGAATGACAAATTCAGGTACTGGTCATGTGGATGTAATAAATATAAATATAAAGATTGAAGTTAAAGTTCTGAATGCCAAGGCATATTACTCGAGAATTCTCTTGCAGTTGCAGTCGAACGGTCTGGTTCGAATGATCTTGGGTACGAATTTTCTCATTCATAAAATTTATTTCATACCCGTTACCTGGCTACACTAAACCAGTAAGGTTCCTAAAGACTCGGTTCAGGCATTGAGATTTTTTTAGTTCTGAGAAATACTGCGTGACTGAAGTTTACTCGAAAAACGGCAGCCCGTAAACTATGAAGTGGATCTGAAACTGCTTTCTTTTGTTCCGAGTTCTTTCCCCTTACTGTACATTTCAACAAACGCTTGCACCATGTAAGCGCTTTATTTACCTCATCCTGAGTAATCGCTTCCGGATTCGTAAAAATCATATGAGACAACAAACAAATTCATTGATTATTCACGACAGGTGCAACATAGTATCCAGCAAACACTGTGAAATTCGACCACACATTTTAAAGTAAAGTTTTGACAGAAACATCACGATGTCCTTTTTCTCCAAGAAACCAACAGTTGAACGTAAGTGAAACCATAGGAATCTGAAATATTATCAATCCACTTTATTTTTATTATTTTTTAAAGAAAACCAAATAAAAAAGTACTCATTGGAATTGTCGGCCTCAATTCATACGTCATGAAACATGTAAGTAAGTTCATTTAGTTGTAATAGTGGCCAAGTTCTGGTAGCAGCACACTTTGTGGCGGACACAAATTGATCACAATTGTCTAATGGTTGGGATATAGCCAGTCTCTCAGACGGACAGAAGATGGTCAGATATAACACGTTTTTGCGTATTCTAGGACACCAGGGTTTGAAAGTATCAACTAAATAATTGAACAACAACCTCTGCTGATACTACATTTATTGAGTGTGAATAAAATATATATTCGAAAGTTATCTTTATTTAAATTGAACCGTAGATATTGAAATATTTAAGATGGATCTGTTGAAATGAATTTTATATATAAATTAAACTGAGAGGAGATTTACTAAACAATTTAAATCAGTTTATAAAGAAGTTGACACTGAGTGTCGTGAGGACTAAGTCCTATTTTATTTTCAAGACTAAGTCTTGTACGGAACTGACCTTAGTGGCCAGAACCAAACTGATATGAAAGTAATAGTGTTGTTGTTTATATAGACGAAATAAAGAAGATGACATGAAATTCTCGTGCACCAATAAATGATTGGTTAGAAAATGCGTAACAAGTTTCAAGCTTGAAGAAATTACCTTATAAACTTTAACCAATGAAATACATCGACACAGAATTCTTGACCAATTAAAACCTATAACTCTCAATTACGAGGATTAACATATGGAATGAAATTTAAACTAAAAGGCAAACTAGGTAAAATATCTGTCCTATTACACAGTCAACGCAATTTAAAATTGATCCTTGACAGTTTCACTAAACCCCAAAGTAGTTGTTATGAATAAAAGTGATTATATGGGTGGGATTAAATTTATGTATCTTGTTATCGGGTTCAAAAACCTAACAAATGAAATTTGAATATATTGGTGGGGTTAAACCCCCGCACATGCTCTGTGCGTATGTAGTGTTTACATCAGGTCGTAGCATACGGATAGAGTGCCACTTTGTTAGTGCAACGGATGTTACTCGGCTTTTATCTTTGAACTGTATACACAAGTTGCAACTTTAGTTTAAATCGGTACAAAATCATAGACTCAAAAACACTGAATTGTCAATAATCCATTTTTCAACCCTTACTGTTTTATATTCTTGTAATTATTATGTACCTATTCTTCTGTCATCCTTGCAGAGCAACTGAAATCAAATGACAGGGTTCTGAAAAAAACACAGAGAGATTTGGAGAGAGACAGAAACAAAATGGAGCGTGAAGAAAAGAAGCTGGTAAATGTTGAAATGACTTTAAAATTTATAGCACTCTGATTTTCATTAATTGTGTGGGTTAAGTAGATGTGGAGTCGCCTTGGTGCAGTGGGTGAGCAGTGGCCCTTGGATCTTAGGGTCCCGCATTCAATCCCCACGAGAGCCCAGCTTGTGGTAGTGTCCTTAGGCAAGACACTTCTACTTCTACCACATAATGGCCACCATCAACAAATTAATTATACTGCCATGTAGACACAGTTAATTCCACATTTCCTCTCTCTTCGTGCTTGGTTCCATCTGGAGTGAGTCTCAGGAGCAATTACTTTAAGTTGTGAGAACTTGTTTCGCAATTGAGATTAAATAAACAAGTATAATATTAAGTATACAAATTTATTAAATCTCTGTGATAAGTAAATTGCCATTCATTTGAAATTAAAAATATGAAAACCACAAATTCAAGTTCTATAAACAAAAGGAATTCATGCCAACAAATGAACCATAAATGTATTCATAGTACAAAATGTATTAGTTTTATGTAATTATTGAGCTAAATTATTTTCTAAGTGAACTTTCAGGAAGTTTATATTTTGATGTTTATCTAGGTTTCTATAAGTAAGGAATGGAAAATGTAAACTTCTGGTACTATTACTGGTAAACTGCAGTGGGTATTTTAATAAAATTAATTTTTTGTTTATCTTTACTAAATTGATGGTCATTGTCAGTCTGTTGGTTTAGTCTAAATTTTAACGGCGGTGACTTTCTTGACTCTCATGTTTTGAATATAGAAAGATATTTTTTCAAAATGTTACTGTAGGAAGATTAATTATGCTTAGTTCACTTAATGAATTGAATATTTTTGACAATAATTAAGAATCAATATGAGAAAGAAAGGATACACTGTAATTGGGTAATATTCGTGATGATTTATTTTCCACTATTTTCTCAAATTCCCCACTTTGCTTATTCAAAAATCTCATGAAAGATTCATAGATTTACTATTACAGATTTCATCTTTCATGAATTACATATTCGCGAGTAAGTCTGTGACTGTCTGTCTGCCTCACAAATTGCAAAATGTCATGTGAAAATTACTCAATTTACAGTAATCAATATAACCTTATATTCTAATACTGTTTCTTTAATAATACTGAACTTCAAATACCGTTACAAGAAAACTTGAAGTTTCATATAATAATTTGTGGGTTGACTGCAAAACTGTTGTACGTCCTTTAATATTCCATCTAAGTTACTGCAGTTTTGTGGTGAACCCTCGAATTGTGTATGTTTGTGTGTATGTCTCCACTGGCGACTGATAGTGGTTGGAGAAAAGATGGCCATTTTTGCAACTCAGACCACTTGCCACAAATTACAGCTCACCACTAGTACTACTGGCAAACCTTGAGTTTATTTAACCATAGTCATACTGTAACATGTGGCCAAAATGGAATCATAAATGAATGAATAAGGTAAAAATATAACAAATAAGATTTACATTAAACTGTAAAACAGGAACTTTTTTGTGAAAGACCTGATAGTTGTGAAAAAAATTCTGATTAAAATTTTTTATATCATTTTTACAGGAAATGGATATTAAGAAGGCAGCCAAACAAGGAAATAAGCAGGTATAACTGAAAACCGATGTATTTTAAAAAATTCTTTAAATAGAAATTTAATTGATTTATCGAGCTTTTGGGTTAAATTGAACAGCTTGTTGTTTAAACAGGGTGAATTATGTAAGAAAAAGCCGTTGTTTGTAATGCTAGAAATATCAGATAGTTCAAATAGATCTAATTAAGCCTATCAAGTATAGGTTCTGAAGAAGCGCATGTACATTACTAATGGGCTTTACTATTTAGTAAACCTACGTCATTGCCATTTTCACTTTACAGTTTTTCTTCTTATACGCCCATTTTTTCCGAGTTTTACTTGCTGGTACTGGAACGGCACAAAATTTGTCTTTATTTATTACATTATTTATGGTAGCATACATGAATGTACAGGGATAAAAGGATTCCAAAATCTGCATATCACGAAACCTAACACTTTAAGTCCAAATGTATTAAAAGCATTTTACGCTTTAAAAACATCAAGTAGAAAATGTATATGATAATTTTTATAGGCATGTGCCGTGTTGGCCAAACAGCTGGTGGCCCTCAGGAAACAGAAGACGAGAAGTTATAACACAGGATCAAAAATAAGTGCCATTGGAAACCAACAGAAGGTATGTCTCTGTTAATAATTTTTTTTTGTTCTTGAAGAAATTTTTACATTTAAATTGTGACAGCATATCTTTTGAGAACTATCAAATTTGTTAAATTAAGTTTTATAAGTCTTAAAAGATCTCACAGGGTCTTACAGTTTTTGAGTCTTTGAACGCCCAGTCCAGGTTACCATCAAAGTTGTGAATTCTCTGAGTAAACTGAAAGAAGTGTATTGTATATGTCTGGCAAGTTGAAAAGCTTTTACCCAACAAAGCTAAGAATTTAACTCTTTGTAACCTAAACTGACAAATACTATGCGAGGAACAGTAAGAATATGTAAAAACAAGATTTTCTGACCTAATGCAACATTTTATGGCGTAAAATGCATTATACCTAATGCATATAAAACAACTTTTTTTCACATTACAGAATTAAGTATAAAAGGGACTATTTCTATTTGCTGTTTAAATTATGAATATGTGATAGTTTTGAATTAGTAAAGAAAACAATTTATAGCTTTAGATGTCATGCTGAAACATATGATGTTGTAATTATGTAAACTTCTTCAGTTGATTTGTGATCACACAGAAATACTTTTCACTGTAAGATGATAAATATTATTTTTGCACTTAAGATCAAAGGTATTACATTATACCTGTGTATATATTTTTCTATGACTGTAAAAGAATATTATAGCTATAAACATTTGTTTTATATTTTTCAGTTAATGCATTCTAATATGAAAATGGCTGGAGCAATGGGCACTACAACAAAGGTAGAGTTTCATTTTAAAAATACATATAAAAAAATTAAAAGTTTCAGATATATATACATTTTTAATGAAAGGATTTTGCTACAATTTGAAATCGGTGAGTCAGTGAAAAAAAACAACAAAAATACCACATTATATGTCTTCGAGGTTAATTCCATCTGGAGTGAGTCTTGACAGCGATTGATATAAGTTGTAAGAACTTGTTTTGCAATCGAGAATGAATAAATTAGTTATTAAAGTCAAATTCTTGTTTTCAGACAATGCAGCAGATGAATAAAGTGATGGATCCAATGAAAACTGCCAAGATGATGCAGGATTTTGAGAAAGAATCTACAAAGATGGAGATGTCAGAGGAAATGAGTTAGTTCCCTTGATTATGATTGATATTTACAAGATTTCAGTTTTAGCTTGACGAGCTTCTGAGCTTTTTCTAATCACCCTGGCATCAGTGTCTCACCTTGGTTAAGCTTTTATGTGTCAGTACATATCCCCCTTAATAAATTGACAAATGGTTTTTGTGTCGCCCTTCCGGAGAAAAGGCGATACATAGGGATCGCTTTGTCCGTCGGTTCATCCGTCCGTCACATAAACTTAACATTGGCTATAACTTTGCCATTTCTTAAGATTTCTTCATCAAACTGTACCATTGCATTGCTTATGACAATAGGGTTGTGATGCCGATTTTGTTGGTCAAGGTCATATTTGACAGAGTAATGCCCCTATTTGTACTTAGATTTTGTCATGAAAACTTAACTTTGGCTATAACTTTGTCATTTTTAAAAACTTCTTCACCAAACTTTCAAAAAGCATTGCTTCTGACAAAAAGGTTGTGATGCCTCCAAATTTTGTAGGTCAAGGTCATATTTGACAAAGTTATGCCCCTTTTTGTACTTAGATTTTGTCACAAAATTATTAGTTATTCTATACAAGTGTATGAGGGGGACTCAAGTCTAATTCATCTTTTTGTATGCTATTCAAGGTCATTAAACATGCTCACGGGAACTGGTGGCATGTCTCTGACTTGTATTTGGCAAAATATGCCTCTTTTTGAACTTATAAAATCTGTGTTAAGTTTTCTCGTGCAACTTGGTATTGTAAGTTGGTACTAGGTAAAATGAAAGTGAAGATATTGGATTGAAACTCAAAAAATGTCTCTGGGTTAACTTAACAAGCTCACACCAAGTTCAATAACTCTGACTTGTATTTTGACAAGATTATGTACAATATTGAACTGTAACAAGTCATTGAAAACTGTTTATTGTGTTTTGACCCTCATGAATATTACATTGAAAGACATTCTAAATTATGTTTTCCAAGTTGTGTTTATATTTTACATCAAAATTCATACATTGATGTATATTGTTGCCAAATGTTATTCATATTGACGGACAAAACTTTCGTTTAAGGTCTGACCTTTAGGTTTTTAAAGTTTCTAACTATGTATTTAAAGAGACATGGTCAGTAGCAGGGCTCAAACCCATGACCCTCAGTCTATGAGAGTGATTACAGTTTTGGTTTGAGGCCACTTACATGGAAACCACTCAAAGCTATGACTTTAAACTTGGAAAGTTTGTGTCATCTAATACTTATTTGAATGCAAAACATGCATAATTATCACCTGTTTTTAAGTAAAAAACATGTATTTTGATTGATCTTACGGATTTGCACATTAGCTTATTAATTTTTGTTAGATTGATTTCAAGTATTTACACACATTAAATGGATAATTTACTTCAATCTGAAATCAAACCGGGTTTTGAGTTATACATTTTGGGGGATATTTGAATATTTGGACTTTGTAGTTTTTAGCTAGTGATTTTTTAAGTTTTGTGTTTAGGTCAGTTACATGCAAACTGATCAAGGATATATTTGAAAGTTGGAATACCCGTTCACTATCAAATGTACAATAGAATGAAGGAAGAGTTTTACAAGTTACATAACCCTGTCATGTATTTTGACTGGGTTATTGCCCCTTCTTTAACTAAGAAGTTTCACACACACAATATTCTTTGTACCCATAGTCAACATAATTTGCAACCAAATTAGTGTATAGGCAGTGTTTAGTGAATACCCTTTTAAATTTGATTGTGTTTTAGGGCTGCAAGGGTCAAGGTCACTGGCTTACTTAAAATAGGAAAACAGTAATATATCCAATATCTTTAGTTACCGTTGACATAAAGTCTCCAACTTTTGTTTGTAGGTAAGTCCTGATTGTAAGAAGACCCTTAATGGGGTTGTATTTTGGGGCTCCTGGGGTCAAAGGTCAAGGTCACTGTGACTAAAATTAGAAAAACAATAATATGTCCAATTTCTTTAGTTACATTTGACCTAATGTAACTAAATTATTAAGTGTGTAATATATATAAATCAAGACTTTTATTGGGATTGTCTTTGGGATCCATTTGGAGGTCAAAGCTCAGGATTTTTTCCTAAAAATAGAAAAAGGGACAAACACAATATCTTTAATTGCAGTTGAATAATTGTGACCAAACTTATGTCTAGTAATTATCTTGAAAACCTTTTAGGGATTTGTCTCAAGGTCATGACACTGTTACTTGAAAAAATGGTAATAAATCCCCGGTAAGGCTAAATCAGCCTTCATTCAAAGATCATTAAATTTATATGTATTTAATTAGACATGTTCATTAGCAGGCTCCCATGACCCTACATCTTGAGATTCCAGTTTTCCACAACTTTGAACCATTCAATGGACTTCATATAATGTTGTGTCTGTATTAAGCATTTGAAACCAACCCAGGCATAATTATCAACTGTATTCAATTAACATGCATTTAGAGCAGTTTCAGTTTTTAAATTAATATAATAAGAAAGTCACTGTATATTTGCCACTAAATGACACATGTAGATTATTTTGACTGAACTAGGCAATGCACAGGCTTAGCAAGCCTCCAGATTTGTACAGTCAGGTCCTCCTTAGCTGTAGATAACCATATTGAATTCGGAAAGCAGTATGCGGTGTATTCTGCTTATACTGAGCAAGTTCTATTTTCCACAAATTTTTTACGCCCCTCCCCCCAGCAACAAAAAAAAATCATGAAACAAAACTTGCAAAGGTAAAGATTTTTACAGTTTATTCAGAATTGTTAATTAAATTTTCTTCAGTACCCTGGTATAATGTCCAGCAAAATATAACAAACATAATTTATATTTTCTGTATTGTAGCAACATTAGTTTGGTGTGTTTACACTCTAGCACCTACATTTCTTCATAATCATATTTACACAGAATTTGTATAACTATAAGATCTCGCACAAGTTGGATTATGAGCTTGAGTAGATAAATTCTTTCAGAGTTGTGGCCCCTTATTTAACAAAAATTTAAATATTTAATATGTGTGACTGTTACATTTAATGTAATGTGATCTTAAACATGACCTATTTAACTACTTTCATGTTTCTCAGCTGAGTGATCCAGGGCCATCATGGCCCTCTTGTTTCTTGGTGGTACTAAAAGGTTGTTTTCAAGATGAATAAAATATAGAATATACATGGATACAATACAATCAGCTGATAGCATTGTTGTTTCTCTTCTATTTGGCTGTGTAGTACTAAATCACTTGTGTAACTCATGTTCTTCACAGATACAACTGCATATTAGTATCTACCAATTGTTAAAATCTTCCATTTTGATTTTGCAACTATCACATGACAACCCAATGACATCAATTTAACTTGGTATTCTTGATTTACATTTGCCTGTCAGAGTCAGGTGTTGATACTTAAAGATAGTTAGACATTTATATGTTTGTCAACACAAATGCAAGATGAATTAAATGGCAGGCACTGATATATTCCCAACAATGTATGTTAACATTGTCATTAAAGTGTAAAATAAAAACAGATTATTATACTGACATCTATGTTTTTATTCCAGCTGATAGATGCACCATCAGCTCACGGAGGAAAATTGGGAGAGTCCTCAAAATCACGTGGAGCAGATGATGAAATTGAGAGACAATTGGCAGCATTAAAGGACTTATAGTGCTCATAGACTGGTTCTAGGAGACATTTTTGAAAACAGTTTGAATGTGAACCAGTCCAGACTGTATCTGGAATTACAAGTCTGGGAGTGTTTTGGAATACTGAGTGAATGTGAACCAGTCCAGTCAGTGTCTGGAAGATATTTTTGGAATATTGAGTTACAGACTGTATCTAAGACATTTTTAAAATTCTAATTTAATGTGAACCAGTCTGGCTCTAATTTATGTCGGAAATGAAAATGAACCAGTTTGACTTGGGCAATTTTTGAAAGTGGTCTCATGAATTAGAAATTACACTCAGGATCTAGTTTTTAAACAACCTTTGGTCCTTTGCCTTTAATACCTTTCGTCTTTCTGTATTGCAATTAAATGTCAGGATGATAAAAGAATTTCTAACACAATAACTGCCTTACATCCTTTGTGGTTTGTAAGAGTGCATCTGAGCTCCAAAGTATTGCTTATTAGATGATAAACAATACTTGAACGAATATTATTTCTTAATTATATCATGTTTCTGCTCTTCTCTGAGTGATAAATCAGACTTGGTTTAATATAATAAATATTGTATAATAATTGCTGAACACCTGCAGTTATATCATGGTAGTATTTTAATTGAATCCGATCATTAAGTTGCATTTTCCATGAGCATGAATTCAATTTCTCTGAGAAATAATTTGCATGTCATTGCCTTTGGGTGTCATTATTTGAATTGGTGAAACTTAAAGCCATGCACGTTGAGAAAAATGAAAAGTGAGATATGTTGTGGAAATTCTGAGAGCTGTTATAAATTCATTGTTCATATGCACATAATGTAGTGTCAAATGTGACTATGATTTGAATAATGTAAATGAAAAATTTTAAACACATACACACACACACACACGCATTAGGCCAGTGTAATAATGTTTGGTTTCTGTTGCCAATTTCTTAGAATTTCCTTATATTAAGGCATGAACTTTTGGTAGCATACTTGTATAAGCACCCATTTTGTTAGCGGATTTATGAGGGTTCCTTTCATTAGTGAGCATTTAAATAAGGAGACTCGAAGTAAAAAGGGTCCAAATCCTTTTCTTTTTTTTAAAATCCTTAGTGTGTGGGTGGTAAAAAACCCCACATTGTTTACTCATTCACACTGTAACTATAAGGAGTGTTGGCAGTCTGACTCGTGGCTTCCATGGGTCGGCCAGGTCTATAAACAGTCTAATAATAATGATGATGTAACTGTAAGCAGTATATGAGCCCTAATGTGTGAAAACCAACATTAGCCATTTGTGACCAGTATAGATCCAGATAATCTTTCACATCTCTGTAGCCAAACTGAAACACAAACCATTCCGTTACCCATCACAGACAACCAATGTAACAATATATTATCTGTCATTCTGGTTGTGTTCTACAATGATTACACTTCTTTCTCTTCTTTAAACAAATGAGTATAAAGGTTAGAATATTGGCTTAGGGACAGTAGGACTCAGTTACATGTATAACAATCAAAACGTTAATTAGTGGTTGTGATAATCAACAGCATTACTAGTCGCAACAACAGTGGATACTGGGTAGTCCTTATCCTACATCATTATGTTAACAATTTGCTATTATGTCAGTTTTTAAGTACATTTTAATTAAGAAATGTAACAAAAGCTTCCCTTAAATGAGATATGTACTATAAACAATGAATTTGATAAGAAAAATTGTCTGTCACTCTGTGTACTTTCAAAGCAACACTATAGGAGTGATCGCCGTGACGTCACACGGGAATTTTGATAAGATTGCTGGTGGGCAATAACAGTTGTGTTTACAATGCTTATGTATCGGAAAGGAATTTTTGAATCTTTATAACTTTTTAGCTCACCTGAGCTGGCTCAGGGTGAGCTATTAGGATCGATGAATGTCCGTCGTCCGTCCACATTTAGTTCGTTAACGCTCTAGTGGTCACATTTTTTCCTCAATTGTCACGAAACTTGGTCAGGATGTTTGTCCCAGTAATTACTCGGACGAGTTCGAATATGGGTCATCTCGGATGAAAAACTAGGTCACATGACCCAAAAATAGAAAAATCTTGTTAAGGCTCTAGAGGCTACTGTTTCAATCCAAATATCCTGGCAATTTGTCAGAAAGGTTGTTTGGTTGATTTCTAGCTCAAGTTTTAATATGGGTCACCTGGGGTCAAAAACTAGGTCACACAGCCCAAATATGGAAAAACCTTGTTAACACTCTAGAGGTAACATTTTCAGCCCAAATATCCTGGAAATTTGTCAGAAAGGTTGTTAAGATGATTTCTAGCCCAAGTTCGAATATGGGTCATCTGGGGTCAAAAACTAGGTCACAGCCCAAATATGGAAAAACCTTGTTAACACTCTAGATGTTACATTTTCAGCCCAGATATCCTTGAAATTTGTCAGAAAGGTTGTTTTGATGATTTCTAGTTTTAATAGTGTGTTGTTTATTGAACACCTCAATCGCTAATTTTATTGCAGTATTTTAACACCATAAGATTGATTTGTAATCAGTACACATCTTGGATCTCTCTATGGTAAGGCCAGAGTTTTTATATCTCTTGGTTTATGCGACTGCCTGTCCTATTTTTTGAAAAGGTAGAATAACAATGACATTATGAACTGACATTTTATTTGTATTATTTCCGCTGTTCCGACTTCACAGACTAGTTAATGAAGTGTCAGAATAGTAGGGATATATAATTGAAAGTAATTATTTTAAAGTGTTTATTTTGTTCGAAAATGACGGGTGCAGTAGACTGATGTTCAATATGTGCTCTGTTCAATACAGTAGGAAAAGTCCTTCATACTCAACATTTTAGAAAACTTCCCATAAACCAAGCAATATAAAAACTCTGGCCTAAAATTGGCACTTATAAAGTTTTAAATAGCGATGATGCAATACATGTTCTTGACCCCTAGTTGAACTTCCATGTTAAAGAATGTAGTTGTAATTTTTACATTCACATCTATCACTTTGGAAAGTACCATAAATTGTTAAAAAATGAACAGCTTACAGTGCAGATCATGACCAGACAGGAAAAAATTGAATAGCTCACAGTGCAGATCTTGATCAGACAGCAAAATACTGAATAGCTTACAGTGCAGATCATGATCATACAGCAAAATAATGAATAGCTTACAGTGCAAATCATGATCAGACATTAAAATAATGAATAGCTTACAGTGTAGATCATGATCAGACAGCAAAATAACGAATAGCTTACAGTGCAGATCATGATCAGACAGCAAAATAATGAATAGCTTACAGTGCAGACCATGATCAGACAGCTAAATAATGAAAGTGCAGATCATGATCAGACAGCTAAACAATGCATAGCAAACAGTGCAGATCATGATCAGACAGCAAAAAATAAATAGCTGACAGTGCAGATCATGACCAGCCAACATACAATGAATAGCTTACAGTGCAGATTATGATCAGACAGCAAAACAATGAACAGCAAACAGTGCAGATCATGATCAGACAGCAAAAAATAAATAGCTGACAGTGCAGATCATGACCAGCCAACATACAATGTATAGCTTACAGTGCAGATTATGATCAGACAGCAAAACAATGAATAGCCAACAGTGCAGATCATGATCAGACAGCAAAATAATGAGGCATAGAGCTTAGATATTCAGCATGTGGCAATAATTGACTCTCTACCAAGATTGTTCAAATCATGACCAGGGGTGGGGCGGTGGGATCTTTTGATTTTACATAAGCTTATTAAGAGGATATCATGAGCCAAAGGTAAAAATTGATCCTTTCTGCTATTAATAACCTTTTATTTTTGCCAATGGTAGACAGGTGAGCGATACAGGGCCATCATGGCCCTCTTGTTTGCTATCTGAAGGATTTTTGAAATTCAAAAAGTTATGACATGCTCTTGATACTCATATTTTTACATCAAAATATCTCTTTTGAAAGAAATACCGTTTTTAATGACACTTGATTTTTCGTAACGGCTTGTTGCTGCTATAATCATTTATGAAAACAGTGTAAGTTACTCCCCCCCCAATTTTTCATTTTGAATCTTAACAAAAATTGAAAATAATGAATAAAAGGTATATTTTATTAGCTTTCCAGTGATATAAAACATTTTAAAATATCTTTTGTCTTAAAAAAGTTACAGTCGTTAAAAGAACATCCCTAACGATTCAAAAACACGGACTACCGACCGCTGCCCACCGCATCTATCTCTAATCAGTAGAAATTATTGCGCAATACCGGGTTTTGTTTGCAAACACGATCACTCCTATAGCAGAAGGACTATATTCTTCCGTGATTTAGTTTCAAAGAAATGAGTTCGTACAAGCAGTATGCATAGAAAAAGATGATGCCCAATAATCTGTTAACGTTTTTATTTCACCCTCAAAAACATATAACTTTAGATCTGTCTGTTAAAGATTCATTTGAAAAAGACTTGAAAAATACAGTAAGCTCCGTATATACAAATGTAGCAGCTCCAGTTATAGCGAAATTCCAGAAAGAAAATTTATAAGCCTGATTAGTTTCCTACAAACTCACGATTTAAGGAGCATATTTAAATGGTCGCAAGGAGTTCATTATTATCGGAGTTAATATTGTACTATGTTTAAGTGTTGTCATTTTGTAAATATCGTGGTAGTTTTATTCTTGTTATTGTTTACTTCTTAATAAATCTTTAGAAGTAAACCTTTTGATATTACTTGAATAATTGTGTCTGACTGTAGATTTCTTTTTCTTCTTACCCCATACTTTGATAAATCTATGAAAATGGACTTGTCCATGTTGTAGTTTGGACTGGTCCATTAATTGTGTCATGGTTTTGAGATGAATGTACTACAATAGAGCAAACTACTTTAATCAATTCTTTGCGCAAGGGAGGTGGAGCTTAAAACTGTACTCTATCTGAAATAGATCACAGTTTCAATAACGTAGATAAGGAAATTGGCCATGATACAAATCAGATAGAGAACTGTTTGCTTGAACAATAAGGTCATTACTTGTGGAAATATTGTAATGATTCTCAAAACAGTGCTTTATAACTGTGAAAATTTATGAAGTAGTGAAATGTGTAGCTCATGATTGTGCAGGCTGATCGTGATCTGCAGTGATCACAAAAACTGATTGTAAAAGTTTTAAAAAAGCACTTGATAATTTTTAAAGACCTTTTAAAGATTTAGCTTCATATTGTACTGAAATTAAGCTGAAGTTATTAGCAAGTTACGTCTAATTGGAAAAATATGATACTTTTGTTTTCTTTACTGGTAAAGGAAAACAAAAACGAAATAGCTTTTGAAGGAGTAAACTTGGGAGTTTCCCTTTTGCTATAGCTGTTTTCTTGAAAAGGGGAAACGAATATTGATAAATTACAACCTTGATAATGAAGTGTACTGTAAATCAGTTTCTTTTTGTGGGCAAATTCATTTTTGCATTTTTCTATTGTGCTTCACACCCATAGGAATTTGATTTCACATTTGTCTTAAAATCAGTATCTACTCACAGATACTTATGTCAGGAAGTTTAATATTGAAAAAGAAATATACTTCACACAAAACGGGGTTTACAATATCTTTTTTAATTCATCCATGAGTGATGGTAACGCATCAAAAGATAGCAATAGTTCAGAAGTTTTTGAGATAATTTGTTTTTAATGTCACCTTAAACTTTTATAAAAAGTATTGTAAATCCAGATTTTGAATGCCAAGCCTGATTCTAATAAAATCCAAGATGCTGTTAGAATTTTTTTACAGTTCTTAATTGTTCCATGTCTGTCATTGATGGAAGTATTTTTTTTACTAGTCTTGGAAAATGAGAATTGTTTGTCTTGTAATAAGATCCTGTTACTAATGGAGAAATTATTTGGGAGAATGTTGATGTTAACCCTAATGCTCTGCTTTCTAAAATGGATTAGTCCGTCTCTTAATTTGGACCTTTCCATTAAGTGTTCAAAGGGATGCTTAGTGCATGTTAATAGATGGATTAGCAAACAGTGCAGATCATGATCAGACTGCACAGATGTTGAGGCTGATCATGATCTACACTGATGGAAAAGGCAGAATCACATGCCACTAGTAGGGTATTATGGGTAAAAACAGAATACAGGTGAACCTGGGTGAAGCACCCATTTACTTTAAGCAGCCACTTTTGGTATATCCCGAATGGCTAGTTATAGAGTAGATACACCTTTTACTAAGTCGTCCTATGTGTTCTGTATGGTCCCTTGTGCAGTTTCCGTTAGTGTACACAGTTGTACCTCAGTCAGTTCAGTTGGCGAAGAATGGAAAAAAATAGCTCTGGTTTAATATAGGCGAAGGTAAGGCCCTGATAGATGACTAATCAATCGGGATACAAACACAGTGGGTTTTTTTTTAAATGCATCTGTAGGGGTAGGGGTTATGCAGGCAGATTATGATCTGCACTGGTCACAAAGGCAAAATTTGCCTCTTGTAGGGTTAAGAGATAACAAGTATAAAGTAGAATGGTGTTCCTGTGTAGGCACATGTGTCAACTGCTATAAAATCTTGATATTGGATTTGGTCAAAAATAGTTTTTAGCGAAAGTATAACTGAATTGCCTTATTTGAAAAACAGCAAATATTGGATATATTTTTGTGCTTTCTCACACATTCTGTTAAAAAAGTAATACAGAGTATGGTTTAATCTGTGATAAATTCAATACAGAGTTATAATCTTACTTTATTGCATAGTACGCCTTAAAGACAAGTTAGAGGAAACATATTAAGTTGTAACTGACATATGTGATTCATAGTAGCTATACAGAAAACTTTAAACAAAATTTCTTAGGTAAGAAAAGGGCCGTAATTTATGAAATTCATTTAAGAGTTATCTAACTTGATTGTTTTATACCCATTGATGAAGTTTAAATTTAATCATTCCCATTAGTGGTTACTATGATGTGTGCTTTATGGTAGTTGCATGTAAAACTTTTAACCAAAATTAACTAAAAGTCAGACTAGGCACATAAATTGTCATAAATTCAGTTAAGAATTACATAACTTGATTGTTTGATACCCCTTTAATGAAGTTTCATATGGTAACTATCGCTTCAATGGAAGGCCAAACCTGTCTTAATCAGCGTATACGTTATATTACGTTACAGGTGTCGAATATACAATCATTCAAGGCATTTATTTACCCTGTGAATGCATAAAAACTTGAATATAATATTTTTACATGGACTTTTCATGCAATTTTGTTGGCACTTGGACAGTTTTTCGGCAAAATCTTTAAATTTGTGGATTGACACACCAAGGAAATCCATAGTAGTGAAAATAATTTGCCTACAAACACAAATGATTTCACAGTATAGTTAAAAGATTCAAATTGAAGATCACTTAACTCATTTATATCGAGATTAGAGGAAAGCACGATTAGGTAAAAACAATCAAGCCTACTAATAATCATCAGATTTCAATCAAATTTTAATTTATTTTTGAGTGATATAGGCCTATTGTTCCAGCTATGTTAATACATTTTCCCGTCCCAGAAACACTACACTATTTCTCTAATTATTTTATAAGTAACCTGTAATTTGTGTACATAATATTTATAAATTTATCATTTAAAGCATGATTCAGCGTTAGAGTATAGTTTGATATAATACATTTATTGAATTGATTTTTCATAGACAAATTGATTTGTGCAGTATAGCATATCAGATTATTATTCAACTTGTTATTTCTCATTGTTACATATTTATTCCATGTTGAGTTTTGTGTGGCATTAATCTTTATAAATGAAAGCATTTGTATTCAATTTAGTACATGTTAACCTTATTCTTGGTACAGAGCTATAAAGTATGGTGTAAGTTTTTTGTGTCTGGATGTTTTTTCTCTCTCGGTAAGCTGTAACTTTGAAAAGCGAGTGATTGTCCATAGCTGGTAGAAACCCCATTTCAAAACTGTTCCCTACTTATTGAGGATAGGTTTGGAGACCTTTTGTGTTTTGAAATTTCATATGATTATGAGCTTATAAAAACTACGTATGAAATAAATTAAAACATCTCCTAGGTTGGTATTCTTTAGATATTACAAGTTACTGACAGAATAATAGTGTCATGTTAGGTGGTACATGGAATTTATGTCACAGAAGTTTCTTTGTTGACAGATTTAAGCACACCAATGCTCTTGTCAAGATTTTAGGATCTTTTGATGTATATACAATATCTAAAATTAAGTTTGTATAAACCCCAGTAGGTCTTGTATATTGCCAAAATATATGATGAAGTCCAGCAGAGCTTATGCCATGGTGGTTTGTCCATCTCTCTGTAAACTTTTCCTTGACAGCACTCTAGAGGTCATATTTTTCATTTGACTTTTATGAAACTTGCTCAGAAGGTTGCCTGAAACCTTTATATGATTCCTATTGTTTTTGGGGTCTGTGGGTCAAAGGTCAAGGTCACTCCAAAAATCTTTTCCACTCAATATCCTGAGATTTATATCACCCTCAGTCTTCAAACTTCATAGGATGATTGGTCTTTCTTAGAAGATGATTCTGGGCTCAGAATGTCAAGGTCACACTGACCTTTATTAGCTTTTCCTTGATAGCCCTCTACAGGTCTCAATTTTCGTTTGACTTCTATGAAACTTGCTCTGGAGGTTGCCTGCAACATGTAGATGATCCCTCCTCTTTCTGGGGTCAGTGGGTTCAAGGTTCAAAGGTCAAGTTCACATTGACCCGAACTTTGAAAATAATTTCTGCTCAATATTTTGAGATTTTATTTTTATTTTTTTTTAGCTCACCTGGCACAAAGTGCCAGGGTGAGCTAGTAGGTTCACTTACCGTCTGGGGTCCGTCGTACATGGTCCATCTTTCTGTCCGTTCTTCTGTCCAACATTTCCTTAAAATGACATCTCCTCTGAAACCACTGGGCCAATGTTGATGAAACTTTGCAGGAATGTTCCTTGCATGAAGCTCTATCAAAGTTGTTCAAAGAATTCCATTCCATGCAGAACTCTGGTTGCTATGGCAACAAATAGGAAAAACTTTAACAATCTTCTTCTCTGAAACCACATGGCCTAGAGCTTAGATATTTGGCATGTGGCATTGTCTAGTGGACCTCTAACCAAGACTGATCAAATTATGATCCCTGGGTCAAAATTGACCCCAATCAGGGGGTCACATGGTTTTGCATAGGCTTATATAGGAAAAACTTTAAAAATCTTTTTCTCTGAAACCACAAGGCCTAGAGCTTAGATATTTAGCATGTAGCTTTGCCTAGTAGACCTCTACCAAAATTGTTCAAATCATGACCCCTGCGTCAATACTGACCCTACCCGAGGGGGTCACTTGATTTCACATAGGCTTATTTAGACCTAAAAAAACCTCAAGGCCCACAGGCAGAGCTTAGATATTTGGAATGTTACTATGCATAGTGTAGTGGACCTCTACAAATAAGTTAAAAATCATGACCCCTTGTATTATAGCCAATGGTAGTCAGGTGAGCGATAAATGGCCATCTTGGCCCTCTTGTTTATTTTATATTTTAAGTCTTCAAACTGTATAGGATGATTGAAAGTACTGAGTAGATGATGCCTATTGTCTTTGAGGTCAGTGAGTAAAGATCACAGTGACCTCTGTTAGATTTTACTTTATAACATATTCCAAACCATTTTAGCAAAACTTACTCAGAACAGTCCAGTACAGTGATACTGGCCATAAGGGCCTTTTGTTAGAATTCTTTTTCATGTGTGGACATTATATTGTTACTTGTATACATAAAATCTTGATTCAGTTCAATTCTGGATGAAGTAGGACAAGTCTTGTCTTATTTTGATTTGTTAACATGCTGAAGGCCACACTTTTTGATCAATGGTTTAAGTGTGATGTACATAATGTTGGATTTCATCGACCCTTACAAGACTTGGTCTTTAAAAAATGGTATTTTGGTAATTGATTCAGGGCCATCATCCGTCAGATCCTGTCACTTAGATGAGCTAAAGACAAGAGGTCTTTGCACAGTATATAATTACGAAGAAAATGAGCTCCTAGTAAAGTATATGTATTGCGTTTTGTGTTCGCCTGGCACAGACTGCCATAGCTATATAATAGGATCACTAACCGTCCGGCATAGTTCTTTCTGTCAATCATTTCCTTCAACGACATCTCCTCTGAAACCATCTCTTCTCCAAAACCATATGGCGCAGTGCTTAGATATTTGGTGTGTGGTACGTAGTGTCTGATCCTTTATGAAGTTTTGTAAAATTGCATCCAGGGGTCAAAGTTGTCCCACCCAGGGGTCATATGTTTGACATAGAAGTATAAACGAAAGTGTAAGAAATCTCTTTTTTTACCAGAAATTGTGAAGCCTATAGAGTGGTTGTCCTCCATCATGTTTGTTGAAAGCGTGCCTCTTGGGTCAAAATTGACCCCACCCTAGGGTTCGCATGTTTAATATAGATTTGTATTAAAAGGAAATACTTTAAAAATCATCATGTCCAAAACCATGGGGCCTAGAGCATAGGTAATTGCTACATAGCATTGCCTAGTTTGGGGTGGGAGGAACTGGGGCGAACTTGATTTTACATAGGCTTATATAGAAAGAACTTTTAAAATCTTCTTCTCTGAAACCACAAGGCCTAGAGCTTAGATATTAAGCATGTGGCATTGTCTAGTGGACTTGTACTAAGATTTTTCAAATTATGAACCCCGGGTCAAAATTGATCCTGCCCGAGGAGTCATTGTGATTTACATAGGCTTATAAATAGGAAACGCTTTACTTTAATAATCTTCTCTGAAACCACAAAGCCTAGAGCTTACATATTTTGTGTGTAACATTGCTTAGTGGATATCTACTTAGAGTGATCAAATCATGGCCCAAGGTCAAAATTGAGCCTGCTTGGTGGGAGGGGTGTGGTCACTTGACTTCACAAAGATTTCTAAAGGAAATCTTTGAAAGTCTTTTTCACTGAACAACAAGGCCGAGAGCTAAGATATTTGGCATGTGACATTAGTAGTGTAGTGAACCACGGCCAAGATTGTTCAAATCATGACTCCCAGGTCAAAATTGACCCTGTCTGGGTAGTCACTTGATTTAACATAGGCTTATCTAGGAAAAACTTCAAAAATCGTCTTGTCTAAATATACAAGGCCCAGAGGTTAGATATTTGGAATGTAGCATTGCTTAGCGGACATTGTTCACATCATGAACCCCAGGCCAAAATTGACCATTCCTCTGATGCAATTGTTGACCTTGTACTATAGCCAATGGTAGTTTGGTGAGTGATTAAGTGCCAACTTGACCCTCTCGTTTTAAGGAAATAGCCAGGTGAGCGATATAAGACCATCTTGGCACTCTTGTCCATCAGGACATATACATAGCCTGCTAATTCTAGGGTGGCAACTGCTGTGTTACATTGGAACCAGTACATACATATTCATATCAAATGCTAGCTTGACTCGGGCATACACATAATAAAGTCGTGCAAAATAAAAGTACATTTTATCATTCAAGTGGTCACTTTCCGGTATAATTATGGCCTGCATTTTTCTACAGCGAGTTCATTGTATTGATAGTTTTAAGAGCATACAAATACAATTTTGAATGACAGTCTACCGGTTTGCAGCATGTTCATTTGTTTTCAGCATTTACGAAGAAGTTCCCGTCCCTGAAGCGTAGACCTATGAAACACATAGTAACCGTACATGAATGTCTTCGACATGAACAGATCACTCACGGTGATAAAGACTTTACAAAAGTTGGCGGACAGGGAAGAGTAAGTCACTCTGTGCCTTGATGAAGTAGCCCCTCATGCAATGCAGCAGATGAACAGTCTGTTGCCAGTCAATATCTCTTTAAAACAGAAGTTACGTCACAAAACGGGGAACGCCAGGAAGACTGCGTCCTTCAGTTCTGTGACCGGGCGAAGTGTGAAGAGCCGTGAATGAAAATAAAGAAACCTAAAAATTGAAGGAAGAAGCCAGTCACGAGAATATTAAACAGTCGATGGGTAGTTCCGCGCCAGGGATCTCATTGCATACATTAATCCTGATCCAGTTATGGACTATATACACACCATTTGTAGATGCGCAGCAACTACCAACTCATTGAACCATTCCGCCGTTCAGCTAGTGGCAACGTCGGTGGGCACGTAAGTTTTCATTTCATTACATAGGTAGTAGATGCGGGGTCACCTTTGGGTTTGTAATGTGCGCAAATTCTCTTTTAATGTACATAGGGATAGAATGGACATTTGATCGACAGACCACACTGAGGTTTAGGCCGCATCTCGAACGCGTTCGAATCTCTGGAGAAGATGCTAGCGGGACTCGCAAGAAAAGGGGAGTGTTTTCCCTTTCGGTTTGACAGATGAAGATATTTAATTAAAATAGATTTCAAATTCAGCCCCAGATTAAAATTCATGGATTCGTTTTCCGCGCGTCTGTTACTATATTTTCCCCACGTATTGCGTAAATTATTCACATTGATTTCGTACATGTTTTTCCTCACGAGTTTTATATAACCACAAAACTTTGTAATGTTATACTGGTCGTAATTGTATTACCATTAACCATGTAACCAGAGAAGAATAATTATATTTTATCGTAAATAATTTATTTATAATCATGTATTCAGTTACAAGCGAAATTAAGTGTAAAATAATAGACGTTATCAAAGTTTATACTCTCGCTCGGCGATAAGAACCCGTTCTCTCAATATAATTTATTTATACAAGTTTTTCACTTAACTTGACCCAGTTTCTCTGTATCAATCCAAAACAACATAATTTTTATGTAGAGTAGGGTTTCACTCGTATAATATAGTTTACATATGCGCTATGTCTCGGTCATAACTATAATTGCAATAATAATGGGCTGTTATTTCCTGCTGTAACGCTGTTTTCAAGAGTTAGGAACGCCATTTCCATAGCTATAATAATATTGCTTAACTGCAAAGCGCTCAAGCAATATCGAATCAATATAGAATTATAGCCCAGGCCTATCTAATTATTCAGAACGTTTCGAAATGGAATTTACTGTAAAGATACTGCATCTAATAAAATTATTATGTTCGGAGCTGTTGCCATAGCAACGAGCACGAAATCCAATTTAATCACCAGTACATCTGTGTTATTTAGTTTAGAAGAAATAACTAGGACCTAACAAAGAGAGTTTTTTACGAGATGGGGCAATAATATTTTCAACGGGACAGAAGAAAAATAAGAAAGCGCACGACATAATATAGTTTTATTGTTTGGAAAAAGGCGGGTATATAATTAACAAGACGACGGACCATCAGGTTTCAAAAGCCATCGGTGAGTGATGCTTTAAACTATATAAGATAGTAAATATACATATTATATAAAAAGTAATTTTGTTTTCATTTATCGATTTTAGTTTTGATTCATCAAAAAGATATTTCTCATGGTTGAAAGTACTTTAAAAGTTGTTATCTAAAAAGTTTTAACCTCTATTGCTAATTTTGTTTATTTAAATTTAAAGTAACTTGACATTTGAAAAATGAAATATGCGGAATTAAATTTAGTAATTCATGCAAGAGTTGGGTAACTATATGAGTTCATTGTTTGGGGACAAAAGCAGTGCCGTGGCTCGATAGTTACCAAGTGTGCACAAAGTGCGGCAAATGGCTGCCCAGCAGCCGCGCCCGATTTTACATAAGACTGGATAATTGATAAATAGCACGCGCTGTAACGGAGTTGTGGACGTGGCTGTAAAGGAACGTAAAGCTGGTTCGATCCTTTTTGGCGAAGAATTTATAAGACATGTCGTTACCTTCCTGACATTGTATACTTATTATTATTATATCTAATAGGATTATTTTAGATCTTCTTAACTGGCACGACCAGTGATCATTTTATAAAGACACCTATAAATAAGTTTTCTTGGACTGATGTCACACAGCGACTGTAATGTCTAAATATACTGACGGAAGTAAGACGGTTCTATAAATGGACAGGCGTTTTGTAAGATGGTTATGTTTGCTTATGTTAGACCAAGACACTACCGACGCGGGTTCGAATCTGACCCGGTCATGCCTTAGATTTTTTTCGGAACGCGTGATAGAGTACTGTATGTGCCGGACAGTACCTGTATACGCTTTTTGCGGGTTAACCCTTGGCCATAATGTTATAAAAAAAACAACGACAGAGAAACAAATTTTACGTGTTTTTTTACTCAAAAAGCTCATGTATTAAAAAAAACCCATATGCCTGCTGGGAAATTGTATACCTCTGTGTACTGAGCCGACCTCTCGAATAAATTAAATTACCATGCCTGTTTAAATATTGCTCGGATGTTATAAGCCTGTTTATAATTTCCTGCCTTTAAATATTTACTTTTATTCGTTTATAATATTTGAAGAATTTTATGTGAAACTCTTTTTGATTAAGTAATAAAAACCTAGAAGTCTAAATATTATTATGTTTGATATAGAACAGAATATATTATCTTCAAACACGTGTTGCAAATTTTGTCAGTACTTTACATCGTTTCATCTTTTATATATTTTTTTTTCTTGGTTCGGAAACGGGAACGCCTAACCGAGGCTGCGAATTAAAAGTATAACAAAGTGTAATGGACGCAAATACTGACATGTACATTAAATAAAATAGCATTGTTTCGTCTGTAATGTTAGCCAGCGGCCAATAAGTTTTGTCAGGCCCAATACCTATATTACACTATCTGAAATATAAATGGTTACAAATTATCGTTACGAAAATGCCATTATCTTGATTCATTTATACACGATCACGTGGCCTAGTATAATAAACATAAAATGCCATTTATGCTATAAAGTAAATTATATTCGTTCTGATAAAGTTTCCTTCAAATAAATCGATTGTATTTGTTCATGACATTTATGAGATTGGACTGAACTTGGCTAATAAATTTTGACATATCCATTAGGATTATATGAAATTTGTGGATGTGCATTAGGTAAACCGTATTTAACTTCTTTTTACGTTTTTGTTGTTCTTTAAATTAAGTGTATTTTTGATTTAACTATGTCACGCGCTGCCTGTCTCGAGTTTATTGGCATCTTCCGGTGACACATTTTTATGAGTGTTACAGAATGTATATAGCGTTAGCTGATGGCAGAGAACATAAACAATATTATTATATCTTTCTTGTTGCTTTTTTTCTCTCTGCCTCTAAAGCGGTGAATGTTGATCGAACATTTTAGCATCCGTTTATAGCCGCAGTATTCTTTGATCCGGGATTTAATTCCAGAGTACTGCGAAGTTAAAATCGAGTCTCTAGTCTTACATTAGCATCCTACGTCAGGGAAATATTACGAGACATAAAGAAAAATATCCCGGTGAAGACATTAAAATTTTAATTAGCGAGTTTTTAAATCACGGCTTTGTAACTGCTCCGCCAATAAACACATCTCTACGTTCGATACGCATCCTTAGTACATGGATGAACAGTATATTCTTATAATTTCAGATGCAATGCGCGCGTGTAAGTGATGGAAACGGATGAAAATACCCGAATGATGATCCAATTAGCATCCATGATGATGCAGAATCAAAACGCTATGCGAGAGACTCAGTCACAACTCGAGGCAGCGACACTAAGAGAGCCTGCCACAGAACAAACTGGTTCGCAGAATACTAAAAAGGCAGCTAGTCCAACCAGTTTACAGTCCGGCACGAATCCAGCCATCTTTGGAATGGACCCAAAACTTATGGCAGAGTTTGCGCGTCAAATAGTTATGAACGCCAATAATTTGGCTGGTCAGGATTCGGCGCAGAAACGGAACCAGACGGAAAAACCAGCAACCATTGCGCAGATAATACAGTCGCAACAGAAAGGACAGTCAACAATGGCGCAAAACACCAGTGAAGGCAAGATATTTGTGTACAATCAATTTCCGGAGGTGACTGTTACCCAAACAAATGGAGATGTAAAACCAGATTTGAATACGCTTGCTGCAGCAGCGGCTGCCAACAGTAATTTCCAACTTCCGGTTTCACAATCCACACGACGCACCAACACGGTTGGACCAATCAGAAATAAATATGGGAGAGTACTTAGACCCGGCATCGATAACTTTGGTCGATTCGAGGCTGTTGCTACTCCAGGACTCATCATGCACGCAATGGAGCTGCTGCGACAGAAAGATAAGAAGAAACGTGGACCAAAAGAAAAAGAGACATTTTCAGTATTCATGTACTGTCTGCCAGACAAAAACTCCAAACTTCCAAAGTTTTCCTCCTTAGATCCGATCGAGAGGGCGCTCGTAGATCAACACCAACAGGAAGGATATGGTAAGTGACACGATTTAAAATCATCAATGTTAGTGTTCTCGTTACTTCTATTCAGATTGTTCTTTTTCAGCTCATGAATTGTGAAGTGTGAACGTTGGCGCAAGCATTTCTGTGCAATGGCTGAATAAGGGCCGCCAAGACCTAAAACACCCCCTTCCTTTCATTACAGTGGAAATCCAATATTATGTTTAATTTTAAGCGTATATACTTGATTGAGGATAGTGAGTTCGAGTTCGAGCAAGGTCTCTTTATTTGAGAAAGTTGGCTCACAGGAACGATGGTTAGGACAACTGCCCGCCTGGGAAATAACAAATACGATTTAACCAGGTTTTAAGACCCGAGAAACAAAAGTATGCACCTGTTTGAGAATTCTATTGAACTTCAAAGGGTGCAATATCTACCAGAGCACTCTGAATAGAGATTGTAAAGAATGTTCCACATTTAAGGCTTCGATGCTGCTAAGGAGTTTATTCTTGCGATGATGAGTTTCTGGGTATAGTTAAAACTTGCGAAAAGTGAAAACTTTAAAATATGACACGTAAAAATGCATTGGAAGTTAGCGCGCGTACTTTCATGATGAAAATAGCAAATGATTCATAAAGCTAAATTTCAGTTTCACTGTTTCCTCATGTCCGGAATAATATGATTTAGTGAGTAAACATTTCTCGTGTCCGGAATAATGAGGGTAGGTTAATTAGTACTTCAATGTAACTATGTGTTCTGCATTTCACAGTTATCAGCTATAATGTAGTTTGCGGAAAATCCATTCAGAGTTTTATACTAGTGTCTAAAACAATACAGAATAGTGTGTTGAGCCTCTATCCGATTTTTGCCCCCGCCTATTTTATAACCAGACATCAGAGACACCAAATGACTGCAGACGTAATCACACAGAAACATGTACTATTCGTTTAATATGGCCATACATATAGTGTCCTTCAGTTTCATAAAAGTGAGTTTACGTAAGTGCCTATATACGTCACTGGTTGTTTCTTCGTAGCGGAACAGACTCACTTATCCCATACATGATTCTTGGAATTCAATACGCGACAACGCTTCTGGATAAACAGTTCTACTGTAAATGAAAATGTCATCCTAATTTGAGATACCATGAACAATGCTATAAAGTGACTCGTGTTTTTTCTCGAACTTTTCCTCGCATTATTTCTAAAATAGACTGATTCATCGGACCATATTTCTGTTCAGTTGTTGACTGTAAAATGTCAGTGGAAAATCATGCCCATGGTTCCAGGCTCAGACGTGGCAAGGATTAACCGGGTACCACTCGAGGTCACTTACTGTAGCTGCACGGATGAATCAAAACGTTTTCGGTTCTGATCATCCTGGTTCCATTTTTCACTACTCACGTCAGAATAATCATAATGTTTAATATGAATATGACGCAAACTAGAAAGGTCACTCAAGCGCATGTTCTAGTTTGCGAGAAGCTGATGAAAAAATATGATAGTTGATGTGATACAGACTGCCGGGCTGTAAAGTCTGAATGATAAGCCGGGCTAAAGGCACTTCCGGTTGTCGAAAGTATGATGGGGAGCGATAGTACCTGCCACAAAGAGGTTTCAAGCCCGTTTAAGTGGAATGTGTTTTGTTTATTTATTTACTTTTTCTTCTTTATAGTGTCTGCATAAAATCAGGCGAGCGTCATAAGCTACTGGCCCTCTCTCTTCTCGCTTCCTAGGCGACATAAATATTTTGTTTTTCTCAGATTTTATCCCAATGAATTGTTTCAAGTTGAAGTCTATAACCAAGCCTATTATCACTTTAAATGACCTAACGATTCGGAGGAATGACGTGCTATAAGGAGACGTTTACTGCAATCCAGTCATCGGATTTTTCGTGCCACATTTGGCGGTGTCCTGCCCACGACGATTTCCCAATACCTCGAGTAATGACGTAAATTGACAAATTTAATATAACATAAAATTACTTGATACTTCTTCATTACGCTTACATTTTCCACATTCCGCTTATTTCTAATCAATATTCTCATAAAATCACATTTCGATTGATTTTACGGAGCACCGCTCTTGGCTTTGATAAATAGATTTTTCATTGATTTCTTGTCTTCGTGAAGTATAATTCCTATTTTGATTACTTGTAATAGCATTTTGAGTTGGCATTTATTTCAAGTTATGATTTGAAAATTCATTTATTACAGCTTGTAATTTGGTTTTCCAATATTCCATGAATATTTGACTGGCTGTAAATGATCAATACTGTAGGCGCTTTTACGCAGATTTTGCCACTGTCCTTATTCCGTAGAATTATTCATCTGTCAGAATTTATTCAGAAATTATTTGATAAGATTAGAACTGACGCGAACAATGACGGCGACATCGCATCAATAGAACAGTTCATAACAATATTTATGAAACAATGGATAGAGGGGAAAAACGCCAATGAATTGCAAGGAAATCATCTGCAACTTTATTGCAACAAAAGTTAGTTGATGAAAGAAATTTGAATAATAAATGAATTTTATAGACGGTGTGTTTTTGAAAAGACGCGTGTAGTTTGTCGTTTTCTAAGCAAAATGCGCTCAGGCTGACGTTTTAGAATTGTTTTAATGTTTGTATCACTGCAGCAAGGCTGTAATAGAATACTCGTCACCTGGCGGGAATTTAGACGTAATGCAGACCTTATGCTGTTGTCCAAGTTATTGCTTTTAAGCAACATATCAAATTAATTGAATTATAAAGTTCTAATAAAGTTTTAATAGTTTTTCCGGCTATACGAAAAAAAAAACAACAACAGTTTTCAAATTAATGATTTGACAGTTATAATCAAAACGAAACAAAAATAGCGCACGTGCAGTATGTGTGCAAATAATGCACCCGGTAACATAGAACGTATTGCAGAAAACTTTGTTTAACCGGCGACTTGGTTTAACCGGCACGATCAAGTGGTCCCGAAGGGTACCGGATACGACAGGTTTTATTGTATTATCATTAGGAATACCTGTGAATAAAAACTACCTGTCAACAAAGAGCTATAAAGTTTGTTCCGGCCAGTGGCGCTTGTTCGCAAGTTGAACTGTACATTGTTCCCGATTTATCCACAGGTTTTACTGTACATTGTACCCGATTCGACTTGTTCACATGTTTAACTGTACATTACATTTTCCTTGCAGGATATCCATCGCAAGACTATATCAACGGTATACCACGGAAAACGCAACTATGCTTGTCCTTCAGCGACACAGAGTTTCAAAGTTACATGGTGGCATTGTATCCCAAACTGAAGGACCGTCTGTACGATATGTATCGGATAGACAAAACAAGGCGTCTTATTCGGGTAGAGGCTAACTCTCCACGCCAACTGAAAGATATGAAATACCAAGGAAGCCTGATTGTTATACCTTACGTAAGTTTTCAGTACGAGTGACTGTAATATAAGTGTATTTTAAACTGCCAGACACGAAAGGTAACTCAAAACAATTTGCTATCAAGATCTTACATGTTTATCATTCTTGACAGTTGATAAATGTTCTTAAGCCCTTGTTTGGAAAGAGCTTATAGAGTTGTAGCAAAAACGTATGGCTGATATCTTTTGTCCAAATACTAGTAAGTCGGGCGAAACCGTTAAGGCCCATTAGTACTTAAGATTTTCATAAACAGAAAGTAAATTTACGGATAAAATAGAAATAGAATTGTGTTCTATCGAGTCTAAAACAATGTTGATATATACATTTCTTTAATATTTTTTGTGGCTTTCTCTTGAAAAAGCGTTGTCAAACAGCATCTTATTTTTGCAACTGCGCTACATTTATAAAGCATATTATTTCGATTTGATTCATGTTTCTTTAATTAATTTTACCGGTAAGATGACTTTCGTGATAATATGAGGGCTACAAGTTATTTTACATCTATACGTGCTAATGGGACTTTAACATTTGTGACGTCATCTGGTACTAAAATACGAACAATAAGCACTAATGAATCATGGAATATAAGTTTTCATTTTTAGTTTTAATTATAAAATATTTTCGTTTCGTCTAATTAAAAGCGCTTCTATATGTAGCAATAGTAAGTAAATTAAGATATTTTTTTCTTCCTATCATTCTAAAAATATGCTCCTCAGAAATTATATTTTAGTCAGTGACTGTTAAATGCTTCATTATGTCCGTAATTACACTTGGCACGTTAACACACAACTGATATTGATTGTGACTTTTGTAGCTTCGGTTGCTGAACAATGATAGATTTAGCCTCTGTTAATGGTTCATACATATTTCGTAGGACACTCCAGAAGACCGACCGGCTGCTGTCATTCACAGGAACTTTGATGACGTCTACAATAACAACAGTGCACCGTCCCTCGGCAACCCTTTAACGTTGATGCAGAACTTCAATATACCGTTAACAAGCCTTCCTGAACTGGTTCCCGATGCACCGGTAGACAGCAAGTCGAAAGCGGATGCCAATAGAGAACTCCCAGTGTTTCCAGGTCAACCGTTGCCATTGACAACGGAAGTTAATGTGAGTATACTGTATATATTGTCTATTTTTTGTGAAAAATGTGCTTAACACGACATTTTTTTTGCATATGTAAATACATGTATGATACAGTAAATAAATCTAGTATATCTTTTGGTGGCTTTATTTATTACTAATGTCAGTCGGGATGGATTTCTTTTAAGCGTTTTTTCACCAGTAACTAACTAGGTCAACAACCTTCTCTTTTTTTACCCAAGCAAGAAACTATGCCATTTCACTTGTTTTTTTCAATAACATTGCCAGGGCAAGGCCAGAGTAAATGGAAACTGCTCTCCGAAATCACCAATGGAGACGGAGGGCGTGGCTTCTGACGAACAGTCAAACATTGGTAAGACAACGACATTGATAAGCTGTGAAATACATGCTGATTTTAGCATTGATGATTTAGATTGTTTGTAGTCCAGGCCTACCCTAGGATTTCTCCTCAGGTGAAAACTGACAAGAAACTGACAGACGCAGACAAGTTGAAGTTACAGATACAAGGGACTCTAGTCCCCTTGGTTCTTTGACGTGCCCTGTGTAAAGCACCGATACACGCGAGACTACCTCTTGGTTCCTAACCAGTTCATCTCTAAATGGATGGGAAACACTGAGAAGCGTTTGAAATTTCTAGTGCGCCGGCCGGGATTCGAACCGAGGACCTCCGGATTAGTAGCCTAGAACCATACACCACCGCGCCACCCTTGATTAAACATTTGTCGACATTTAATTTTCAACCATATATCAGATCATCGGTTTGTTTTCATATCTTTAACTAAAATACTACGTTTTTCGAATTTTTTACCCTATACTTGAATCATTCTACTTTACAGATGACATGAAAATGCTACAGTTAGCGCGAGACATGAGAAACAGCCTTAAGGATACCAAGCACATTCATCTTCGACCAGAGTCCTTGTTTATTGACTTACTAAATGCGTACAGGGAGGACAACACTTTAGAAAAACACAAGATTTCCGTGTGTTTCCAAACAAATAATGCCGAAGATCACGCCTGTTCGCAACATGATGATAACACTGAATCTGGAACCGTGTTCGCCATGTTTTGGGAAGAAGCGTTCCGAAAGCACTTTACAGGTACCCACCATTTGGTTCCCGTTTTAGATCCATCTTCAGCAAACGACTTCTTCAAAATCTGCGGAAGGATACTTGTGCATGGTTTGGTGCTGGAGAACTATTTTCCAGTGAGGTTTTCTCCAGCCTGCCTGGCCGCTTTAGTAACAGAATCTTGTTCTGACCAACTTGCTTTGACTTCATTTTATCAGGTGATGTCAGAATCAGAAAAAGATGTGCTAGAGGTTGCTATAGCAGAGCTGAGATCCGGCGTCGAAAACTATTCCGCTAAAATTGAAAGGTGTGTGAAAATAGTCCTAGGTAGCTATGGTTGCAAGAATATTCCAGAATCGTTCGAACTGGATGCAGCTATGACCAGCATTGCCAAAACCTCCTTGTTATATCAGCCTCATTGGTCCCTCTGTCAGCTGCGAGCAGGTATGGCTACAGCGGGGTTCAAACTCGAAGAGATCAATGAAGAAGACATTATTCAGCTATACCAAATCCTTACACCATCTGTGCCAACCATTCTAGAGCGAGTTCATTACGACACGCCCGATGAAGCATCACCAATGAAAAGTGAGGAGAAAGTCAAGCTTTTCTTTGAGCAGTATTTACACAAAATCTCAAGACTTGCCCTGCAGAAATTACTTCAGCAATGGTGCGGTTTCGACTGCCTGTGTGTACCAAAGCTTACAGTGAAATTTACGGACGAGGAGTCAGTCACACTTTTCGCGCCTAACGACCGCACTCTGCACTTGCCACGAGCATGTACTTCTCTCCAAGAAATGTCTCAGGTTTTCGAAATAAATTTCCCCGCCGTGAATATTGAAAGTAAGAGTCCGTGGGAATACACGTTGTGATTAATTACAGATGTTCAAATATGCATATTTTTTGTATGCCTTTAACTCACTGGTCGTTTTGGATGTGTTGCAGTAGACACAAGCGGACACAATCAGCAGCATCAGTTGAAGTCAACTGCTGAAAGCATTCTTACTTTAATTCAGCACATTGACTGTGATTTCTAACTTGAATTCCAGTTTCTCACCATAAATTCTAGCTATAGTGTAATTATCCGCCGTTTTGCCTTTAAATCCAGCTACTGATTGTAGTTCAAGGAACAGATTCATTTATTTCCAACTTTTAATAATAATTGCTAAAATTATCTCAGGTACTGATCGTAATTGCTGACCAGCAATAAATTTGCAATGTCGTGATCCATAATTTGAATTCCAGCTTCTGATTTCAGTTTTTAATTTGAATTCCAGCGTCTCTACTGATAACATTTTTTAAAACTTGAATACCAGCAAGTGATTGTAAGTTCGTTTCATGGATTCCATCAATGGATCGCTCGTTATTTCTAATTTGAATTTCACCGAGAGCATATCAAACTAATCCTAACCTGAATTGCAACTCTTTAAAACACTGCATGGCATATTAAAATAAGCTGTCTTCACAAATGGAACAGGATCCAGGTGATATATTATACTGCAAGTTGAGTAATAACCGTGAGGGTTTAAAGTTTTCTATATTTTTTCTGAATCATCACTTTACTAATTAAACAAATCGCAAAAGTTTTATTGTACATTAATTCATAATCGCGGAATTCTCTTTGCAAATTTTAACTTTACTAAGTTTGTCTGCCATTAAATCGCAAATTTTCGTCCCGCGAAAACTACTCAATTTACAGCAGTTGGTTGTACCGGCGTTCATTTCATTTTTCATAAAGAATATTTTTTTAACGACGAGGGTATTTTGTCGGACAGCCATTCATTGGAGATGTTCTCTGTTAGCACGAACAAAAAACTTAAAAAGTGTTTTACCTGCAAAATTAGTGGTCAAACTGTGGCAGACGATCATATTGCAAAAGAATAGTACTTTTAGTTAAGGTTGAAACATTTTCTTTAAAACAGTTTAGGTAAATCTTAAAATGTTCAAACAAATGACAATACATGTGCATCCCTTAACGATCACCTTAAATATTAATTAAAATTTTACCTACACCTATTTGTTTATAGGTACAGACCAAAATCAGAATAAAGAAGGCACAGAATATGTTTAATAAGTTAAAATAATGCTTCACACGATGGAGCTTTTGTATATACATGTATGTAAATATGTTTATTACAAGGGACCAATCAGAACAATGCGTCATTTTAATAGTTTTCAACTTCCGGCATTATTGCAAAGTTTCCTAGTCATATTCATGTGTTATCTTTATATGATGCGTGCATAGAGTAAATAAACCAAAATAATATTCCATCGAGAGTTGTTGTATAGGCTTTTAGTCCATTACACTTGAACCTGTATTAGTGGTCACCTCAGTTAAGCAGGTACCTCCCTAAAGCAGCCAAAATTGATGTATCCAGGGAACCATTGTTTATATTGTATACGCATGCATTAGGCAGCCCCCTGCTTCAAGTTGCCACTGTTGCTGCATCTCTTGGGCAGCATGACAGGTTTGACTGTATACTATATGAAATACAGTACTAGACAAAAACATGGGCAGTATGATTCCGAATACTTGCACAGAAAGTAAATATTCAGAAGCAATGTAACAACGTCATCAGTCACAAAAGTGCTCCTCTCCTCTTCTCCTCTCCTCTCCTCTCCTCTCTCCTCTCCTCTCTCTCTCCCTCCTCTCCTCCTCTGCTCTCTCTCTCTCTCCTCTCCTCTCCTCTCCTCCTCTCCTCTCCTCTCTGCTCCTCTCATCTCCTCCCTGCCCTCTCCTCTCTGCTCCTCTTATCTCTCTGCTCCTCTCCTTTCTGCTCCTCTCCTCTCTGTTTCTCTGCTCCTCTCCTCTCCTCTCATCTCCTCTGGAAGGCAGAACTGAAAAGGGAAATCTCAAGGCAGAGTGATGGTTATTGTATAATCCACATTCATTAGTTGTACTCGGTTCAGATGCATAGTTAAACGAAACGGGATTATCTTTGATTTGGCTGGAAAAGGGGCATAGCTCAAAGTACACCGATGCCATAGTCGTCTTTCTTGTCCGGTGCACTTCTTGTTGTGATCTTTGAATTTCATTTCTATTTAGTTTCAGCCAATAACGACATACATTTCCCTAATTAATACGTCGCCATGTTGCATCGCCGGCAGACGACACAGAAAAAATACAGACTACGATCTGTTGAGCAGATGATTATTTCCAACAGTTTCATGTAGATATTTACTTATGAAATATGAGAATCGTCATAGCTTGTAAGACACGAACTGATATACGCGACATTATACTTGCAAATGAATGAAAGAGAGTTCTGATAGATTACTCATTCTTCAAAAAGTCATTAAAGAGATAGATGAGATTTATACAGTGCTGTGAATTGATGAAATCATGGATCTGTAAATCGTTTATAACGAACCGTCCTTTTGTACTTTATATCCGGAGTTTTTTTTATATCCATGCACCATTTATTTATATAATAATGGAAATAAATTCGGATATAGAGAAAATGTGTTCCTTATATCCGGAGTTTCGTTATAGCCGGAGTCGTAATATACGGAGTTAACTGTATCAGATCCCTGATGAAATGAGAAGATAATATAACAATCGAATGATTTGAAGTGACTGAACAAGACTGTACCTTAAATATATTGGACTTATTGCGGTGAAGAGCGAACAAGGTTGTATTGAGGGCTTAGTTTTGAATGCATCGAGTTCGATACTTTGTGTAAATTTTAAGTATGCAACTACTGACTAAAGTGGCTGAAATTTGTCCGGTCGCTGTTTGCTGCCTCATTTTCTCATGATTGGATCGAGCTGTTGGTGAATGTTGTGTTTAATGGTGTTTATGGATTGCATTATTTGTTTTATCTTTTGACGATGAGGCAACTATCCTAGTATATGGACCATTGATATATGTCAAGTATTTCGAGGTCAAATGACAGTACATAAAGAAAGTAATTCAAAGGCTAACTCTTAAATGACGTAGACGAATGGAAACAGAATATATATACAGGGTGGAAGGGCTGCGAGTAAGCCGTAACTGAAGCAGTCAGGCGTTCCTTAGGCTAGTTTCTCAATTGCTAAAAGACCTCCATGAATAATAAAAGAAGGCTTGTTACATCATTAGCAGAAAACAGCAACTTGAATATCCTGAAAATAGTAATATTGATACTAAATGATACAAAACGGTTCAAAGACAGTCTTAGTAGCATTGTGGCTATAGCAGGTCTCGAAATGTTATCTGAGCATAATGTATTTACAAAGTCAACCTTTTACATTTTATATATTTTATGTAATATAGGTTTTTGAGACAGATGTTCTAAGTATTTTCAGAACATTTTTTAAAATACGTATAGGTCACAAATATTTTGCGAAAGTTACACAAGGTTACCCACTCCGGAAAACGTTTCTTTCTTGTATATCATTTGTCAAATAAAGAAAAAAGAAATGCATATCATATCAAAGTACAGTAATGACGAGTTCATACTGTTTTGACACAAAATATGTATTTCATGGACAATAAAGGTTGTACTGTCAATGCTTTAACCTTAAAAATTATGTTTTAACACAAGTTGATAGTGGTTTTAAAATACTACATTTTCGTGTATATTGCATGGAAATACGTGTCTTCGTTACATACTTATTTATGAAAATAAACTGATCAATCTACAGGTACAAGGGTGATAACTCAAAAATAGGTTAAAATATGGACCTATCAAATTTTCCCCAATATCTTACGCACACAAACGCGTGTGATTTTTGTTAACACTGCACTGCACAGCAAACAGACTGAGGTGTATATACCTACAGAGGTCAGGCGCAGGGGTCACCCTGTCTACTTACATGCGCATGGACTCTTTTTTTTTTTTTTTTTTTTTTTTTTTTGCTTATAAGAAGTCGATTTTAAACGTTCTCTGAAGACTACAATATACGAAATGTCTACTTTATGTCTATGAAAACATATTTGCACCTGTCAATACACAATCCCACAGGGACCTGTCAGCGAACAATTTTTAAACCTGGTGAACTCGTGTCCAAAGTCATTTTCAAGGTTGCCTAAAAGTGTCAGAATTTGCCTCACACGTCTGAGTTTTCAATATTAATGACTTTCCAAAATTCATGCAAAGAAAACGTGCTCCATAAGGTCACTCACGGTTGCTTCTAAGGAAACGCAAACCTGTCCGGTGTGTCAAAAGGATAAATTTACTTATAGTGAATCACCGCCAAATTTGCGTTTTGCTTTCTGACCAACTTGTAGTTGGCAAGATGCTCCAATTTGCAGCTCGGCCTAGGGATTGGCTGAAAAAATTACATGGAACACCGTAAGATTATATGTGACATTGGTTGAAAAGGTTGTGTTTACAAATGAAAAATACTTATTTAAAAGATAAAATGTAATATCTTCTGTTCGTGAATGAATGTTTTTTGACTGCTTTTCATAACATATAACATAAAACAGCCATAGAAGTAAATGCATGCCCTAAATATCACCAGCCTTCGTGGGATGGTTGTCTCCCATGCAAAACTGTAAATAAAATTGGCTATGTTCACATAGAAACTGCATTCTCTAGTGTCCGAGAGACTAATCTGATCGAAGAAAAACAACTTTATTGGTCAACACTCGATAGGTGAATATGATACAGGGTCACCTTTTGACTACATCTATAATGTAAGTCAATGTAAGTTAATTGGAATATCACATTTAAGATTATGCATAAAATGACTTTCATGTTGGAATATGCTTAATTCAGGCGAAAAATTAATGTCTTCATTTCACAACTGTTTAACAGATCTAGTAGGGGTATATTGCCCTGTATTCGAGCTTCCTTACCTTGAAAATTAAAGATGACGGTCATGGATGGAAGTAATTCGCTTTGTCTTGATGAGTAGGTCACGGAAATGTATAATACTTGGGGTCTATCTTTACCTTTGACCCCCCTGTGACCTAGTTTTCAGTTATGACCTAAGTTCGAGGACCGGCCTAAAAAACGGCTATAGAATTAGTTTGCAATAAGATATCTTCATTCTGATTGCAGTTCCTTGGATGAAAGTGATCCCTGAACAATCCCTGCGAAAATGGAGGCAAAATAATTTTTTGTCGAAAATGGCGTTTTTCCTAAGGCTATACCCTTTGCGTTTTTTTGGGGGTGAAACAACTTTTCTCTAGAATGGGGTCATGTGATACCCCATTCGCTTTGTCTTGATGAGTAGGTCACGGAAATGTATAATACTTGGGGTCTATCTTTACCTTTGACCCCCCTGTGACCTAGTTTTCAGTTATGACCTAAGTTCGAGGACCGGCCTAAAAAACGGCTATAAAATTAGTTTGCAATAAGATATCTTCATTCTGATTGCAGTTCCTTGGATGAAAGTGATCCCTGAACAATCCCTGCGAAAATGGAGGCAAAATAATTTTTGTCGAAAATGGCGTTTTTCCTAAGGCTATACCCTTTGCGTTTTTTTGGGGGTGAAACAACTTTTCTCTAGAATGGGGTCATGTGATACCCCATTCGCTTTGTCTTGATGAGTAGGTCACGGAAATGTATAATACTTGGGGTCTATCTTTACCTTTGACCCCCCTGTGACCTAGTTTTCAGTTATGACCTAAGTTCGAGGACCGGCCTAAAAAACGGCTATAAAATTAGTTTGCAATAAGATATCTTCATTCTGATTGCAGTTCCTTGGATGAAAGTGATCCCTGAACAATCCCTGCGAAAATGGAGGCAAAATAATTTTTGTCGAAAATGGCGTTTTTCCTAAGGCTATACCCTTTGCGTTTTTTTGGGGGTGAAACAACTTTTCTCTAGAATGGGGTCATGTGATACCCCATTCGCTTTGTCTTGATGAGTAGGTCACGGAAATGTATAATACTTGGGGTCTATCTTTACCTTTGACCCCCCTGTGACCTAGTTTTCAGTTATGACCTAAGTTCGAGGACCGGCCTAAAAAACGGCTATAAAATTAGTTTGCAATAAGATATCTTCATTCTGATTGCAGTTCCTTGGATGAAAGTGATCCCTGAACAATCCCTGCGAAAATGGAGGCAAAATAATTTTTGTCGAAAATGGCGTTTTTCCTAAGGCTATACCCTTTGCGTTTTTTTGGGGGTGAAACAACTTTTCTCTAGAATGGGGTCATGTGATACCCCATTCGCTTTGTCTTGATGAGTAGGTCACGGAAATGTATAATACTTGGGGTCTATCTTTACCTTTGACCCCCCTGTGACCTAGTTTTCAGTTATGACCTAAGTTCGAGGACCGGCCTAAAAAACGGCTATAAAATTAGTTTGCAATAAGATATCTTCATTCTGATTGCAGTTCCTTGGATGAAAGTGATCCCTGAACAATCCCTGCGAAAATGGAGGCAAAATAATTTTTGTCGAAAATGGCGTTTTTCCTAAGGCTATACCCTTTGCGTTTTTTTGGGGGTGAAACAACTTTTCTCTAGAATGGGGTCATGTGATACCCCATTCGCTTTGTCTTGATGAGTAGGTCACGGAAATGTATAATACTTGGGGTCTATCTTTACCTTTGACCCCCCTGTGACCTAGTTTTCAGTTATGACCTAAGTTCGAGGACCGGCCTAAAAAACGGCTATAAAATTAGTTTGCAATAAGATATCTTCATTCTGATTGCAGTTCCTTGGATGAAAGTGATCCCTGAACAATCCCTGCGAAAATGGAGGCAAAATAATTTTTTGTCGAAAATGGCGTTTTTCCTAAGGCTATACCCTTTGCGTTTTTTTGGGGGTGAAACAACTTTTCTCTAGAATGGGGTCATGTGATACCCCATTCGCTTTGTCTTGATGAGTAGGTCACGGAAATGTATAATACTTGGGGTCTATCTTTACCTTTGACCCCCCTGTGACCTAGTTTTCAGTTATGACCTAAGTTCGAGGACCGGCCTAAAAAACGGCTATAAAATTAGTTTGCAATAAGATATCTTCATTCTGATTGCAGTTCCTTGGATGAAAGTGATCCCTGAACAATCCCTGCGAAAATGGAGGCAAAATAATTTTTGTCGAAAATGGCGTTTTTCCTAAGGCTATACCCTTTGCGTTTTTTTGGGGGTGAAACAACTTTTCTCTAGAATGGGGTCATGTGATACCCCATTCGCTTTGTCTTGATGAGTAGGTCACGGAAATGTATAATACTTGGGGTCTATCTTTACCTTTGACCCCCCTGTGACCTAGTTTTCAGTTATGACCTAAGTTCGAGGACCGGCCTAAAAAACGGCTATAAAATTAGTTTGCAATAAGATATCTTCATTCTGATTGCAGTTCCTTGGATGAAAGTGATCCCTGAACAATCCCTGCGAAAATGGAGGCAAAATAATTTTTGTCGAAAATGGCGTTTTTCCTAAGGCTATACCCTTTGCGTTTTTTTTGGGGGTGAAACAACTTTTCTCTAGAATGGGGTCATGTGATACCCCATTCGCTTTGTCTTGATGAGTAGGTCACGGAAATGTATAATACTTGGGGTCTATCTTTACCTTTGACCCCCCTGTGACCTAGTTTTCAGTTATGACCTAAGTTCGAGGACCGGCCTAAAAAACGGCTATAAAATTAGTTTGCAATAAGATATCTTCATTCTGATTGCAGTTCCTTGGATGAAAGTGATCCCTGAACAATCCCTGCGAAAATGGAGGCAAAATAATTTTTGTCGAAAATGGCGTTTTTCCTAAGGCTATACCCTTTGCGTTTTTTGGGGGTGAAACAACTTTTCTCTAGAATGGGGTCATGTGATACCCCATTCGCTTTGTCTTGATGAGTAGGTCACGGAAATGTATAATACTTGGGGTCTATCTTTACCTTTGACCCCCCTGTGACCTAGTTTTCAGTTATGACCTAAGTTCGAGGACCGGCCTAAAAAACGGCTATAAAATTAGTTTGCAATAAGATATCTTCATTCTGATTGCAGTTCCTTGGATGAAAGTGATCCCTGAACAATCCCTGCGAAAATGGAGGCAAAATAATTTTTGTCGAAAATGGCGTTTTTCCTAAGGCTATACCCTTTGCGTTTTTTTGGGGGTGAAACAACTTTTCTCTAGAATGGGGTCATGTGATACCCCATTCGCTTTGTCTTGATGAGTAGGTCACGGAAATGTATAATACTTGGGGTCTATCTTTACCTTTGACCCCCCTGTGACCTAGTTTTCAGTTATGACCTAAGTTCGAGGACCGGCCTAAAAAACGGCTATAAAATTAGTTTGCAATAAGATATCTTCATTCTGATTGCAGTTCCTTGGATGAAAGTGATCCCTGAACAATCCCTGCGAAAATGGAGGCAAAATAATTTTTGTCGAAAATGGCGTTTTTCCTAAGGCTATACCCTTTGCGTTTTTTTGGGGGTGAAACAACTTTTCTCTAGAATGGGGTCATGTGATACCCCATTCGCTTTGTCTTGATGAGTAGGTCACGGAAATGTATAATACTTGGGGTCTATCTTTACCTTTGACCCCCCTGTGACCTAGTTTTCAGTTATGACCTAAGTTCGAGGACCGGCCTAAAAAACGGCTATAAAATTAGTTTGCAATAAGATATCTTCATTCTGATTGCAGTTCCTTGGATGAAAGTGATCCCTGAACAATCCCTGCGAAAATGGAGGCAAAATAATTTTTGTCGAAAATGGCGTTTTTCCTAAGGCTATACCCTTTGCGTTTTTTTGGGGGTGAAACAACTTTTCTCTAGAATGGGGTCATGTGATACCCCATTCGCTTTGTCTTGATGAGTAGGTCACGGAAATGTATAATACTTGGGGTCTATCTTTACCTTTGACCCCCCTGTGACCTAGTTTTCAGTTATGACCTAAGTTCGAGGACCGGCCTAAAAAACGGCTATAAAATTAGTTTGCAATAAGATATCTTCATTCTGATTGCAGTTCCTTGGATGAAAGTGATCCCTGAACAATCCCTGCGAAAATGGAGGCAAAATAATTTTTGTCGAAAATGGCGTTTTTCCTAAGGCTATACCCTTTGCGTTTTTTGGGGGTGAAACAACTTTTCTCTAGAATGGGGTCATGTGATACCCCATTCGCTTTGTCTTGATGAGTAGGTCACGGAAATGTATAATACTTGGGGTCTATCTTTACCTTTGACCCCCCTGTGACCTAGTTTTCAGTTATGACCTAAGTTCGAGGACCGGCCTAAAAAACGGCTATAAAATTAGTTTGCAATAAGATATCTTCATTCTGATTGCAGTTCCTTGGATGAAAGTGATCCCTGAACAATCCCTGCGAAAATGGAGGCAAAATAATTTTTGTCGAAAATGGCGTTTTTCCTAAGGCTATACCCTTTGCGTTTTTTTGGGGGTGAAACAACTTTTCTCTAGAATGGGGTCATGTGATACCCCATTCGCTTTGTCTTGATGAGTAGGTCACGGAAATGTATAATACTTGGGGTCTATCTTTACCTTTGACCCCCCTGTGACCTAGTTTTCAGTTATGACCTAAGTTCGAGGACCGGCCTAAAAAACGGCTATAAAATTAGTTTGCAATAAGATATCTTCATTCTGATTGCAGTTCCTTGGATGAAAGTGATCCCTGAACAATCCCTGCGAAAATGGAGGCAAAATAATTTTTGTCGAAAATGGCGTTTTTCCTAAGGCTATACCCTTTGCGTTTTTTTGGGGGTGAAACAACTTTTCTCTAGAATGGGGTCATGTGATACCCCATTCGCTTTGTCTTGATGAGTAGGTCACGGAAATGTATAATACTTGGGGTCTATCTTTACCTTTGACCCCCCTGTGACCTAGTTTTCAGTTATGACCTAAGTTCGAGGACCGGCCTAAAAAACGGCTATAAAATTAGTTTGCAATAAGATATCTTCATTCTGATTGCAGTTCCTTGGATGAAAGTGATCCCTGAACAATCCCTGCGAAAATGGAGGCAAAATAATTTTTGTCGAAAATGGCGTTTTTCCTAAGGCTATACCCTTTGCGTTTTTTTGGGGTGAAACAACTTTTCTCTAGAATGGGGTCATGTGATACCCCATTCGCTTTGTCTTGATGAGTAGGTCACGGAAATGTATAATACTTGGGGTCTATCTTTACCTTTGACCCCCCTGTGACCTAGTTTTCAGTTATGACCTAAGTTCGAGGACCGGCCTAAAAAACGGCTATAGAATTAGTTTGCAATAAGATATCTTCATTCTGATTGCAGTTCCTTGGATGAAAGTGATCCCTGAACAATCCCTGCGAAAATGGAGGCAAAATAATTTTTGTCGAAAATGGCGTTTTTCCTAAGGCTATACCCTTTGCGTTTTTTTGGGGGTGAAACAACTTTTCTCTAGAATGGGGTCATGTGATACCCCATTCGCTTTGTCTTGATGAGTAGGTCACGGAAATGTATAATACTTGGGGTCTATCTTTACCTTTGACCCCCCTGTGACCTAGTTTTCAGTTATGACCTAAGTTCGAGGACCGGCCTAAAAAACGGCTATAAAATTAGTTTGCAATAAGATATCTTCATTCTGATTGCAGTTCCTTGGATGAAAGTGATCCCTGAACAATCCCTGCGAAAATGGAGGCAAAATAATTTTTGTCGAAAATGGCGTTTTTCCTAAGGCTATACCCTTTGCGTTTTTTTGGGGGTGAAACAACTTTTCTCTAGAATGGGGTCATGTGATACCCCATTCGCTTTGTCTTGATGAGTAGGTCACGGAAATGTATAATACTTGGGGTCTATCTTTACCTTTGACCCCCCTGTGACCTAGTTTTCAGTTATGACCTAAGTTCGAGGACCGGCCTAAAAAACGGCTATAAAATTAGTTTGCAATAAGATATCTTCATTCTGATTGCAGTTCCTTGGATGAAAGTGATCCCTGAACAATCCCTGCGAAAATGGAGGCAAAATAATTTTTTGTCGAAAATGGCGTTTTTCCTAAGGCTATACCCTTTGCGTTTTTTTGGGGGGTGAAACAACTTTTCTCTAGAATGGGGTCATGTGATACCCCATTCGCTTTGTCTTGATGAGTAGGTCACGGAAATGTATAATACTTGGGGTCTATCTTTACCTTTGACCCCCCTGTGACCTAGTTTTCAGTTATGACCTAAGTTCGAGGACCGGCCTAAAAAACGGCTATAAAATTAGTTTGCAATAAGATATCTTCATTCTGATTGCAGTTCCTTGGATGAAAGTGATCCCTGAACAATCCCTGCGAAAATGGAGGCAAAATAATTTTTGTCGAAAATGGCGTTTTTCCTAAGGCTATACCCTTTGCGTTTTTTTGGGGGTGAAACAACTTTTCTCTAGAATGGGGTCATGTGATACCCCATTCGCTTTGTCTTGATGAGTAGGTCACGGAAATGTATAATACTTGGGGTCTATCTTTACCTTTGACCCCCCTGTGACCTAGTTTTCAGTTATGACCTAAGTTCGAGGACCGGCCTAAAAAACGGCTATAAAATTAGTTTGCAATAAGATATCTTCATTCTGATTGCAGTTCCTTGGATGAAAGTGATCCCTGAACAATCCCTGCGAAAATGGAGGCAAAATAATTTTTGTCGAAAATGGCGTTTTTCCTAAGGCTATACCCTTTGCGTTTTTTGGGGGTGAAACAACTTTTCTCTAGAATGGGGTCATGTGATACCCCATTCGCTTTGTCTTGATGAGTAGGTCACGGAAATGTATAATACTTGGGGTCTATCTTTACCTTTGACCCCCCTGTGACCTAGTTTTCAGTTATGACCTAAGTTCGAGGACCGGCCTAAAAAACGGCTATAAAATTAGTTTGCAATAAGATATCTTCATTCTGATTGCAGTTCCTTGGATGAAAGTGATCCCTGAACAATCCCTGCGAAAATGGAGGCAAAATAATTTTTGTCGAAAATGGCGTTTTTCCTAAGGCTATACCCTTTGCGTTTTTTTGGGGGTGAAACAACTTTTCTCTAGAATGGGGTCATGTGATACCCCATTCGCTTTGTCTTGATGAGTAGGTCACGGAAATGTATAATACTTGGGGTCTATCTTTACCTTTGACCCCCCTGTGACCTAGTTTTCAGTTATGACCTAAGTTCGAGGACCGGCCTAAAAAACGGCTATAAAATTAGTTTGCAATAAGATATCTTCATTCTGATTGCAGTTCCTTGGATGAAAGTGATCCCTGAACAATCCCTGCGAAAATGGAGGCAAAATAATTTTTGTCGAAAATGGCGTTTTTCCTAAGGCTATACCCTTTGCGTTTTTTTGGGGGTGAAACAACTTTTCTCTAGAATGGGGTCATGTGATACCCCATTCGCTTTGTCTTGATGAGTAGGTCACGGAAATGTATAATACTTGGGGTCTATCTTTACCTTTGACCCCCCTGTGACCTAGTTTTCAGTTATGACCTAAGTTCGAGGACCGGCCTAAAAAACGGCTATAAAATTAGTTTGCAATAAGATATCTTCATTCTGATTGCAGTTCCTTGGATGAAAGTGATCCCTGAACAATCCCTGCGAAAATGGAGGCAAAATAATTTTTGTCGAAAATGGCGTTTTTCCTAAGGCTATACCCTTTGCGTTTTTTTGGGGGTGAAACAACTTTTCTCTAGAATGGGGTCATGTGATACCCCATTCGCTTTGTCTTGATGAGTAGGTCACGGAAATGTATAATACTTGGGGTCTATCTTTACCTTTGACCCCCCTGTGACCTAGTTTTCAGTTATGACCTAAGTTCGAGGACCGGCCTAAAAAACGGCTATAAAATTAGTTTGCAATAAGATATCTTCATTCTGATTGCAGTTCCTTGGATGAAAGTGATCCCTGAACAATCCCTGCGAAAATGGAGGCAAAATAATTTTTGTCGAAAATGGCGTTTTTCCTAAGGCTATACCCTTTGCGTTTTTTTGGGGGTGAAACAACTTTTCTCTAGAATGGGGTCATGTGATACCCCATTCGCTTTGTCTTGATGAGTAGGTCACGGAAATGTATAATACTTGGGGTCTATCTTTACCTTTGACCCCCCTGTGACCTAGTTTTCAGTTATGACCTAAGTTCGAGGACCGGCCTAAAAAACGGCTATAAAATTAGTTTGCAATAAGATATCTTCATTCTGATTGCAGTTCCTTGGATGAAAGTGATCCCTGAACAATCCCTGCGAAAATGGAGGCAAAATAATTTTTGTCGAAAATGGCGTTTTTCCTAAGGCTATACCCTTTGCGTTTTTTTGGGGGTGAAACAACTTTTCTCTAGAATGGGGTCATGTGATACCCCATTCGCTTTGTCTTGATGAGTAGGTCACGGAAATGTATAATACTTGGGGTCTATCTTTACCTTTGACCCCCCTGTGACCTAGTTTTCAGTTATGACCTAAGTTCGAGGACCGGCCTAAAAAACGGCTATAGAATTAGTTTGCAATAAGATATCTTCATTCTGATTGCAGTTCCTTGGATGAAAGTGATCCCTGAACAATCCCTGCGAAAATGGAGGCAAAATAATTTTTGTCGAAAATGGCGTTTTTCCTAAGGCTATACCCTTTGCGTTTTTTTGGGGGTGAAACAACTTTTCTCTAGAATGGGGTCATGTGATACCCCATTCGCTTTGTCTTGATGAGTAGGTCACGGAAATGTATAATACTTGGGGTCTATCTTTACCTTTGACCCCCCTGTGACCTAGTTTTCAGTTATGACCTAAGTTCGAGGACCGGCCTAAAAAACGGCTATAAAATTAGTTTGCAATAAGATATCTTCATTCTGATTGCAGTTCCTTGGATGAAAGTGATCCCTGAACAATCCCTGCGAAAATGGAGGCAAAATAATTTTTGTCGAAAATGGCGTTTTTCCTAAGGCTATACCCTTTGCGTTTTTTTGGGGGTGAAACAACTTTTCTCTAGAATGGGGTCATGTGATACCCCATTCGCTTTGTCTTGATGAGTAGGTCACGGAAATGTATAATACTTGGGGTCTATCTTTACCTTTGACCCCCCTGTGACCTAGTTTTCAGTTATGACCTAAGTTCGAGGACCGGCCTAAAAAACGGCTATAAAATTAGTTTGCAATAAGATATCTTCATTCTGATTGCAGTTCCTTGGATGAAAGTGATCCCTGAACAATCCCTGCGAAAATGGAGGCAAAATAATTTTTGTCGAAAATGGCGTTTTTCCTAAGGCTATACCCTTTGCGTTTTTTTGGGGGTGAAACAACTTTTCTCTAGAATGGGGTCATGTGATACCCCATTCGCTTTGTCTTGATGAGTAGGTCACGGAAATGTATAATACTTGGGGTCTATCTTTACCTTTGACCCCCCTGTGACCTAGTTTTCAGTTATGACCTAAGTTCGAGGACCGGCCTAAAAAACGGCTATAAAATTAGTTTGCAATAAGATATCTTCATTCTGATTGCAGTTCCTTGGATGAAAGTGATCCCTGAACAATCCCTGCGAAAATGGAGGCAAAATAATTTTTGTCGAAAATGGCGTTTTTCCTAAGGCTATACCCTTTGCGTTTTTTTGGGGGTGAAACAACTTTTCTCTAGAATGGGGTCATGTGATACCCCATTCGCTTTGTCTTGATGAGTAGGTCACGGAAATGTATAATACTTGGGGTCTATCTTTACCTTTGACCCCCCTGTGACCTAGTTTTCAGTTATGACCTAAGTTCGAGGACCGGCCTAAAAAACGGCTATAAAATTAGTTTGCAATAAGATATCTTCATTCTGATTGCAGTTCCTTGGATGAAAGTGATCCCTGAACAATCCCTGCGAAAATGGAGGCAAAATAATTTTTGTCGAAAATGGCGTTTTTCCTAAGGCTATACCCTTTGCGTTTTTTTGGGGGTGAAACAACTTTTCTCTAGAATGGGGTCATGTGATACCCCATTCGCTTTGTCTTGATGAGTAGGTCACGGAAATGTATAATACTTGGGGTCTATCTTTACCTTTGACCCCCCTGTGACCTAGTTTTCAGTTATGACCTAAGTTCGAGGACCGGCCTAAAAAACGGCTATAAAATTAGTTTGCAATAAGATATCTTCATTCTGATTGCAGTTCCTTGGATGAAAGTGATCCCTGAACAATCCCTGCGAAAATGGAGGCAAAATAATTTTTGTCGAAAATGGCGTTTTTCCTAAGGCTATACCCTTTGCGTTTTTTTGGGGGTGAAACAACTTTTCTCTAGAATGGGGTCATGTGATACCCCATTCGCTTTGTCTTGATGAGTAGGTCACGGAAATGTATAATACTTGGGGTCTATCTTTACCTTTGACCCCCCTGTGACCTAGTTTTCAGTTATGACCTAAGTTCGAGGACCGGCCTAAAAAACGGCTATAAAATTAGTTTGCAATAAGATATCTTCATTCTGATTGCAGTTCCTTGGATGAAAGTGATCCCTGAACAATCCCTGCGAAAATGGAGGCAAAATAATTTTTGTCGAAAATGGCGTTTTTCCTAAGGCTATACCCTTTGCGTTTTTTTGGGGGTGAAACAACTTTTCTCTAGAATGGGGTCATGTGATACCCCATTCGCTTTGTCTTGATGAGTAGGTCACGGAAATGTATAATACTTGGGGTCTATCTTTACCTTTGACCCCCCTGTGACCTAGTTTTCAGTTATGACCTAAGTTCGAGGACCGGCCTAAAAAACGGCTATAAAATTAGTTTGCAATAAGATATCTTCATTCTGATTGCAGTTCCTTGGATGAAAGTGATCCCTGAACAATCCCTGCGAAAATGGAGGCAAAATAATTTTTGTCGAAAATGGCGTTTTTCCTAAGGCTATACCCTTTGCGTTTTTTTGGGGGTGAAACAACTTTTCTCTAGAATGGGGTCATGTGATACCCCATTCGCTTTGTCTTGATGAGTAGGTCACGGAAATGTATAATACTTGGGGTCTATCTTTACCTTTGACCCCCCTGTGACCTAGTTTTCAGTTATGACCTAAGTTCGAGGACCGGCCTAAAAAACGGCTATAAAATTAGTTTGCAATAAGATATCTTCATTCTGATTGCAGTTCCTTGGATGAAAGTGATCCCTGAACAATCCCTGCGAAAATGGAGGCAAAATAATTTTTGTCGAAAATGGCGTTTTTCCTAAGGCTATACCCTTTGCGTTTTTTTGGGGGTGAAACAACTTTTCTCTAGAATGGGGTCATGTGATACCCCATTCGCTTTGTCTTGATGAGTAGGTCACGGAAATGTATAATACTTGGGGTCTATCTTTACCTTTGACCCCCTGTGACCTAGTTTTCAGTTATGACCTAAGTTCGAGGACCGGCCTAAAAAACGGCTATAAAATTAGTTTGCAATAAGATATCTTCATTCTGATTGCAGTTCCTTGGATGAAAGTGATCCCTGAACAATCCCTGCGAAAATGGAGGCAAAATAATTTTTGTCGAAAATGGCGTTTTTCCTAAGGCTATACCCTTTGCGTTTTTTTGGGGGTGAAACAACTTTTCTCTAGAATGGGGTCATGTGATACCCCATTCGCTTTGTCTTGATGAGTAGGTCACGGAAATGTATAATACTTGGGGTCTATCTTTACCTTTGACCCCCCTGTGACCTAGTTTTCAGTTATGACCTAAGTTCGAGGACCGGCCTAAAAAACGGCTATAAAATTAGTTTGCAATAAGATATCTTCATTCTGATTGCAGTTCCTTGGATGAAAGTGATCCCTGAACAATCCCTGCGAAAATGGAGGCAAAATAATTTTTGTCGAAAATGGCGTTTTTCCTAAGGCTATACCCTTTGCGTTTTTTTGGGGGTGAAACAACTTTTCTCTAGAATGGGGTCATGTGATACCCCATTCGCTTTGTCTTGATGAGTAGGTCACGGAAATGTATAATACTTGGGGTCTATCTTTACCTTTGACCCCCCTGTGACCTAGTTTTCAGTTATGACCTAAGTTCGAGGACCGGCCTAAAAAACGGCTATAAAATTAGTTTGCAATAAGATATCTTCATTCTGATTGCAGTTCCTTGGATGAAAGTGATCCCTGAACAATCCCTGCGAAAATGGAGGCAAAATAATTTTTGTCGAAAATGGCGTTTTTCCTAAGGCTATACCCTTTGCGTTTTTTTGGGGGTGAAACAACTTTTCTCTAGAATGGGGTCATGTGATACCCCATTCGCTTTGTCTTGATGAGTAGGTCACGGAAATGTATAATACTTGGGGTCTATCTTTACCTTTGACCCCCCTGTGACCTAGTTTTCAGTTATGACCTAAGTTCGAGGACCGGCCTAAAAAACGGCTATAAAATTAGTTTGCAATAAGATATCTTCATTCTGATTGCAGTTCCTTGGATGAAAGTGATCCCTGAACAATCCCTGCGAAAATGGAGGCAAAATAATTTTTGTCGAAAATGGCGTTTTTCCTAAGGCTATACCCTTTGCGTTTTTTTGGGGGTGAAACAACTTTTCTCTAGAATGGGGTCATGTGATACCCCATTCGCTTTGTCTTGATGAGTAGGTCACGGAAATGTATAATACTTGGGGTCTATCTTTACCTTTGACCCCCCTGTGACCTAGTTTTCAGTTATGACCTAAGTTCGAGGACCGGCCTAAAAAACGGCTATAAAATTAGTTTGCAATAAGATATCTTCATTCTGATTGCAGTTCCTTGGATGAAAGTGATCCCTGAACAATCCCTGCGAAAATGGAGGCAAAATAATTTTTGTCGAAAATGGCGTTTTTCCTAAGGCTATACCCTTTGCGTTTTTTTGGGGGTGAAACAACTTTTCTCTAGAATGGGGTCATGTGATACCCCATTCGCTTTGTCTTGATGAGTAGGTCACGGAAATGTATAATACTTGGGGTCTATCTTTACCTTTGACCCCCCTGTGACCTAGTTTTCAGTTATGACCTAAGTTCGAGGACCGGCCTAAAAAACGGCTATAAAATTAGTTTGCAATAAGATATCTTCATTCTGATTGCAGTTCCTTGGATGAAAGTGATCCCTGAACAATCCCTGCGAAAATGGAGGCAAAATAATTTTTGTCGAAAATGGCGTTTTTCCTAAGGCTATACCCTTTGCGTTTTTTTGGGGGTGAAACAACTTTTCTCTAGAATGGGGTCATGTGATACCCCATTCGCTTTGTCTTGATGAGTAGGTCACGGAAATGTATAATACTTGGGGTCTATCTTTACCTTTGACCCCCCTGTGACCTAGTTTTCAGTTATGACCTAAGTTCGAGGACCGGCCTAAAAAACGGCTATAAAATTAGTTTGCAATAAGATATCTTCATTCTGATTGCAGTTCCTTGGATGAAAGTGATCCCTGAACAATCCCTGCGAAAATGGAGGCAAAATAATTTTTGTCGAAAATGGCGTTTTTCCTAAGGCTATACCCTTTGCGTTTTTTGGGGGTGAAACAACTTTTCTCTAGAATGGGGTCATGTGATACCCCATTCGCTTTGTCTTGATGAGTAGGTCACGGAAATGTATAATACTTGGGGTCTATCTTTACCTTTGACCCCCCTGTGACCTAGTTTTCAGTTATGACCTAAGTTCGAGGACCGGCCTAAAAAACGGCTATAAAATTAGTTTGCAATAAGATATCTTCATTCTGATTGCAGTTCCTTGGATGAAAGTGATCCCTGAACAATCCCTGCGAAAATGGAGGCAAAATAATTTTTGTCGAAAATGGCGTTTTTCCTAAGGCTATACCCTTTGCGTTTTTTTGGGGGTGAAACAACTTTTCTCTAGAATGGGGTCATGTGATACCCCATTCGCTTTGTCTTGATGAGTAGGTCACGGAAATGTATAATACTTGGGGTCTATCTTTACCTTTGACCCCCCTGTGACCTAGTTTTCAGTTATGACCTAAGTTCGAGGACCGGCCTAAAAAACGGCTATAAAATTAGTTTGCAATAAGATATCTTCATTCTGATTGCAGTTCCTTGGATGAAAGTGATCCCTGAACAATCCCTGCGAAAATGGAGGCAAAATAATTTTTGTCGAAAATGGCGTTTTTCCTAAGGCTATACCCTTTGCGTTTTTTTGGGGTGAAACAACTTTTCTCTAGAATGGGGTCATGTGATACCCCATTCGCTTTGTCTTGATGAGTAGGTCACGGAAATGTATAATACTTGGGGTCTATCTTTACCTTTGACCCCCCTGTGACCTAGTTTTCAGTTATGACCTAAGTTCGAGGACCGGCCTAAAAAACGGCTATAAAATTAGTTTGCAATAAGATATCTTCATTCTGATTGCAGTTCCTTGGATGAAAGTGATCCCTGAACAATCCCTGCGAAAATGGAGGCAAAATAATTTTTGTCGAAAATGGCGTTTTTCCTAAGGCTATACCCTTTGCGTTTTTTTGGGGGTGAAACAACTTTTCTCTAGAATGGGGTCATGTGATACCCCATTCGCTTTGTCTTGATGAGTAGGTCACGGAAATGTATAATACTTGGGGTCTATCTTTACCTTTGACCCCCCTGTGACCTAGTTTTCAGTTATGACCTAAGTTCGAGGACCGGCCTAAAAAACGGCTATAAAATTAGTTTGCAATAAGATATCTTCATTCTGATTGCAGTTCCTTGGATGAAAGTGATCCCTGAACAATCCCTGCGAAAATGGAGGCAAAATAATTTTTGTCGAAAATGGCGTTTTTCCTAAGGCTATACCCTTTGCGTTTTTTTGGGGGTGAAACAACTTTTCTCTAGAATGGGGTCATGTGATACCCCATTCGCTTTGTCTTGATGAGTAGGTCACGGAAATGTATAATACTTGGGGTCTATCTTTACCTTTGACCCCCCTGTGACCTAGTTTTCAGTTATGACCTAAGTTCGAGGACCGGCCTAAAAAACGGCTATAAAATTAGTTTGCAATAAGATATCTTCATTCTGATTGCAGTTCCTTGGATGAAAGTGATCCCTGAACAATCCCTGCGAAAATGGAGGCAAAATAATTTTTGTCGAAAATGGCGTTTTTCCTAAGGCTATACCCTTTGCGTTTTTTTGGGGGTGAAACAACTTTTCTCTAGAATGGGGTCATGTGATACCCCATTCGCTTTGTCTTGATGAGTAGGTCACGGAAATGTATAATACTTGGGGTCTATCTTTACCTTTGACCCCCCTGTGACCTAGTTTTCAGTTATGACCTAAGTTCGAGGACCGGCCTAAAAAACGGCTATAAAATTAGTTTGCAATAAGATATCTTCATTCTGATTGCAGTTCCTTGGATGAAAGTGATCCCTGAACAATCCCTGCGAAAATGGAGGCAAAATAATTTTTGTCGAAAATGGCGTTTTTCCTAAGGCTATACCCTTTGCGTTTTTTTGGGGGTGAAACAACTTTTCTCTAGAATGGGGTCATGTGATACCCCATTCGCTTTGTCTTGATGAGTAGGTCACGGAAATGTATAATACTTGGGGTCTATCTTTACCTTTGACCCCCCTGTGACCTAGTTTTCAGTTATGACCTAAGTTCGAGGACCGGCCTAAAAAACGGCTATAAAATTAGTTTGCAATAAGATATCTTCATTCTGATTGCAGTTCCTTGGATGAAAGTGATCCCTGAACAATCCCTGCGAAAATGGAGGCAAAATAATTTTTGTCGAAAATGGCGTTTTTCCTAAGGCTATACCCTTTGCGTTTTTTTGGGGGTGAAACAACTTTTCTCTAGAATGGGGTCATGTGATACCCCATTCGCTTTGTCTTGATGAGTAGGTCACGGAAATGTATAATACTTGGGGTCTATCTTTACCTTTGACCCCCCTGTGACCTAGTTTTCAGTTATGACCTAAGTTCGAGGACCGGCCTAAAAAACGGCTATAAAATTAGTTTGCAATAAGATATCTTCATTCTGATTGCAGTTCCTTGGATGAAAGTGATCCCTGAACAATCCCTGCGAAAATGGAGGCAAAATAATTTTTGTCGAAAATGGCGTTTTTCCTAAGGCTATACCCTTTGCGTTTTTTTGGGGGTGAAACAACTTTTCTCTAGAATGGGGTCATGTGATACCCCATTCGCTTTGTCTTGATGAGTAGGTCACGGAAATGTATAATACTTGGGGTCTATCTTTACCTTTGACCCCCCTGTGACCTAGTTTTCAGTTATGACCTAAGTTCGAGGACCGGCCTAAAAAACGGCTATAAAATTAGTTTGCAATAAGATATCTTCATTCTGATTGCAGTTCCTTGGATGAAAGTGATCCCTGAACAATCCCTGCGAAAATGGAGGCAAAATAATTTTTGTCGAAAATGGCGTTTTTCCTAAGGCTATACCCTTTGCGTTTTTTTGGGGGTGAAACAACTTTTCTCTAGAATGGGGTCATGTGATACCCCATTCGCTTTGTCTTGATGAGTAGGTCACGGAAATGTATAATACTTGGGGTCTATCTTTACCTTTGACCCCCCTGTGACCTAGTTTTCAGTTATGACCTAAGTTCGAGGACCGGCCTAAAAAACGGCTATAAAATTAGTTTGCAATAAGATATCTTCATTCTGATTGCAGTTCCTTGGATGAAAGTGATCCCTGAACAATCCCTGCGAAAATGGAGGCAAAATAATTTTTGTCGAAAATGGCGTTTTTCCTAAGGCTATACCCTTTGCGTTTTTTTGGGGGTGAAACAACTTTTCTCTAGAATGGGGTCATGTGATACCCCATTCGCTTTGTCTTGATGAGTAGGTCACGGAAATGTATAATACTTGGGGTCTATCTTTACCTTTGACCCCCCTGTGACCTAGTTTTCAGTTATGACCTAAGTTCGAGGACCGGCCTAAAAAACGGCTATAAAATTAGTTTGCAATAAGATATCTTCATTCTGATTGCAGTTCCTTGGATGAAAGTGATCCCTGAACAATCCCTGCGAAAATGGAGGCAAAATAATTTTTGTCGAAAATGGCGTTTTTCCTAAGGCTATACCCTTTGCGTTTTTTGGGGGTGAAACAACTTTTCTCTAGAATGGGGTCATGTGATACCCCATTCGCTTTGTCTTGATGAGTAGGTCACGGAAATGTATAATACTTGGGGTCTATCTTTACCTTTGACCCCCCTGTGACCTAGTTTTCAGTTATGACCTAAGTTCGAGGACCGGCCTAAAAAACGGCTATAAAATTAGTTTGCAATAAGATATCTTCATTCTGATTGCAGTTCCTTGGATGAAAGTGATCCCTGAACAATCCCTGCGAAAATGGAGGCAAAATAATTTTTGTCGAAAATGGCGTTTTTCCTAAGGCTATACCCTTTGCGTTTTTTTGGGGGTGAAACAACTTTTCTCTAGAATGGGGTCATGTGATACCCCATTCGCTTTGTCTTGATGAGTAGGTCACGGAAATGTATAATACTTGGGGTCTATCTTTACCTTTGACCCCCCTGTGACCTAGTTTTCAGTTATGACCTAAGTTCGAGGACCGGCCTAAAAAACGGCTATAAAATTAGTTTGCAATAAGATATCTTCATTCTGATTGCAGTTCCTTGGATGAAAGTGATCCCTGAACAATCCCTGCGAAAATGGAGGCAAAATAATTTTTGTCGAAAATGGCGTTTTTCCTAAGGCTATACCCTTTGCGTTTTTTTGGGGGTGAAACAACTTTTCTCTAGAATGGGGTCATGTGATACCCCATTCGCTTTGTCTTGATGAGTAGGTCACGGAAATGTATAATACTTGGGGTCTATCTTTACCTTTGACCCCCCTGTGACCTAGTTTTCAGTTATGACCTAAGTTCGAGGACCGGCCTAAAAAACGGCTATAAAATTAGTTTGCAATAAGATATCTTCATTCTGATTGCAGTTCCTTGGATGAAAGTGATCCCTGAACAATCCCTGCGAAAATGGAGGCAAAATAATTTTTGTCGAAAATGGCGTTTTTCCTAAGGCTATACCCTTTGCGTTTTTTTGGGGGTGAAACAACTTTTCTCTAGAATGGGGTCATGTGATACCCCATTCGCTTTGTCTTGATGAGTAGGTCACGGAAATGTATAATACTTGGGGTCTATCTTTACCTTTGACCCCCCTGTGACCTAGTTTTCAGTTATGACCTAAGTTCGAGGACCGGCCTAAAAAACGGCTATAAAATTAGTTTGCAATAAGATATCTTCATTCTGATTGCAGTTCCTTGGATGAAAGTGATCCCTGAACAATCCCTGCGAAAATGGAGGCAAAATAATTTTTGTCGAAAATGGCGTTTTTCCTAAGGCTATACCCTTTGCGTTTTTTTGGGGGTGAAACAACTTTTCTCTAGAATGGGGTCATGTGATACCCCATTCGCTTTGTCTTGATGAGTAGGTCACGGAAATGTATAATACTTGGGGTCTATCTTTACCTTTGACCCCCCTGTGACCTAGTTTTCAGTTATGACCTAAGTTCGAGGACCGGCCTAAAAAACGGCTATAAAATTAGTTTGCAATAAGATATCTTCATTCTGATTGCAGTTCCTTGGATGAAAGTGATCCCTGAACAATCCCTGCGAAAATGGAGGCAAAATAATTTTTGTCGAAAATGGCGTTTTTCCTAAGGCTATACCCTTTGCGTTTTTTTGGGGGTGAAACAACTTTTCTCTAGAATGGGGTCATGTGATACCCCATTCGCTTTGTCTTGATGAGTAGGTCACGGAAATGTATAATACTTGGGGTCTATCTTTACCTTTGACCCCCCTGTGACCTAGTTTTCAGTTATGACCTAAGTTCGAGGACCGGCCTAAAAAACGGCTATAAAATTAGTTTGCAATAAGATATCTTCATTCTGATTGCAGTTCCTTGGATGAAAGTGATCCCTGAACAATCCCTGCGAAAATGGAGGCAAAATAATTTTTGTCGAAAATGGCGTTTTTCCTAAGGCTATACCCTTTGCGTTTTTTTGGGGGTGAAACAACTTTTCTCTAGAATGGGGTCATGTGATACCCCATTCGCTTTGTCTTGATGAGTAGGTCACGGAAATGTATAATACTTGGGGTCTATCTTTACCTTTGACCCCCCTGTGACCTAGTTTTCAGTTATGACCTAAGTTCGAGGACCGGCCTAAAAAACGGCTATAAAATTAGTTTGCAATAAGATATCTTCATTCTGATTGCAGTTCCTTGGATGAAAGTGATCCCTGAACAATCCCTGCGAAAATGGAGGCAAAATAATTTTTGTCGAAAATGGCGTTTTTCCTAAGGCTATACCCTTTGCGTTTTTTTGGGGGTGAAACAACTTTTCTCTAGAATGGGGTCATGTGATACCCCATTCGCTTTGTCTTGATGAGTAGGTCACGGAAATGTATAATACTTGGGGTCTATCTTTACCTTTGACCCCCTGTGACCTAGTTTTCAGTTATGACCTAAGTTCGAGGACCGGCCTAAAAAACGGCTATAAAATTAGTTTGCAATAAGATATCTTCATTCTGATTGCAGTTCCTTGGATGAAAGTGATCCCTGAACAATCCCTGCGAAAATGGAGGCAAAATAATTTTTGTCGAAAATGGCGTTTTTCCTAAGGCTATACCCTTTGCGTTTTTTTGGGGGTGAAACAACTTTTCTCTAGAATGGGGTCATGTGATACCCCATTCGCTTTGTCTTGATGAGTAGGTCACGGAAATGTATAATACTTGGGGTCTATCTTTACCTTTGACCCCCCTGTGACCTAGTTTTCAGTTATGACCTAAGTTCGAGGACCGGCCTAAAAAACGGCTATAAAATTAGTTTGCAATAAGATATCTTCATTCTGATTGCAGTTCCTTGGATGAAAGTGATCCCTGAACAATCCCTGCGAAAATGGAGGCAAAATAATTTTTGTCGAAAATGGCGTTTTTCCTAAGGCTATACCCTTTGCGTTTTTTGGGGTGAAACAACTTTTCTCTAGAATGGGGTCATGTGATACCCCATTCGCTTTGTCTTGATGAGTAGGTCACGGAAATGTATAATACTTGGGGTCTATCTTTACCTTTGACCCCCCTGTGACCTAGTTTTCAGTTATGACCTAAGTTCGAGGACCGGCCTAAAAAACGGCTATAAAATTAGTTTGCAATAAGATATCTTCATTCTGATTGCAGTTCCTTGGATGAAAGTGATCCCTGAACAATCCCTGCGAAAATGGAGGCAAAATAATTTTTGTCGAAAATGGCGTTTTTCCTAAGGCTATACCCTTTGCGTTTTTTTGGGGGTGAAACAACTTTTCTCTAGAATGGGGTCATGTGATACCCCATTCGCTTTGTCTTGATGAGTAGGTCACGGAAATGTATAATACTTGGGGTCTATCTTTACCTTTGACCCCCCTGTGACCTAGTTTTCAGTTATGACCTAAGTTCGAGGACCGGCCTAAAAAACGGCTATAAAATTAGTTTGCAATAAGATATCTTCATTCTGATTGCAGTTCCTTGGATGAAAGTGATCCCTGAACAATCCCTGCGAAAATGGAGGCAAAATAATTTTTGTCGAAAATGGCGTTTTTCCTAAGGCTATACCCTTTGCGTTTTTTTGGGGTGAAACAACTTTTCTCTAGAATGGGGTCATGTGATACCCCATTCGCTTTGTCTTGATGAGTAGGTCACGGAAATGTATAATACTTGGGGTCTATCTTTACCTTTGACCCCCCTGTGACCTAGTTTTCAGTTATGACCTAAGTTCGAGGACCGGCCTAAAAAACGGCTATAAAATTAGTTTGCAATAAGATATCTTCATTCTGATTGCAGTTCCTTGGATGAAAGTGATCCCTGAACAATCCCTGCGAAAATGGAGGCAAAATAATTTTTGTCGAAAATGGCGTTTTTCCTAAGGCTATACCCTTTGCGTTTTTTTGGGGGTGAAACAACTTTTCTCTAGAATGGGGTCATGTGATACCCCATTCGCTTTGTCTTGATGAGTAGGTCACGGAAATGTATAATACTTGGGGTCTATCTTTACCTTTGACCCCCCTGTGACCTAGTTTTCAGTTATGACCTAAGTTCGAGGACCGGCCTAAAAAACGGCTATAAAATTAGTTTGCAATAAGATATCTTCATTCTGATTGCAGTTCCTTGGATGAAAGTGATCCCTGAACAATCCCTGCGAAAATGGAGGCAAAATAATTTTTGTCGAAAATGGCGTTTTTCCTAAGGCTATACCCTTTGCGTTTTTTGGGGGTGAAACAACTTTTCTCTAGAATGGGGTCATGTGATACCCCATTCGCTTTGTCTTGATGAGTAGGTCACGGAAATGTATAATACTTGGGGTCTATCTTTACCTTTGACCCCCCTGTGACCTAGTTTTCAGTTATGACCTAAGTTCGAGGACCGGCCTAAAAAACGGCTATAAAATTAGTTTGCAATAAGATATCTTCATTCTGATTGCAGTTCCTTGGATGAAAGTGATCCCTGAACAATCCCTGCGAAAATGGAGGCAAAATAATTTTTGTCGAAAATGGCGTTTTTCCTAAGGCTATACCCTTTGCGTTTTTTTGGGGGTGAAACAACTTTTCTCTAGAATGGGGTCATGTGATACCCCATTCGCTTTGTCTTGATGAGTAGGTCACGGAAATGTATAATACTTGGGGTCTATCTTTACCTTTGACCCCCCTGTGACCTAGTTTTCAGTTATGACCTAAGTTCGAGGACCGGCCTAAAAAACGGCTATAAAATTAGTTTGCAATAAGATATCTTCATTCTGATTGCAGTTCCTTGGATGAAAGTGATCCCTGAACAATCCCTGCGAAAATGGAGGCAAAATAATTTTTGTCGAAAATGGCGTTTTTCCTAAGGCTATACCCTTTGCGTTTTTTTGGGGGTGAAACAACTTTTCTCTAGAATGGGGTCATGTGATACCCCATTCGCTTTGTCTTGATGAGTAGGTCACGGAAATGTATAATACTTGGGGTCTATCTTTACCTTTGACCCCCCTGTGACCTAGTTTTCAGTTATGACCTAAGTTCGAGGACCGGCCTAAAAAACGGCTATAAAATTAGTTTGCAATAAGATATCTTCATTCTGATTGCAGTTCCTTGGATGAAAGTGATCCCTGAACAATCCCTGCGAAAATGGAGGCAAAATAATTTTTGTCGAAAATGGCGTTTTTCCTAAGGCTATACCCTTTGCGTTTTTTTGGGGGTGAAACAACTTTTCTCTAGAATGGGGTCATGTGATACCCCATTCGCTTTGTCTTGATGAGTAGGTCACGGAAATGTATAATACTTGGGGTCTATCTTTACCTTTGACCCCCCTGTGACCTAGTTTTCAGTTATGACCTAAGTTCGAGGACCGGCCTAAAAAACGGCTATAAAATTAGTTTGCAATAAGATATCTTCATTCTGATTGCAGTTCCTTGGATGAAAGTGATCCCTGAACAATCCCTGCGAAAATGGAGGCAAAATAATTTTTGTCGAAAATGGCGTTTTTCCTAAGGCTATACCCTTTGCGTTTTTTTGGGGGTGAAACAACTTTTCTCTAGAATGGGGTCATGTGATACCCCATTCGCTTTGTCTTGATGAGTAGGTCACGGAAATGTATAATACTTGGGGTCTATCTTTACCTTTGACCCCCCTGTGACCTAGTTTTCAGTTATGACCTAAGTTCGAGGACCGGCCTAAAAAACGGCTATAAAATTAGTTTGCAATAAGATATCTTCATTCTGATTGCAGTTCCTTGGATGAAAGTGATCCCTGAACAATCCCTGCGAAAATGGAGGCAAAATAATTTTTGTCGAAAATGGCGTTTTTCCTAAGGCTATACCCTTTGCGTTTTTTTGGGGGTGAAACAACTTTTCTCTAGAATGGGGTCATGTGATACCCCATTCGCTTTGTCTTGATGAGTAGGTCACGGAAATGTATAATACTTGGGGTCTATCTTTACCTTTGACCCCCCTGTGACCTAGTTTTCAGTTATGACCTAAGTTCGAGGACCGGCCTAAAAAACGGCTATAAAATTAGTTTGCAATAAGATATCTTCATTCTGATTGCAGTTCCTTGGATGAAAGTGATCCCTGAACAATCCCTGCGAAAATGGAGGCAAAATAATTTTTGTCGAAAATGGCGTTTTTCCTAAGGCTATACCCTTTGCGTTTTTTTGGGGGTGAAACAACTTTTCTCTAGAATGGGGTCATGTGATACCCCATTCGCTTTGTCTTGATGAGTAGGTCACGGAAATGTATAATACTTGGGGTCTATCTTTACCTTTGACCCCCCTGTGACCTAGTTTTCAGTTATGACCTAAGTTCGAGGACCGGCCTAAAAAACGGCTATAAAATTAGTTTGCAATAAGATATCTTCATTCTGATTGCAGTTCCTTGGATGAAAGTGATCCCTGAACAATCCCTGCGAAAATGGAGGCAAAATAATTTTTGTCGAAAATGGCGTTTTTCCTAAGGCTATACCCTTTGCGTTTTTTTGGGGGTGAAACAACTTTTCTCTAGAATGGGGTCATGTGATACCCCATTCGCTTTGTCTTGATGAGTAGGTCACGGAAATGTATAATACTTGGGGTCTATCTTTACCTTTGACCCCCCTGTGACCTAGTTTTCAGTTATGACCTAAGTTCGAGGACCGGCCTAAAAAACGGCTATAAAATTAGTTTGCAATAAGATATCTTCATTCTGATTGCAGTTCCTTGGATGAAAGTGATCCCTGAACAATCCCTGCGAAAATGGAGGCAAAATAATTTTTGTCGAAAATGGCGTTTTTCCTAAGGCTATACCCTTTGCGTTTTTTTGGGGGTGAAACAACTTTTCTCTAGAATGGGGTCATGTGATACCCCATTCGCTTTGTCTTGATGAGTAGGTCACGGAAATGTATAATACTTGGGGTCTATCTTTACCTTTGACCCCCCTGTGACCTAGTTTTCAGTTATGACCTAAGTTCGAGGACCGGCCTAAAAAACGGCTATAAAATTAGTTTGCAATAAGATATCTTCATTCTGATTGCAGTTCCTTGGATGAAAGTGATCCCTGAACAATCCCTGCGAAAATGGAGGCAAAATAATTTTTGTCGAAAATGGCGTTTTTCCTAAGGCTATACCCTTTGCGTTTTTTTGGGGGTGAAACAACTTTTCTCTAGAATGGGGTCATGTGATACCCCATTCGCTTTGTCTTGATGAGTAGGTCACGGAAATGTATAATACTTGGGGTCTATCTTTACCTTTGACCCCCCTGTGACCTAGTTTTCAGTTATGACCTAAGTTCGAGGACCGGCCTAAAAAACGGCTATAAAATTAGTTTGCAATAAGATATCTTCATTCTGATTGCAGTTCCTTGGATGAAAGTGATCCCTGAACAATCCCTGCGAAAATGGAGGCAAAATAATTTTTGTCGAAAATGGCGTTTTTCCTAAGGCTATACCCTTTGCGTTTTTTTGGGGGTGAAACAACTTTTCTCTAGAATGGGGTCATGTGATACCCCATTCGCTTTGTCTTGATGAGTAGGTCACGGAAATGTATAATACTTGGGGTCTATCTTTACCTTTGACCCCCCTGTGACCTAGTTTTCAGTTATGACCTAAGTTCGAGGACCGGCCTAAAAAACGGCTATAAAATTAGTTTGCAATAAGATATCTTCATTCTGATTGCAGTTCCTTGGATGAAAGTGATCCCTGAACAATCCCTGCGAAAATGGAGGCAAAATAATTTTTGTCGAAAATGGCGTTTTTCCTAAGGCTATACCCTTTGCGTTTTTTTGGGGGTGAAACAACTTTTCTCTAGAATGGGGTCATGTGATACCCCATTCGCTTTGTCTTGATGAGTAGGTCACGGAAATGTATAATACTTGGGGTCTATCTTTACCTTTGACCCCCCTGTGACCTAGTTTTCAGTTATGACCTAAGTTCGAGGACCGGCCTAAAAAACGGCTATAAAATTAGTTTGCAATAAGATATCTTCATTCTGATTGCAGTTCCTTGGATGAAAGTGATCCCTGAACAATCCCTGCGAAAATGGAGGCAAAATAATTTTTGTCGAAAATGGCGTTTTTCCTAAGGCTATACCCTTTGCGTTTTTTTGGGGTGAAACAACTTTTCTCTAGAATGGGGTCATGTGATACCCCATTCGCTTTGTCTTGATGAGTAGGTCACGGAAATGTATAATACTTGGGGTCTATCTTTACCTTTGACCCCCCTGTGACCTAGTTTTCAGTTATGACCTAAGTTCGAGGACCGGCCTAAAAAACGGCTATAAAATTAGTTTGCAATAAGATATCTTCATTCTGATTGCAGTTCCTTGGATGAAAGTGATCCCTGAACAATCCCTGCGAAAATGGAGGCAAAATAATTTTTGTCGAAAATGGCGTTTTTCCTAAGGCTATACCCTTTGCGTTTTTTTGGGGGTGAAACAACTTTTCTCTAGAATGGGGTCATGTGATACCCCATTCGCTTTGTCTTGATGAGTAGGTCACGGAAATGTATAATACTTGGGGTCTATCTTTACCTTTGACCCCCCTGTGACCTAGTTTTCAGTTATGACCTAAGTTCGAGGACCGGCCTAAAAAACGGCTATAAAATTAGTTTGCAATAAGATATCTTCATTCTGATTGCAGTTCCTTGGATGAAAGTGATCCCTGAACAATCCCTGCGAAAATGGAGGCAAAATAATTTTTGTCGAAAATGGCGTTTTTCCTAAGGCTATACCCTTTGCGTTTTTTGGGGGTGAAACAACTTTTCTCTAGAATGGGGTCATGTGATACCCCATTCGCTTTGTCTTGATGAGTAGGTCACGGAAATGTATAATACTTGGGGTCTATCTTTACCTTTGACCCCCCTGTGACCTAGTTTTCAGTTATGACCTAAGTTCGAGGACCGGCCTAAAAAACGGCTATAAAATTAGTTTGCAATAAGATATCTTCATTCTGATTGCAGTTCCTTGGATGAAAGTGATCCCTGAACAATCCCTGCGAAAATGGAGGCAAAATAATTTTTGTCGAAAATGGCGTTTTTCCTAAGGCTATACCCTTTGCGTTTTTTGGGGGTGAAACAACTTTTCTCTAGAATGGGGTCATGTGATACCCCATTCGCTTTGTCTTGATGAGTAGGTCACGGAAATGTATAATACTTGGGGTCTATCTTTACCTTTGACCCCCCTGTGACCTAGTTTTCAGTTATGACCTAAGTTCGAGGACCGGCCTAAAAAACGGCTATAGAATTAGTTTGCAATAAGATATCTTCATTCTGATTGCAGTTCCTTGGATGAAAGTGATCCCTGAACAATCCCTGCGAAAATGGAGGCAAAATAATTTTTGTCGAAAATGGCGTTTTTCCTAAGGCTATACCCTTTGCGTTTTTTTGGGGGTGAAACAACTTTTCTCTAGAATGGGGTCATGTGATACCCCATTCGCTTTGTCTTGATGAGTAGGTCACGGAAATGTATAATACTTGGGGTCTATCTTTACCTTTGACCCCCCTGTGACCTAGTTTTCAGTTATGACCTAAGTTCGAGGACCGGCCTAAAAAACGGCTATAAAATTAGTTTGCAATAAGATATCTTCATTCTGATTGCAGTTCCTTGGATGAAAGTGATCCCTGAACAATCCCTGCGAAAATGGAGGCAAAATAATTTTTGTCGAAAATGGCGTTTTTCCTAAGGCTATACCCTTTGCGTTTTTTTGGGGGTGAAACAACTTTTCTCTAGAATGGGGTCATGTGATACCCCATTCGCTTTGTCTTGATGAGTAGGTCACGGAAATGTATAATACTTGGGGTCTATCTTTACCTTTGACCCCCCTGTGACCTAGTTTTCAGTTATGACCTAAGTTCGAGGACCGGCCTAAAAAACGGCTATAAAATTAGTTTGCAATAAGATATCTTCATTCTGATTGCAGTTCCTTGGATGAAAGTGATCCCTGAACAATCCCTGCGAAAATGGAGGCAAAATAATTTTTGTCGAAAATGGCGTTTTTCCTAAGGCTATACCCTTTGCGTTTTTTTGGGGTGAAACAACTTTTCTCTAGAATGGGGTCATGTGATACCCCATTCGCTTTGTCTTGATGAGTAGGTCACGGAAATGTATAATACTTGGGGTCTATCTTTACCTTTGACCCCCCTGTGACCTAGTTTTCAGTTATGACCTAAGTTCGAGGACCGGCCTAAAAAACGGCTATAGAATTAGTTTGCAATAAGATATCTTCATTCTGATTGCAGTTCCTTGGATGAAAGTGATCCCTGAACAATCCCTGCGAAAATGGAGGCAAAATAATTTTTGTCGAAAATGGCGTTTTTCCTAAGGCTATACCCTTTGCGTTTTTTTGGGGTGAAACAACTTTTCTCTAGAATGGGGTCATGTGATACCCCATTCGCTTTGTCTTGATGAGTAGGTCACGGAAATGTATAATACTTGGGGTCTATCTTTACCTTTGACCCCCCTGTGACCTAGTTTTCAGTTATGACCTAAGTTCGAGGACCGGCCTAAAAAACGGCTATAGAATTAGTTTGCAATAAGATATCTTCATTCTGATTGCAGTTCCTTGGATGAAAGTGATCCCTGAACAATCCCTGCGAAAATGGAGGCAAAATAATTTTTGTCGAAAATGGCGTTTTTCCTAAGGCTATACCCTTTGCGTTTTTTTGGGGGTGAAACAACTTTTCTCTAGAATGGGGTCATGTGATACCCCATTCGCTTTGTCTTGATGAGTAGGTCACGGAAATGTATAATACTTGGGGTCTATCTTTACCTTTGACCCCCCTGTGACCTAGTTTTCAGTTATGACCTAAGTTCGAGGACCGGCCTAAAAAACGGCTATAGAATTAGTTTGCAATAAGATATCTTCATTCTGATTGCAGTTCCTTGGATGAAAGTGATCCCTGAACAATCCCTGCGAAAATGGAGGCAAAATAATTTTTGTCGAAAATGGCGTTTTTCCTAAGGCTATACCCTTTGCGTTTTTTTGGGGGTGAAACAACTTTTCTCTAGAATGGGGTCATGTGATACCCCATTCGCTTTGTCTTGATGAGTAGGTCACGGAAATGTATAATACTTGGGGTCTATCTTTACCTTTGACCCCCCTGTGACCTAGTTTTCAGTTATGACCTAAGTTCGAGGACCGGCCTAAAAAACGGCTATAGAATTAGTTTGCAACTAGAACTATCACTGAAGGTGATGAATACCCCCCCGAACATCCCACTGACACAGTATTTAAAATTTATGTAGTATTTGATGCTTTAATTATTGGACCTGCACATCTGTGAAATATAATCAAATTTTGACCAGCGGGTTTGGAGATTAAAAGCACACAAGATTTTACTATCTCAAGCCCCTGTGACCTTTGATCTAGTGACCCGAAACATGGACCATGCACAACTAGTTATTGTACTTATCACTTCTATGAAGTATCATGAAATTCTGACCAGGGGTTTTGAAGATTTAGCGTCCACAAGATTTTACCATCTCGAGTCCCTGTGACCTTGACCTTTGACCTAGAGACCCAAAACCTGGACCATGCACAACTACGCATTGTACTTATCACTTCTGTGAAGTATCATGAAATTCTGACCAGGGGTTTTGAAGATTTAGCGTCCACAAGATTTTACCATCTCAAGCCCCCGTGAACTTGACCTTTGACCTAGAGACCCGAAACCTGGACCATGCACAACTACGCATTGTACTTATCACTTGTGTGAAGTATCATGAAATTCTGACCAGGGGTTTTGGAGATTTAGCGTCCACAAGATTTTACTATCCCGAGCCCTTGTGACCTTGACCTTTGACCTAGAGATCCGAAACATGGACCATGCACAACTAGGCATTGTACTTATCACTTGTGTGAAGTATCATCAAATTCTGACCAGGGGTATTTGAGATCTAGTGTCCACAAGATTCCGTCTACAGACGGACGGACAGACAAGCTGAATCCAGTATACCCCCCTAACACTTTGTGTTCGGGGGTATAATAAGATATCTTCATTCTGGATGAAAGTGATCCATACACAATAGTACTTGTCACTTCTGTGAAGAATCATTTAATTCTGACCAGGGGTTTGAGATTTATTGTCCACAAGATTCTGTCAATAGATGGACAGACAAGCTGAAAATAGTATCCCGACTCCGTTTTTACTTTGTGTTAAGGGGTATTATGAGAACCCCCACCATCCTCATCCAAGTCGTAATTTGAACAATTTTGGTAGAGGTCAACCAGGCAATGCCACATGCTAAATATTCCTCATGGAATGGAATAATTTTTACAACTATGAGAGGGTTTCATGGAAGGAACATCTCTGTGAAGTACGAAGTACAGCGAGCGATCCTAATAGCTTACTCTGGCACTTTGTGCTAGGCAAGCTAAGAACTGTTTTCACATTCAGGAATGTATAATTTGCTTTCATATTTGTATTAACTTATACTTTCAATACACAGTAGACTTGGGGTCATAATTTAAACAGTATCCAAAGATGACTACTATACAATGCTACATTCCAAATATCTAAGCTCTTGGTGTTGTGGTTTTAGACAAAAAGATTTTTGAACTTTTCCCTATATATGCCTATGTGAAATTCAATGACCCTTGGGCGGGGTCAATTTTGACCCGGGGTTATGATATGAACACTCTTGGTGGAGGTCCACAAGGAAATGCTACATGATATATATCTAACCGCCAAGCCATGTCGTTTGAAAGAACCCTTAATGTTATATTACCCTTCAAAATGACCATATATGGAAATGTTCATTATTCTACAACAAGAGGGCCAAGATGGCCCTATATCGCTCACCTTGGTACAAGTCCATTTGCTTGGTGGAAGAACACTAGACAATGTAATATACCAAATAGGTTTACGTATATACATCTTTGTAAAACAAATGACCCCCACCAGGGAAAGGCCAATTTTGACCCCAGAGCCATAATTTGAACAAACTTTGAAGAGGTCCACTAGCCAATGCTACATGCAAAATATCTAAGCTCTAGGCCTTGTGGTTTCGGAGAAGATTTCTAAATTTTATCCTATATAAGCCTATGTAAAACTAAGTGACACCCCAGGCAAGGTCAATTTTGATCCCAGGGGCATAATTTGTACAATCTTGGTAGAGGTCCACTAGCCAATGCTACATGCCAAATATCTAAGTTCTAGGCCTTGTGGTTTCAGAGATTTTAAAAGGTTTTCCTATATTAGCCTATGTAAAACTAAGTGAACCCAGGTGCGGGGTCAATTTTGACCCCAGGGGGTCATAATTTGGACAATCTTGGTAGAGACAATGCTACATGCCAAATATCTAAGCTCTAGGCCTTGTGGTTTCAGAGAAAAAGATTTTTAAAGTTTTTCCTATTTGTTGACATAGCAACCAGAGTTCTGCAAGGAATGGAATTCTTTGAGCAATTTTAATAGAAGTTCAAGCAAGGTACATCCCTGCAAAGTTTCATCAACATTGGCCCAGTGGTTTCAGAAGAGATGTCGTTTGAAGGAAATGGTGGACAGACAGATGGACGGACATACGGAATGCGATCCTTACTTTGTGCCTGGTGAGCTAAAAAGAAATCAGTGATTGGTAACTTTCTTAAAATTATAATCATTATAATTTTAAGAAAGTTACCAATCACTGATTTCTTTTTAAATGGTCACTTTGAATGGTAATATAACTTTAAAATTACTAACAAACAGTGAATTTATTAGAATACCTTTATTTACATAATTTTCTATCTAAGATTTGACATAAATCCCATGCACACATGACATTATCACATGATCTGTGCAATTTATTCACATATCTCCATTTGTACAATCATGTAAAATAATTAAAAGCACTGACACAACAGGACATAATATAAGTATCAAATATGAAATATTAAAACTGCACAAACATGTGGAAAACGTGTATGTAGAAATAAAATAGAAAAAGATAAACACAAACAAACACTCTTCAAAGTATTTGACAGCAACAGTAACGCTTGAAAAAACTGAAATAAACGTTAGTTATCATAAGATATTTACAAAATTGTTTCAAGTAACATGAATTAAAATGTTAAATGAAATTCTTTAAATTGTAAAAAGCTATGATAAAAAGCTCTATTTTCAAACATTACCTTACTTGTCATTCATGATCAAGAATAGTAAGAAGTGTAGAACAGGTAAGAAAAGTGATGTGCACAAAACAATTTCCTAACTGGAAGTTTTTCATTATTGTCTAAAAAGACATTAACAGACGTGTGAAAAAGTTGGAAATCTCGACATAAAATAAGTGTAACTTTCATATTACATATGACAGTGATTAAATAAAAGTAAGTACATAGTTTCAAAATGAGTAACATTTTACATCGCACATACAAACATGCACTCACACAGTTATCACAAAGGTTGTTAAAAAATGCTAGTTGCAAAGTGCTATCTTTCAATTTTTCTTTGCCACAAACATTTATCTACAGACCAACTTCATACATCAAGGCGAGGCTGTAGTCTAAACGCAAGTAAATACTTGGGTAAAAAGTCTAAAGAGTGTAGGTAACAATTCATTTACTGCGGCTTATTGTAACATTTAGTTTTTAGTTTCCATTTCACAAGACACAGAAAAAAGAATCAGAAAACTTGTGTCTGCTTTGTATGAAATTAGAAGTTATTTCATTTACATATATGCAACTTTTTTTCATCTGACATCAAATTAATTTACTTTCAAGCATACCCTCTTTACCAGCTCACACACAAATTTTCCTCTCTTTTCTTCCTGATAAAACCCTTAAAACAATTCTTTTCCTCCAAAAAAAAAAAAAAAACACCCCAAAACAAAAACAACCAATTAAAATTTCAAGTAAAAGTTTCTAGAATTTAAATAATAAAAAAAAAACATTTCAAATGCTTTAACATATTTACTTTACAGGATAAGATTTATACTAACAAGCCATTGAAGCAAGCTAATTTGCCAAATAACAAAAATTATGCCCAACACCAGTAGTTTTTTTTTCTTCTTGATTTTCTTTAGCCAGTAAATTTGAAACCTTTCTTATAAAACACCTATCATACTAGCACACTAGTTTTGTGAACACATTTGGTTTGAGCACCAAAGCCCCATATCATACACAACATATATATCTTATTTACAATGTAAGAATATTCTAGTTAAGCACAATATAATCACAGATATAAGCAGTGTCCATTCCACCTCTCGTGCCCATCCACATCTGCTATCACAACTGTCACCAGATTTTCTTAAAACTGAAGAACACTTTTGCTGGTCCCTGCTATTTCTAAATGTAAGACCCACTTTCTTCCAAAAAGAATCCAACCGCCAGATTTAGATTAATTTTGAAACAAAACAAAAGCCTCAATTGCAGAAATACACTGCCAGGAGCAAAAGCTAAAAAAATGTATTTAAAAAAAATTTAACGTAGGCCCTACTTAGTTCATCATTTGTGATTTTTAATTTTTACAATACCATGATTTTAAAAAAAATAAATCCGAAAAAAAATTACATATGTCTACATACAAACAATGCCCAATTCGATTTTTAAAATTAATGCCCTATATTATACTTCATTTTCAAAATTATTTTTGTCATAATTTATTTCCATTGCGAATAAAACGATCAACTTCTAAAGCAAGAATCATATTGTTGTTGTTGTTGTGTTCTCAGAAAGCTGACAGACTCATGCTCCTCTTCATCTTGTTCCCTATCAGTCGAGAGTTACCTCCCTTCATGGCTGGCAAAGTGAACTTTGAACTAGGCACATTCTGTGATAAACATTTGGTCGCTTCCACAAGTTTCCTGAAAAGTAATGAAAGTAGTTTTAGACCCCTGTTTTAGACATTTTGTTTGCTACAAAAACAAACATTAATCAAACGCAGGAATATATTTAGGAAATAGATTTCACTTTTGAGTGATATACCAGTTGGTATATCACTTGCGTAGTAATCTAATCACGAAGCATCTACACGACACACAGTGATATAATAATCCGTATATCACTCAAAAATACAATCTTTTTCCATTCTAACATGTTAATCTAAACAAAAACATGTTCGATGGGGTACTATTTGCTGTGCTTTCATGAAGTCGCTGTCTTGAAACTTGTAGTTTTCCGTGCATTCCTTGCATTTCGTGAAATTTTGGCTGTTCTTTTTTACTCCTCAAATAAAACGCTATTCATCTTATTTTTGTTGTTTCTGATATTGCTGGCGATACCGGAAGTGTAGAAAATTTAACTACGATTTGTTTTACATCACATGAATTCATTCACAACAATACCAATCCAAGCGTATAGGCACATGCACACTCGTAGATGTTGTGTGAAAATTACATGGGAGGGAATTTCAGCAGTCAAAAATAGTTCCGGACGCCTAGCGTGATATACTGAATAGTTTTATCTTGCTCAAATCCTTCTTTTTGTATACAGGAGAAATTTCCAATAGCATTAGAATTTATCATTAACAATTTATTATCATTTCAGTTTCGGCACCACAGAGGCATTATCATTCTTACATTTTTATTCTCTTTTAATATTATCAAACAAACTGTGTAATTCAATTGATGTCAGTTTGGTCAATCACTTTTCCTTAGCTGTCCTACAGAGCATACACAAACATGTATCAAGTGACTATTAGGGTTAAATTACTTGAACTTGGTCATTTTACAACCAAGTACACCCTTCACTTGCATCTTCAGCTATTTATTTTCAAATGCTGATTCACTGAAGCATTTATCAAATGAATTTTCTTTTGATTAGACTACACTCGTACAAATTTTGTGCCTGACAAATTATAAATTTCAAATTGATATATGGAAAGCATCAATAACAAGGCAAAATTATTCGAGCAATTTTTTCATTTTTGTACTGTATCAAGGGCAGAGCCTTGATGTTTGATTTACATTATGTTCAAAACTGTAATAACAACAACAGCACTATTTGTTCAACTTCTAATGACTGTGTATCCCTTACATATTTCTGTTTCTAGAAACACTTTAAATTCAAAAGTATTTTTGAAAATTGGTTACAACTTGTTAATGTCATTCCCAAAATCAATTTTGACAACCAAAATGTTTTACTTGCTGTGATGCCATGGCCATGTTCACATTTGTAATTTTACAATACATGAGTAGTACTGAGAACTTTATACATGTATGTATATGAAATTATTCCAATGATCTATGTAACTTACTGTGCTAGCAACTGATTTTTAAACCTCTCCTCATTCAGTTCCTTCTTCAACTGGGCCCTAGATTTCTTCCCTTGCAGGGTCAGCGCTGGGTGCTGAGAGACAGCATGAGCCGTTGGGCGCTCTCTTGGGTCCGCATGTACCATACTCTGAAAACAAAAACGGATTAAACATTGTAATTCATGTATTGTGAAATATGTACATATCCTGCAAATAAGCTCCATTGTTGATTAAGTTTGAGTCAGAATTTCAACTAATTAGTAAAGATCTCTAGCACAACACATTATATTTCAGTTCTGTTGTGCTGAACTTCATGAAAGTTCAAGGCTGTCCTCTGGTCCCTTTGCTTTGCACAATATTTGCTCAAACTAGGAAATTGACAGCACTTTATTTACTGTCAAGGGTTAAAAACAATGTCTCAACAGGTAAGAAAATCTAAATTCACATGTTTTCACATACCTTCAATAGATTATTTAGCTGCTGTGAGTAGTGAGGGAGAAATGGGAGTTCTCCACGTCTGATTGCGTGCCAATCATCACCGTTCTTTGGTAATTCACCGCCACCTCCCTACAATAGGTTGATTATAAATTATTATATTTTCTTAAATACGCACCAAGTTAGTTTGTACTTTTATCTTGATATTATGTTTCACTGGCTTTCATTTAACATGACTAGAATGTTACAAGCACATGTTGTAAAATGTATAAACAATTTGTACAAAAAAGTAGGAGGACAAAGAGATATGATCTCTGCCTACACACTATTCTCTAAGTGATATATTTGAACGTAGATGTTTTAACTACTCAAGGTTTAAGTTTTACTGAGCAGAATAATTACAAACGATCACAACAGTGATTTTTATCCAACATATTCTGATTCACATTCTCCTGTGGCAGGAAAGAATGTAATGTGATAAGAGATTATTTGCACTATTAGTTCAAATTATTGAAACTTACATATATAAAAAGTGGCAAATGTTATTTCAACAGCCAAATTTAACCTGTTTGACATTTTAAACTGAAACTACCACAGAAATCATACCGTACCAGTTCAAATATTGTAAGTCCCAGGGAGAATATGTCAGCTTTAGACAGATGATCATAGTTCTCTGCCAGGATCTCGCTGGCGAGGTATCGACAATCACCGTCCTCCACGCTCGGGTTTGACACAGAAGTCACAAGGCCTAGATCACCTGAAACACAAAACATGAAATAAATTAATCTCCGAGACAAGATTTTGGATACAAAACATGATGCTTTAAAATAAACTTATGTACTTTAATATTGCTAAAAGAGATTGGATGTACTGGTAAGACGACCAAGATACAACGATGTAAGCTGATTTTCAAGCTGCACAAACATTTAGGAGAACAATTTTAGTTCTGATGTCATGAACATAAAGTAGTCAAATACTGACCTTTAATAAACAAGGGCTTGCTCCAACAGTAGCCAATGCAAAAACTTGCTTCAAACAAAGTTAAATAGGCTAAAAAATTGAAAAAGCTACAACAGCCAACTTCAGAAATTGTGTTCTGCATGGTAGTGGAAAAAAAGACAACTTGACCACTGCTGGTTAAATGTTAGACACCATATTTTTACAGCTTGACTCCCCACTTAGAGACAATGAATGGAACTTACCAATTTTATATATAACTGCTTCCTCAAACTCCTCATCCTCTTCACAGGACTCGAGGCCACTCTCTGGTGATTGTAACAACTTGGGGTTCCGATGTATGAAAATGTTACCTATAAAACATGAAAGATCACAGTCATACTCAATACAAAACAATGTTTAATTGAAAACAAGTAAAGCTTCACCAACTTTTAAGCTGCACCCATAGCAAGACCAGTATCATCCGGTAATACAAAGTTCTACATTGGTAAAGGGACTGCCCATAAATCAAAGACCAACCAGTGAAAAACCACTTCATAGTTAGGTGTCTTTATGGAATCATCCTAAATCATTTTTACAGTAGTAGCAAAAGGTTACAACTTACCAGGTTTTATATCCAAGTGTACAAGATTTTGAGAATGTATGTAACGAAGACCTTGTGCCACTTGATATAGAATCTGTACAAGTTCTGGTTCAGTGAAGTGTCCACCTGTCCGTCTGTGCTCCTCAACATACTCAGCTAAACTTCCGCCTGCAAAGTTAACCGTTTTTGAAGCTTGGAAAAACAAACATGGTAATTTTAAGTATGATATGAAAAGTTCTTAAAGGTTCTTGCTACCTGATTTGGCAAAACAAACCCATACATGTAATTAATGCAATATACATTTCATTAAGTTTAAAGAGGATGGTCACAGATCTGTAATTGTTACATGTGTGTAATGGATAAAGGCTTACTTCACAGGAACATATGCTGGGCTACACCATGTACAAGGAACGACCTTTACACAAATACTGATTCATAATCACTAGTGGACAACAAGCATGATAAACTTATTCTTACTTTCATCTTATAAATGTTTCTCATCTAATTTTTTATCCACATACTTGTATACATGTCTCACTCTCTAAAAGACTTTTTAAGCACAGTAGTCGGACCGATTCCTTTGTTGAAGTGAACAAAATGCAAATAAACAGCAACAAAATCATTCCAAATGAGTTTCTTCAAGTTACCAATATCCTTAAAAGTCTCTTACTATTGCATACTTTTGCTTACCATTGCAATATTCATTCTGTATATACATATGATCTTCTTCCGCCCAGGCAGAGTAGTATCTGACCACATGAGGATGTTTCCCTAGCACAGCGTGGGCATAAACTTCATTCAGGGCATTACGTCTGAAACAAAAAATGTCCATGTTTACCAATTCTACTACCACAAAGTTCAACTACTTAAAGGACCTGTCAAACTAATAGTACTAACTAGATGTGACAAAAAAATCTTTTCATTGAATATTCTTTCTACAGTAAAACACACAACAGTAAGACAAAAGCATGTTGGTCTGTGCATACTTCTAAGTTTGCTGTGTTTTTAACATATTTAGTTTTTCACTTTCCTCACTCAGAATTTAGTTTACCACAAAGTCATCTGTATTTAAATTGGACAACTCTGTCTAGTTAGTTGAATTATGAAAAATTACTCAAGAATGAAATTTTCGAGCCGAGAAGCATGAACACTTACTCATAAACACTCCCAGCCACGGGTGTTTTAGACTTCTTTATTGCATATGTACAGCCATCCAACCTATGAACACATTTATATACACTACCAAAAGCACCATCACCTAGCTTGCACACTTCGTGGAATTCTTCATTGTATCGAGATGTGTTGATCTCATGTAGGGCCAGTTTCTGTAAAAATGAAAGGCGTTATCATACACATCATAAACTGAAACGTTACAATACATTTAAACTTCATTGTTAATATGAAACTTGTCTGTTGAATTTCCTATGTATATGTAAAGAACCAAATCTTAATAATCTGAGGTCACACTTCTATGTTAAATGTCAACTGGTGAAAGAAATGTGGCCTAGCAGCAATTCAAGGCTTTTTACTCACAGACTGAAAAACACTACATCATCTGAGCTTCCCCACTGCTCAAACATTTTATTCCCTTCCCATATAAATCAAGTTCTGAACCAAGACGTGTACCACAAAATGTTAAATTTTTATATAAAAGCTGAAATCTTCACATATCGCTATTTCAGAGTTTTCTTATTAAAATCAGTGACTTTAAGCAAATGAATACATACTTTAGTTGCTGGCATATCCACATCAATCTCGTCTTCCAATGATTCATCCAGGATATATGAATTACTTCTGAAATATAAAGATTACAAATACAGTTACCCTACAAAGTGAAGCCCAAAAGTACTCTTGCTGCAATTAATTTTTAGTTAAAACTGTCCCCCGACAGATACAACCATTTACAAATATAAAATAAACCGAGACCAACAATTACATGGCATGGAATTTTAAGTTTATTAGTTCAATTCAGCGCTTTTTTTTCTTTTGCAGACATTTAGGATTCAACTGTAATGTTTTAATCTTAGAAATAAGAAATTTTATGGACTGAGAATTGCTCATTTTAGCTACAATAATAGTTGAAAACTAATATATAGATATATATATATATATAAACACTGAGTACACAGCTTTATCTCTCAACTTATTTAAAACAAGGCATGTATATTAATCAATTCATTCATCTCACACGCTGGTTCTTACAATTAAAGTAACAATTTACATAGGTGCTATAAATCTACTGTCTCACTTTTCATCGAAAGCCTTTGAGGATGTATTGAATTTCTTTTAGAAAACAGGACTTTCTGAACTAACATGCGGTATCCAGTCAACTCGTACCTGGTTTCTGTTTTGTATAAGTCAACTCATACCTGAATTCTAATTATTCATTAACTTTCGGATAATCACATCCAGTGTTTAGTACTTTACTAAACTATACGTGGCGACAAAGAAGTTATGATCATCTTTCATTCTCAGCTTTGCACATCTAGGTACTGATACATTATTTTGATTTAGGAGAGGTGATTCCTCAGTTTTCATTGTTGTTCTCTGTGCATTTCAAATCTTAAAATGTACAAAATCCAAGAATAAAAATGAAAGAAGACCTCTGCTTACCACTAGCTTATTTTATAATCATAGAATTGAATTTGTATTAATAGTATGTTGTTATCATGGTTATTAAAAGATTATTGTTTTGTTTGAAATAAATTTAAACTTGCATATTAGTCTATGGTAAAGACCAGTTTTCACCTTTTACCAAATAAAGAAATGAACGCGATCTAATTATCTGATTGATTAACTGGCTAATATGACGTCACAGTGATGCCGAGAATTACTTGGTTATACAGCTTACTAGCATAATTCATCCGACTCAACACGCTGTATTATCTGCAATTTTTATAGATGTAAAACATCAGATGAAAGTGCTCGCCCAAACTATTTTGCTGGCTTAAACGTCAAATTAGTTAGACAAGCATCTTACCGATTGCCCAAATTTCACTTTCTATATTATTGTATTTTAAGCAAAGAACACATGAATCATTCACAATACCAGACTTTGCATGCTATCATGTACAATATTCAAGTTGACTTTTGAACCATACAGAATGACAAATCAATTAAGATACGAGATGACAAATGTACGAGTTGACCCGTCCCTACACTGCCAAAAGACCTCACTGCAGCAAATTTGTGGTAGCTTCACATTAGTTTTTATACCTTTCAAGTTCTGATCGATTTCTCTTCCCACTGCCACAATATCCTGAATCATTTTGATTTGTTTGCGGGCTAGGGGTGAATGGGTTCACGTTTGCTTGTGGTCTATCAACTGCGATTCTTGGTTTGTCACCAGTGGGCCTGCGTCGTCTTGCCTGCTCCAGTAAAGATTTTGGGGTATGTGGCGTATCAAATAGCCTTAAAGCACGTAATTTTCTATGTGGTGGTGAGAGATCTCCTCCACTTGGACTTAAAACTTCTGAACCTGGAACTTTCTGTGCTTCTTCCTCAACATCATCCAAACCAAAAGATGGTGAAAATCGACTGCGCCTCGAAAACCTCCGTAAAGATTTTGGGCTAGAAATCATAGCACATTCTGGCATATCAAGTTCAAGAAATTCAGGTGACTGATCTTCATGTCCATTAGCTATTTTTTTACGTTCTGGTGACCACATGGGGTTAAATCCAGAAATTGAATCTACTTCATCATGTCCACTTCCGTCATCAGAATCTTGAAAATTTAAAGTCCTAATTAAGTTCTCCTCCCTTCTTTTCATGAACGGTTTTCGCTTAAATCCACTCTTCGGTTTACAAAGAGCCATTCTGGCATTAAAAAATTATCAAGTCTGGCATAAAAACAGTTAAAATCCTACACAATATTTGAAAACAATCCATGCAACAATTCGCCGGTGATCAAACGTAAATAAATCCCATAAGGCCATATCGTTTTCAGATTTGGCGGGTCCGTTATTCACGTGATGTGTTTAGCCAATCACAACCGTTCAATCTGAGTAATATTTCTCACGCTTGAATTAGTCATAGCCTGTTTCAAAAAAATAAATGACCGCAGGTCAGACAAGTCAATCATGCGTGTGCCAATGTTTTTCTGGTTTCAGCCGGATCAAACTGGACATCTGATAAACTGATTTGATTACAATATGACAGACAGATAATTTTTGCAAAAGTTTAACATTGACAATAAATTGGTAGATCTAGTCTAGATTCTATATGTACTGCAGAGTAACTTTTTATAAAGTTTAACGAGACTAGATTTGTAAATGAAAACAAAATGCAATCATTCCAGAGAGTTGGGACTGATAAAGTTTCAAAGCAAAACCAAAATTATATCAATCTCGTGTTATTTTTGCACGATATAGATCTTTATATTAACAGCCGGGTCCAGGTCTCAAAATCTAGGGCCTATTTCGAAAAAGGGATGTTTTTTTGTTTGATATATTCTACGTTCCTGTTTGATGAAAAAAAAACAACAAACAATTCTAATGTCAAAATTTTCTTATTCAATAATTATGGTATTTTCTCAAATAAATAAAAACAAAAGAAGCAAATACTATATAGATTTAGATAGATCTATTACAATTGACAAATTGTAGGTAAAAATTAAAGGTCTACTTGTTAGGCAATCTGTCTATATAAGGCCAACTAGCTGTTATTTGCTAACTTTATTGCTGTTCATCTTTTAAGAGTCAGAGTATGAATACCATAATTTGAAAAAAGAGAAGATGTTGCACTACCCATAAGTAGCTTTGTTATAGATCTACTTGCAACACTGCCTTTCACTATGATCTGTTTAGCCTGGGGGTATTTTGGTAGAAACATCAATGACAATGGTCAGTTTTGTCTAAAATCAGTTGTCTAACATTTAATGTACAAGATCTTATCTCTTATCGGTCACATGCGTTTTTTCAAGCTGGATCATTGCTTGGGGCATCCTTTAAAGCTGGGTCACTACAACTGTGTCAACAAATGGGTGATAAAATGATTAATGATCGAAAATATTTATCAGTTAATGTTTTACACTGTACTGTTATCCCCATGGGGCTTTTGTCACTTTTTTCTGTTTGTTAGACAATTGTCGTTCGCACCTGTGGACCTTTTAATTGTTATCCTTATTCTACAAAGAGCGCCTCCTTTGAAAAATTAATTTATTATTTTGAGCACAATATAGAGAAATTGTATGTACTGTGTTATATGTTAAGCAAGAAAATCAAAGAACAGTTTATCACAGCTATCGGATGGCTTGGAAAAACTGTTAACACATAATTTAAATAGTGTAGATTCGTTTAATTAATGCTAAATTGAAATGGTTCGGGTTCGATCCCATAAGTGTCACTATTTTGAAACCACATTTCCAAAAAAGGTATTTGCACTCATAATTCTGCCCTTAACTTTCTTTTCCGAATGAAACAAATAATGAAAGATTCAAATTTTACCGCTATCATCATTAATATTATCTCTATAATGACTTTAATGAGGCAACTATCTTTCCTGTTGTGAAAATATTCTTTAATATTTCTGCCTAATACATAATTCTATAAAAACTTTGTGGGTTCTCTTGATTACTCTTAAAAAATGGTCTACAATATAAATGTGAATGAGATATTAAATTGAAAATGTCACAATGCCCATGGGCGTGCATTCTTACCTCAACAGGATAATGATATACGGACCCTGTCCTGAAACTTGAACACATTCTCTAATACTATATATGCCAGTTACTTGGCTTTCTGCATCACCTTTGAAAACGGTCTAAGTTATTTAAAATTTGGATGGAAAGTCTTTATTAGCAACGCCCCTTGCAGTTCAGCAGAACGGTGCATACATAATTACATTTACCAAATGGTGTTAGGATGAACAAACGTAAGTTACAATGCACAAAGCAATGACTGTTAGTTAAATACTTCGTATTACTCTTAACAAACATTGCTTCACTTTTCAAATATTTAGATAAAAAATGAAAAGTACTGGAAGGTTTACGATGTAACAGTTGTTCAAATTGCGCTTCATTTGTATAAGATAGACGTATTTGTCAGTGAGATTATGAATTTAAGTCTACAAGACAGACCATTAACCTAAAAGCTGTCCTGAAGCCAATTTTGCAACTTTTGCTAATTGCAAAACCAACAACCCGCTTCAAAGACCGTGTGAATCAAATATGGTAGATACAAGATTGTTTGCGCGAAAAAACATGCGATAAATATTAAAAGGCACCGCACGACATGTAAAAAGCACCCGCTGTTGGCTTTTCACAAAGGTGTTAAGAAATATGCAGGGAATCTTGCAATGTGATAATCGATGAAAATTTGTGAAAAGATGAAATATTTATGATAACACACAAACAACACTGATAGATAAACATTTATCATAAAATATATTACTGACTTTTAATGATTTAATGATACATATTTTATCCTTTGATTCGGCTATTAATTGAATTGCAGTTGATTTATTAACAACTTATTATGACCTCGTTGTCATCGGGTGTAAATAAATAACTTTTCATTTTATTATAAAAAAAGACAAAGATAATAATCGCGTTTATAATATTTCGAGCTTTTGCCATGTCTTATATTTAAAAATAGTTTATTATAAACAGATTAGGTCTTACGTTTGACCCCTGCAGTACACCTTTTTTAAAAAAGCATTTACATTTCTATTTGATTCGTAAAAGTATAGCCTAATCAATTGTGTGAATTTGCATCACGAATATGGAAATTTTTCATCTAGGTGTAAATTGATGATAAATATTTGTTGTAATAAACATACGTGTCATCCGAATAGTGTTAATTGTTTAATCCTTTCAAGATGTCATCAAGGTTTATGATAGGATTATAAAGGTGGCATGCGCGGCATTTTTATTTTCATTAGCACCTTGTATAATTAAAACACGTTTCAATTTAGCATTCTTTTCGAAAGTCCCTGGTGAACAATTGAATGACACGTGGTTTACACAGACACTTACTCCAATTCGAGATTGTGTCAGGTCTTATTAGGACAAATAAAAGTAAACATGTATAAAAAATTCTCCTGTTCTGCGAGTTTGTTGAAACCACTTTCACAATGTATGTCCCAAATTACCAATGATTGGCAAAGACGTTGACAGTATTGTTATAAATGCTTTGTCTTAAAGAGGCACACTTTACACCTCAATTAAATAACGTCAAAAGCATAAATACTATCTAATATCCAAGTATCTATAAGTATTATTACTTAACCTAAAAGTTTAGCTACACATTCCAGTCACCATCGGTACATTCAGCGTTTTAAAATATGTTGCAATGTCATAATCATTCAATAATCTATGTAAAGTTGTTCAATTAATTGGCTAATAGCAATTTATTACTGTATGTCTTTATGTTGATTATTTGTGCAAAAATGAGGCATTTTTCGATGTATGATGTCCGTTTAAATTGTATTTATTCATCACTACGTTCATTGAACACATTATTTTAGAGAATATAATGTGCTACAGATGTAGGGAGTGCCTCTTTAATCTCACAGTTGTGGGGAGTGCCTCTTTAATCTCACAGTTGTAGGGAGTGCCTCTTTAATCTCACAGTTGTGGGGAGTGCCTCTTTAATCTCACAGTTGTGGGGAACAACTGTTCAGCCTGCCCACTATTCCCCTGAAAGTTTTAGACTTGTATTATCGCCCATTTCCACGGTATTTCAGTTAGCATTCCTGATAATGTCCATTAATGCACTTCTATCAATCCTAAGAAACTGCCAACTTTCTAACACAAAGAAGCAGGTCCATAGTGGGGCTTGGATCCATGATACTTACAGTGAAAGGTTTGGGGATTTCTAGTCAGCGACATTGAACACAGAGGTTACTAAAGGCCTTCTATATTTTGCTGCAGGACTTGTAACACTATGGAAAGCCCAAAACACAATAGCCTGGATACACATTTCACATTTATTACAATGATACATATTCAGTAACAAGTTATACAGGTGATTTGTAAAATCATTACATAATGTCACCAGTTATCTTTTTCTTCAATCAATATTGTCTGATTTTTTTCTTACAAAATGGCCATTATTTTATACTGAGTACATGCATTGATCAATTCCTCATATTGCACAAACCTTACCCTGCACCATCCAGGGCAGGACAACAACAGCTCATACTCAGTTGGGTCATTGCCATTCAATCATTCAATATTTTCCACTAATGAAATTTTTCTTTATAAACTTAACATAATATCAAGTATATACACAATTTATTTTGAATAAAATCTGGACTTCTCTGAAAATACTTTTTATCATAAATCATATAAAATAAATATTCTTATCTTCCGAAAGCCTGACATCTCTATATGCGACTCACAGAAGACATATTCAGACCACACTCAACATTTTCAGCAAATGAAACTTTCGTTAAATCAAAACTTTATACAGGTTATATACACAATTCATTATAAATAAATTCTGGGAGTTGACGAAAGAACACATTTTTGATATCTGCCAAAAGCTTGTCCGGGAGCAGAAAAATACTACCCCTTGTATCACTGAAGGGTAACTCTTGCACAGAAAATATATAAATTATAATGGTTTAAGAGATGATAAAAAGTTTCAAGAAAATCCCTCAAAGGCTCGAGGTGATACCTGGAGCAGATATGAAAAACCAACAGACTGACGGGCACAATGACCCCTATCTACCCACACAAACTTGGGGATGATTTCCTTAAAACTTGATGGACGTATTTTGTGACAGGTTGGCACAGGTTTTTTAACACAAAAGAACTTATTTTGTTATGTTTACATTGCTACATTTCTACTCCAATGTTTTGTGGGGGTTTAATAATATTGAGAAGATTTTTTAATCACTGATGATGACATTAAAGACAGCAACATAAAGTAACACAATGTAAACACATGGTAGTAAGACAGAGGACAACTCTAAATTGGTCCAATTTTGGCAATTAAAGGACAGTAACTCCAGACCACTAAAGCAATTTGGCTGAGTTATCACACTTGGCTGAGATATAAGGTCAATAACCATTCACAGAAATAGGGTTAAGAAACGTTTCAGTTAGGGATTGGACAACTCAAATTTTGGCATTTCAAGGGCAATAACTCTGGAGTGACCAGTGCAATTTGGCTGTTAATTGAACTTGGCTGAGACATTAGGCCAATATACATTCACAGCAAGTTTCGTGAAGACTGGTTAGGATTAGTTCAAGTTGGAGACCAGACAACTCTAAATTTGTCTAATTTTGGCATTTAAAGATGCTCATTCAGTTTCCAGTGAAAAAGATAAATTTTCTCCAAACTGATATACTAAAACATAAATTATTGGATAGAATCAACAACACAAGTAAAAATCTACATACCGGTAGCTATTTGAGAAAATCTGTTAAAAATGTTAATGAGCTTGGTTTAACAGCGCCATTACACTATATATTTATATTGAAATTTCCCGAGCTTGGTTTAACAGCGCCATTACACTATATATTTATACTGAAATTTCACGAGCTTGGTTTAACAGCGCCATTACACTATATATTTATATTGAATTTTCACGAGCTTGGTTTAACAGCGGCCATTACACTATATATTTATATGAAATTTCACAAGCATTTGTAACGCTTTCTAATTTGGAGGTGTATAATTTTTAAAAAATACAGAAATACTTTTAATACAGGAATTAATATGGAACCTTTTAACGACAATAACTTCTCAGTGACTGGGGCAATTTAGTTGGTTATTACGTTTGGTGGAGATATTAGCTGATAAATATTCGAAGTAAGTTTTGAAGAGAGTTGTGAAAGTCAGACAGTGGAATACAGTGGATGCTGCCCACCTGTTTTTCAAAAAATACAACCCGTCATAATGTGTGTATATAAACGTTTCACAAGACATGGTGTAAAGCACTGTTTACTGTATAAAGGGAAGTAACCATTGTGGGGAGATTACATGTTTTACTAACACACAGTTTACGACACTCTCTGGCCAAAAGAATTAGAACAGTAAGACTTGACACACTTTGGGAGACTGTACAGGTAAAATGTTTTTACCAGGGATGAATTACAGGAACAGCAACAATGTAAATTTTTTCTAAACATAACTTAAATGAAATTTTAAACATGACAGTTTAACAAATCAAGGGCAGCAACTGCCACAAATTGTACATGTGGTTAATTTTTTTCTGCAGGAAAAAATTAATACAAGTCTGAAAATCTGAAGTAATGACAGAACGAAAAATAAGATTTCATAAAAATCACAAACTTTTCAATGCGAGGTTTTACACAACCAACACCGTCACAAAATGATTATCTATACAACTTACTCATAATAATTTTTGTTTATTAACAAAATTTCACAACTCTAATTGCCCGTAAGAAAAATAAAATTCAATATTCCGGTACTGCAGTAAAATGATTCGGATTTTCGCTTTTTTATATGCAATACTGATAAATAAGCATTAAAGTATAAAAGAAACAAAAACAGACAGCTATTAATTTTACAACACAACCTTATCGTTCACAATACCATGGAGAGATTTTAAGATATACCAGAATAAAAATACCTATTTGTTGCCTGTAGTCAAATAATGCAAAGATGTCCTGGAAACAGTTCCCATACAAAAACACTCTCATTTTTTAATGCCATAACGACAGGAACATTTTATACAACATATAATATACAATTATTGTTTTCCAGCCATGAATGATCCAAGCCCATAGTGTATTCCTGCATATTTCCAGCAACCTTTAACAAATGATAGTGACATCATAGCAGCTATATCTGGTCTACATCCATACCTACAGTCATTTCTACCATAATTATAAGTCATTTCTACCATAATTATAAATCATAATAATAAAGCATTTTCAACATGCAGTCAAAACAATGTTAAAAGACAACTTCTGAAGAATGAACAACCTTCAAACAAAAACCTGGAGGAAGATAACACTGAACTATTCACCTATTGCAGAAACACTTGTGAATAAAAAACCACCTGTTAACAAACACCGGCTAGTGGTCTTTGTTCACAAGTTTGACTGTATCAAGTATTTCCATATTTATGTATACAGATTGATCATTATAAATTTGTAATTGATTCAAATATTAAAATGCTAGTTTTACGTGCACAGCACGCCTAAAAAATCTGTAACATTTTTACATTGTACACAGCAGTCTGATATGTTTACACAGTAAGCCAATTATGTTGTACACATTAGACTAAGTATGTTGTACACAGAAGATCAAATATAACTGTGTGCAAACCATACTGCACGAGAAATACTGATAACACAGCATCTTCAGCCCGTCTTGCAGATGATGAACATATAACAACATATTTGTTTTGAATTCAGAACTGATGTGGGGTTGAAACAGCAGAGCAGTGTTTTATAAGATTTTGCACTACAAATATAGAATATTGCCTGTAATTCCATTAACCCAGGTTAATGAGATGCACTTTTATCAATACTTTCCTCCTTATATAGTGATTCATTAAGGAATTTCTGAAGCTAAAATCAATTAAAACAAGTGAGCAAACTACCATAAATCAAATCACCCTGTAATTTTCATATCCCCATAAGTGCATATCTCTAGAATACAAAACAAAATTAAAACGTTTATATCTGCTGACATTTACTTCGTCTCACGATACCTGCGGGGGGTTTTCTATAAACATTTATAACTAAAAGTAAACCAATCATTTTCAGCTTTTAACAATGGATTTCTTATTGCTGGAAATATTTCACTAACATTGTATCTGTACATCTAAACAATGGATAAAAATGCCTTTTGTAGGAATTTTAAGTTTGTGGTTTACTTTGCCGACAAAATTCACAAAATATTGCTGTCTATGAAAATCATTTTTCACAGTAAAAACAGAAAAATATGAGTTAGGATTTAACAAAGCATTTTAGCAGAGAAAACAAACTGGCAACAGTATGTTTACCAGTATCATTAACCATGAATTTACTGATTTGGCATCCAGCATGATATAAACTGAACGGATTTCAAATTTGTTCATATTGAAATACAATAGCAAAGAAGTTCTTCATTTCTAAACTTCGTTATCCTCCGTCTTACTAGTTATGTAGGATTTGTTCTCCCGCATTTTTTCAGGGGTATGCAGGCTAAAACATGCACTCCACACAATATCTCAATATCATAAACCTGTTCTCCATGTTGTTGAAGACAAGCTGAACAGCAATGAAATATAGCCCTATGAAGTGTAAATTGTGACCTTGACTTTGAATGGAACTTGCAGAAATAGCACTCTGCACATAGTGTCATTATGGCGATCATTTTTGCAATCCTATGAGTGGTTTGAACAATAAAAGAGTGGACACAAATACAGTTATATGAGTATCGATTCTGAACTGTAACATTGACCTTTAACGGAACAGAACATGCTAAAATATGCACTCTGCACGTAGTCTCAAAATTGCAAGCATTTGTGCCAAGTTCATTTCAAACTCTAAAAGTGATTAAAGTGGATTCTCGTGAACACAAGATATCGCCACACAAGCAAGTACTCAGAAAATCATCGCAAATAATTTTTATTTAAAATACTTCAAACGATTCTAGTGATACAGACGGAACATTTAATACAGAAAATTTGATCCCTACATGTGACCTTCACATTGAAGTGAGCTGACAGAAACAGACTCTGCACATTGTCATTTCATAGAAGACACTTGTGCAAAATTATGACAAAATCCTTCAAGCAGTTCCCAGAGGTATGTAATGACCAGGACTTGTGAGACAGACGGATAGACATCCTGAGCATAGTTATGTCTTCCCTAGCATGGGGTGGGAGGAGAAAGGAAACATAATTATTTAAAAAAAAAATCATTCACACGAAACCTAACAAAGCATGTGCAATTTTTTATGTTTTTTTTTTTTTTAACTGGACATGCAACTATAGTACAGTATATAAGTTTATATCTGAATGCAACCTTTTTACATGTGTTCAAAATGTACATGTCAAATGACCGTAACAGAAATCATTAAGACTTTCAGCAGTACACGATATTTACAAAATGTTTTCCATTACAGTGAGTGTTAGTTTTCACTAACTTCAACATTTACACACATATAATACTGTTATAGCTGCTAATGTGGCACTGAAATATACTAAATGACAATCATTATGAATAATGTAAATTATGTAATTTTTGTGTGATAAAATTTTCACAATTTTTGAGCAGACAGACCAATTCGTAAATTTTAAATTCACAAAAGGAAAATTCTCCGAGAGTAAAAATATGTCAATGAATCTTTCGTGAGATTTTTAAATTATCGAAGAGGGAAATTTGCAAAAATAGCAAAAAATAAAACATCGAGAACATGACCCAATTTACAGTTCTTGTAATACTATACAACAAGCTTAAACTGCAAAGTTATAATGTATTTATTTTTATCTATTTTATCTTTACCAATGAATGAAGAACAGTTTTATCCAGGCTTACACAAGGTATAAGGACCACAATGAAAATAAGAGTAGTGAGATAATCTTTACTCTTTTTTTTTGTGTTATCATTGTGGCCTTGACTTTGAATGGAACTTGCAGAAATAGCACTCTGCACATAGTGTCAATATGTTGATCATTTCTGCAATCCTACGAGTTGTTCAAACGATAATTCAATTATAATCCAAACATTAAACGATAACAATAATTAACATAATGTTCTTTGATTCATTCATGCATATTGTTGTATTGTTAATTGTTTGTTTATGAAATTTGCCATGTTGATTTTGCATTTTATGATGAATAAATCTATCTATCCATCTATAACTGAACATACGACTGGGTGAGAATGCTACGTTACATGGTTTTTTTTGCCCAAAGTAAAATCAACAGTTTTATCAATTTGATGTGGCTTGTGCAGTTTTGCAGAAATCAAATTCAATTGGTCAATTTATTTAATTGCAATCTGACATATGATACGACACCAAATATATGTAAATACACATTTCAGTTCAAATTTTGATAATTAGGCCAATGAGGTAAAAATTCCAGTCCTCAAATTCAGACAGATACAGAGTATTTCGATTCAGGGTCTGTACTGGTCTATTCTTTCTTTGAGCCATTTTTTCCATGCAGTGCAATTTAGCACACACAGTACCTGATGTACTACGAGGGTGTAACCATCTTAATTTTTCTTGAACTAGTTTGCTAAATTAAATTTGGTATGGGGCAACAGCTAAAACTCCATATAAAGTCTTTTTAAAAATCAAATTCATTATAAACCTTAGCATTCAATCTAAAAATATATTTTCTGGCATAGATTTAAAACACAGGAAACAAAATATACACGATATTTGCGTGAAAAAAAATGCCAATGAAGTTAATAATTTATGAACACACAGCATTTTGTACAAGATTTAAAATCAATCTTTCCAGCACTGTAAAACTGCCTTATTGCACAGGGATAATACAGAAAACAAAATGCAAGTACAAATAAATTAAAATTCAAAAGAAAAAAAAAGAATTGTTCACTGGTATATGCTGAAGTAATTGTCACAACTGAAATGCCATTTACAAAGACAAAAGTGGCATGTACATGCCTACAACACAGTATGTAAAATGGAGTGTATTTAGACATATGCAATGAACTATTTGGGGATGTGTTCTAAATTCAAAGTAGGACATTATAAAAGTTCTGTATATGTGTCAAAACAACCTTACGATTAAGACATGCCTAAACACACACACATTTACACAGCGCAAGTGTGTATGAACACAACTGGACAAAAGACTGTCTAATTCATATCATTCAGTCTAAACTATAACCTTCTTTCGTAAATTCATAATAGACATGTACTCTTTTAAAGCTAGATAACAGAACAATTGAATAAACCTTTATATGTATCACAACTGGCATTCTATTCAGTCTGGACTTTATGTTCAGCTGGCACAACACTACATATAAGTGATGCACAATCAAAAAGTACAATACAAACAACTACATGTACATTGTCCTATGACCTATGGAAATGTGATAAACAGTAACTGGGTATTTGACTCATACTGATGTTTAGCTTTTCTTATTTGAAAAAAAATTACAAGGGCTTCTTAGAATATTTTAGCACTTCCTCTAACAAAAGTATGAACATTTAAAAGGCAATTAACAGTACAGTACTAGCCCCAGTACACTCTGCAAATAAAAGATACCTTTTTCTGCTTTTGGGATGTTTCTGAATCTGAAGTCAATTCCAAGATCCCTGCAATTTCTATCACTGAAGGCTAGCCCTTCACATGACTAGATACATGTGGTAAGATGAAAAAATACTGTCTTAAACTACTGATGATACACAGCCTAAAAAAGTGAATGCACTGTCAAGTCATTAAAAACTTAACATTTTTCTGAAACTCAGCCTCTGACCTGCTCACTATCCATCTTCTTAGATATAACTGCAACAAATAGTGACTTATTTATTTTCTGTTTTTCATATTCAATTTGAAGCAAATTTTATAAAGGTCCGTCCATGAGAGCATTTATATTAGCTTGTTTTCTTGGACGAGACCTTCTGTTTTCATAGTACATCTGCATTATATTTAAATGAAATCTACCATTCATGGATGTTTGTTACAAATGATTTCATTAGCTGGTTTAATAAACTTAAATGTTTTAACCAATGAGTATTGCTTTTACATACTGACACATCCAAATCATGAACTGTAGTTACCAAATTCTGTACAATTTTGATCATGAAACATAAGTAATTATGTGAAGGTAATATACATTAAACTAAAGCTATAAATAGTTTATGACATAAGTATAACAATTACATGCTACAAATTTAAAGCTTCTTTTACATAAAAATATACCTAATTTTCAATTAAACATGTATAGAAGCTCCAAATAATTGCCCCTCATTGCAAATACCAACAAATTACCCTTTTTGTCTCAGCAAAAGGAAGAAACAGAAGTGGTATCAATATTAAAAGACCACAGCAACCAGTACAAGCGCTACCAGTTTATTCTGTCTCTGGTTGTCTGGGGTGGAGTACAATATCCTTACTGGCTGCAAAAGCTTAACAATGGTTTTCGTACAGCGGAGCTAATAAATGCCATTATTAAGGTACATCTATCATGTTTTAAGAAAGGAATTGTGTTATCTTCAGCCATTTACAGTTCCTATCTATGTCAGCCACTGATCTTAGACAACAAATACTGTTGTATCGTAACCAACCATAAACCTGTATGTAACAATTCGCTCTTCCATTTTTCATCTCACAAATTTTTCACTTGTTTTACAGAAATACCTTTTTTTTTTTGCCAATTCTACTACACAAAGTAAAATACAACATTCACAGAAGCTTCCTGATTTCAGTTGCTTGCAATTGTTTCTGAGTAAATAATTATGGAGACAGAAAATGGCCAAAACGCCACCACTCTACATTTTCATGAAATTCAAAACCATGCAAATAATCTGTTCATTACTAGAACAAATGGTCCTAAATTTCAACATAACATTTTAATGATCATTTCCTGAACCACATAATTGTGTGTAATTTTCCTAAATTCAGGTGACAGTTCAGCAGGATTTTTTAATCTACAACACATCTTTCAATGTGGATGGCACCAAAGTGCAGATCATGATCAGACAGTGTCAATGTATTAGCTGATCATAATCTACACTCATCACATCAGCAATTTAGCGAAAGTCTTCTAAATATATCACTAAGAACTGTTCTAAAGCAGCAGGTGAGAACGTTATTAACTAAAGGCAGAAATGTGAAAATCGAAAATCAACACCTAAGTTCATACAACCTGTTTACGTAACATGAACTACACCTACACAAGCCTTGATTCTAGAGCAAACATTCTAATTTCTCTTAACATTACTGTGAAATATCACCTGATACACTCTAGGGAGGTAGGACTCTGTATTTCCCGATGTTTATTGCTATGTGAATTATTCGTACACTAAGTATGAACACAAGAAAAACACACAAAAATGGTAAAGTAAACTAAACTGACACATACATAAATATTTCGAGAGCATTTTATGTCATTATGTGATTCTTAAATTCTAGATCTAAAATTCAGATATGGTGTAAATTTCTTAAAAATTCTGATTTAAACCACATTTTCAATTTCTAGACTTCTTTCCTGCCGTATGCACCTGTTTAAATTAGCCATGAAATAGTGTCTGAACAGTATTGAGTTTTCCATAATAATCGGTAATAACATAATTATTATACTTACAACTTCCATTATGGGATTTTTTAAAATGCTCACAAATCTTAAAATGTTCAGTAAAACTGTTCTAAACGCTCTGTAACCATGGTAACTGTTAACATGGTTGAAAATAGTGTTTTAACATCTAGGAAACAGTCACCAATATTACATCAACATTCCTTGTACCTGATATTTTGTGATAATCTTGAACCCCAAATTTGCACCCCTCCTCACTTAAATGGCAAAATATATACCGTAAATATAACTTTGTCTTACACAACAAATCTCATGTAAAAAGATAAATGAATTTTTAAGAATCATTTAAAAACAAGAAAAATTTAAAGCGTTGAATTCAGACTGGAAGAATTCAAAATCAGAATCTTGCGTCAATTCTAGGTTAAACTTGAATTGTTCTAAATCTTACCCTTCTAAATTTCTAGAATGGACTTGCCAATCTTCCAATTTGGACAGTACCATTAATTGTTCAAAGGGGTGTCTGTTTTATTTTCATTGTCGGGGGCATGCTGGCTGATCATGATCTGCACTGGTCGTAAAGGCAGAACTATTTGCCGCCATAAAGGTAATGTTCAACGAGTGCATAAAAAAAAACTGTATAATTGCACAAAAAAAAAAGGTTTGAACACATCATGTAATACCTATTTCAACTTCAAGACTTACTTATATAATCCTATTCTACAATAATGTAAACAAATTTTAGAATTGAGTATCAACTATAATTAACCTATCTTTGGTATATACTGAGATGCAGGATGGCCTGAGAGATCCACTGGAACTCTTCAAAATGATACATAACCCACACAAAAATTTAAAGTTGTACATTTAGGCAATAAAATCACTAGAAAAATGTAATACTTTATACCCGAAAGACCAGTAACATTGTTACAAGCTCTCTTAGTTAATTGTGCTGTTATGCCGTGTCTTTCTCAACCCTTCCTCGTTCTCACTGACTGGCTTGGCAGAATTGGACAGAGCAACTGTACGATTAAAGTCAATCATGGCATAACTCTCTGTACGCTTGCTTGGTGAGTCTGGTACGGTGAAAGAAACTGACATTGCTGAGCCAGTCGCCCCCTGTACAGTATCTCCTTCAGTTTTATTGACGTCTATTTCAATATAGTTCAGCTCTCCAGGATTTGACAGTCTTTGCACTGAATTATTGCCATTATTAGAGCCAAACCCACCAGAGGGATTCATACTCACTGGGCTAGGATCTGGGATATTTGTAAAACTTGCAGCACCCACGTTTGCGTAATTTTGTTCAATACTGAGTTTACGAACCAATCGGTTCTTTCTCATAGCTTCACTTTGCATAGCACCGTTCAGAGATGCTGAGTCAAGCTTCCCATTGATGGGAGCTTTATCTTTTATCTTTCCTTCAGCATCAAGATTTATATAATTCGGATGGGAGTTATCGTCTGCCGTTTCTGTAAACACGTCAAGATCCGCATAATTCAACTGAACCTCATCTATTTCCAGCCCGTTCTGACTTTCGGAGCCTGTATAGCTATCTCTATTGTCGGCATGAGCTACATTACCATTGGCAACAGGCTCTATAGCTGATGCACCATCACAGGCATCAAATATATTCTCAGTTGACCTTGGAAGGTCAAGGTCCGCATAATTCACAGTGTCAGGTTTTGGTGGAGCTGGAGCCATAGGTGGATCATGTAAAAAGTCGATTAAAGCACTGACTTCATCCACTGGTTCGTTTCTAGCGCTCACCTGATTTGGACCAGTGTTTATGTAATTTGGAGTAGAGTCTTCCTGTTGAGTATTGCCGTTCTGATTCATATACAGATGTTGATCATATGGCACAACATTCACCCGACCAGCTCCTGACAATCTAATACCAGCCGGTTCATGCGGATCCACAAGTGACGTCGGACGACTAGCAGCACGAGGGTTTATAACAGCCGTTCCATTTACCATTGTCTGACTAGCCCTCAGATGAGCATTTTGTGCACTCTGACCAACATTTTGTATTGCTTCTTGGACTAGATTAAACAGCTCTTCGGCTCTGTGACACTTGAACGCATATATCCCCGACCCTGTGGGGCACCTGCGTCCGCTCTCAAAGGAAAATAATTCCTCATCAAAACCATATCTTCTTAGACATCTTAATGGCCACCTGATAGGTTCTTTCCCTTTCTGATAAAATATTAGGTCACTTTCAGTCACTTCTATCTTTCCGGGGCTTATTTCGGCTCCAAGGTCATTGACATTGTGAACTCGGAAGATTCTCCCATTGGCGTCATGTGGCAAGTTCTTTGACAGGTAGCAACCCATAGTTATAGTCCCTGAAACAGATTGGGAAAAGTTTACTTCAATACGCTAAAAATATAACTAATACCAGCAGTAGTGCAAACATAACAAGAGGGGCCATAATGACCCTTAATCACTTAACAGAGACTGTTTGCAAGGAATTGTCAGATCTGCATGAACTAAATTAAATGCAAACACAATATCCATCTTGTGTAGGTTTTGACTAAATTTCCCAACAAATCATATGTCATCTCAGGAGACTTTAAAAGAGAATTGTATTGTAATACTTGACTTGGTTACCTGGTTTCTGATCCTAATTGACTCATTATCAAACCTGAATGTATTTTTCTAATGAAAACCCTAGTTTCATTAAGATTGGCAGAAAAAAACAAGATGAATACACCTCTAATGTACAGCCACCTTCAATAAAAGACCTTTCGTTTTGCACTGTATGTTTGCACTACATATTTTGGGCCAACCAACAAGCTTACAAACTAAAAAGCGTCATTTGAAACTGACTAATTATGTTAAATCAAATAATGTCACTCACTTTTTCTACATATCTGAAAAAAAAATTTTTTAAGCTTCCTAAAGTCACTTGACAAAAATGTTCTATTAGCCTAAATTCCAAACTGAACAGCTTAAATCTTTAGTGAATAATGTCTGAATACAATGTATAACTTTTCAAGTTGTTTTTGTTTCACAACTATCCCAGTCTCCCTGCAATCATTACTGAGTGCCAAGAGAAAAGTTTATAGACCAATAAATTCTTGTAACTTTGTCACTACAGTATCAGATTGGTGTAGCTGCCAATACTTGGCGACAATTTTCTTTTCTTTCTTGAAGCTGTTAATTCGTACTCACATTATTCTTCAAAATGTTATTGCTTAATATTTATTCAGTAGCAACAAAACTAGAGGTGATAAGGAATACATGTACAGTCAAACATTAAGCAAAGAATTACATTAAAGGTCCATTACTGAGACCAAATCGATTTATCTTTTAAATCTGGAACTGTAACGGAAAAATATGACATACCGGTACTGCATCGAATGTAACCATATTGTGTTGAAAATTTGAGTTATAACTAGGGGTGTCACGTTTACACGTGTACACGGAAGCGTTTCGATTAGCAGCGCTAAACGTTTAGTAACTTGGGTATCCGTTTACAAGTAAAATAACACATACAACAGCTTAGTTAATAACATCTACCTTATTATTGAAACAGACAACGTACTATTACTCATATAAGTCACATGATTGAAAATATATGTATTATATATGGTCGCTGAATTTGTATTCATGTATCGGGGCGATCTGGATGTCTACATAGCCAAATGATTACATATCTAAAACGACAGACATATTTAAACAGGTATGTAACATTTTTTACTTCAAAGAATATTGTTTTGAACGCAGCATACATGATGATTTACTGGAACTGATGTAAACAATGTGTAAACGGATCCGTTTCGTTTAGTGATAGACGTGTATACGTTTACCAAATTCCCTTAACGTGACACCCCTAGTTATAACAAAAGAATTAATAAATTATATTTTGCCTTTTCAAAAACGAAAGTAGGTTTTCCAGTTTCCAAATATCATTGTCATTTTCCAAAAGTCTACCAGAAAGAGGCTGTAAATAGGTTGTACATAAATAAGCATGCCTACTTTCAATTATAGATGAAAGAACTTTACTTCCAATGATATGCAACGTATGTCTCGGACTGTTTACAATATGCAATAAAGTGAAAGTAGGACAAAAAGACCACCCAGGATAATCTAAGGAAATACAAAAACATTAACTCGTTTTTCTGCAGCAGTATTTCAAACAGAGAAATACTTTACAGCTATTGTACAGTTTCAAACTGTATTTCCCTGTTACAATTCCAGATTTAAAAGAAAATTCAATTTGGTCTTAGTAATGGTCCTTTTAAATTGATAATTTCTTGATAGCTGTATTTTCAAGTTTTTTAACTTTTATTGACACAGAATATCATTTCGATTTATCTTAGTAATGGACCTTTAAAAGTGGACTGATTAAAATGGTATATCAGGAGACATCAATATTGGTTTCTTCAGGCAGATGACTGTTTAACTGAGGTGACTAAAACATTTTGTTCAACTGTAATACCTTGTAACACTGGCATTATTCTTACAGTGAACAAGAATCAACTTGAAACAGATCAAGTGGCCATTTTGCATAGCTTTGGAAAGCATATGGATCAGTTAGTTCTAATCACAATTATCAAAATTACAAGAAATGAACCTTTGAAAATTTTGGCAAATAAGATTTAAAATAGGGTTGGTAGCTATTTTCTTTTCAGCTTATACAGAGAAATTGACTGTGTTTTTTCCTTGAATTTGCTACTTATCCCCAAGGAATTATTCTACCTAATAAAAGAATAAACCACACACAAATGTACTAACTTAATTTTATCTGGTGCTCTACCAATCTATTTGTATGAAAATTAAAACAGATAATAAAGCTCACAAAAAATTTAATAATTTATTCCTGTACAGTATATGGCTCTCAAAGCCTTTCTAATATAATTTTGTCCGCACGAAGATTGAAAAATTTTGCTTCAATAAAACTCACCTTACATGTATGTACCCCCTCTGCTCAATTCTATACTCCTGGTAAATGTAATAAACCTTACCTAAAATATTTACTTTCCCTAACTCTATAAAACAAACTGATGCTGTGATTTAAGTATCCAGTTGAAAGCATTTAAATACACAATTTACATCAATAAAATACTATATTCGATCAGTGCTCATGTGTAAGATTTCAAGGTTATATTCATCAAAGTATGATGCACACAGGTGTTCAAATTTCACTAGTATTGCATTTTGTTTTGAATGTTCTTCCATTAATAAGGTCAGGATATTGATCGATACCATGTAGCTTCCAATATTAAAGTCAAAGGAAGAGTAATATATTTCATTATCATTAAATCCTTTGCTAATAAATTCTTTTAAAACAAAATCAAGAAAATTATAGAATCTGGCATTTATAAGAAGTCAAAACTGTGAGACAGCAGAACTAAATCAAGCAATGATTGTGCAGTATTCTGTGATACTAGAACTGTCTAGCATCCTGTGACACTAGAACTAGAACTGTCTAGCATTCTGTGACACTAAGACTGTCTAGCATTCTGTGACACTAGAACTGTCTAGCATTTTGTGATACTAGAAAATAGAACTGTCTAGCATTTTGTGATGCTAAAACTTGAACTGTCTAGTATTCTGTGACACTAGAACTGTGTAATATTCTGTTATACTAGAACTAGACCTGTCTAGCATTCTGTGACACTAGACCTAGAACTGTCTAGCATTCTGTGACACTAGGACTAGAACTGTCTAGCATTTTGTGATACTACAGCTAAAACTGTCTAACATTCTGTGGTACTACAATTAGAACTGTCTAGCATTCTGTGATACTAGAACTGTCTAGCATTCTGACACTAGACCTAGAACTGTCTACTATTCTGTGACACTAGAACTGTCTAGCATTTTGTGATAATAGAGCTAAAACTGTGTTGCATTCTGTGATACTAGAACTGTCTAGCATTCAGTGACACTAGAACTGTCAAGCATTTTGTGACACTAGAACTGTCTAGCATTCTGTGACACTAGAAGTAGAACTGTCTTGCATTCTGTGACACTAGAACTGTCTAGGATTCTGTGACACTTGAACAAGAACTGTCTAGAATTCTGTGACACTAGAACTGTCTAGCATTCTGTAACACTAGAACTGTCTAGAATTCTGTGATATTAGAACTAGAACTGTCTAGCATTCTGTGACATGAACTAGAACTGTCTAGCATTCTGTGACACTAAAACTGTCTAGCATTATGTGACACTAGAACTGTCTAGCATTCTGCAACACTAGAACTGTCTAGAATTCTGTGATATTAGAACTAGAACTGTCTAGGATTCTGTGACACTAGAACTAGAACCGTCTAGCATTCTGTGACACTAGAACTGTCTAACATTCTGGAAATATTTAGCACTGTTTGACACTTCTTTCTGTCAATAGAAACTGGTAAGCATTATGTGACACAATAACTGTATAGCATTCTGTGATACTAGAACTGTCTAGCCCTAGTTCTGTGAATGCTAGAACTGTATGCCCTAAAACTTTGAATGACTTACAATGTATTGTCCTTAAACTGGGAATGGCTAACATTAAATGACCCTAAAACTTGGAATGGCTAACTTCTATGGCCCTAAAACTGAGAATGGCTAACACTGTATGGCCCTAGAACTGGGAATGGCTAACACTGTATGGTCCTAAAACTGGGAATGGTTATACACTTTTTGGTCCTAAAACTGGGAATGGCTAACACTGTTTGGCTCTAAAACTGGGATTGGCTAACACTGTATGGCCCTAAAACTGAGAATGGCTTACACTGACTGTATCACCCTAGAACTGGGAATGGCTAACACTGTATGGGCTTAAAACTGGGAATGGCCAACACTGTATGGCCCTAAAACTGGAAATGGCTAACACTGAATGGCCCTAAAACTGGGAAAGGCTAACACTGTATGGCCCTAAAACTGGGAATGGCTAACACTGTATGGCCCTAAAACTGGGAATGGCTAACACTAAAAGACCCTAAAACTTGGAATGGCTAACACTGTATGGCCCTAAAACTGGGAATTGCTAACACTGAATGGCCCTAAAACTTGGAAATGGCTAACACTGTTTGGCCCTAAAACTTGGAATGGCTAACACTGTATGACCCTAAAACTGGGAATGACTAACAATGTATGGCCCTAAAACTGGGAATGGCTAAAACCAATCGTCCTAAAACTGGGAATGGCTAACACTCATTCACCCTTAAACTGTGAATGGCTAACACCAATGCATCCTTAAACTGGGAATGGCTAACACTGCATGGTCCTAAAATTGGGAATGGCTAACACTGTATTACCTTAAAACTGGGAATGGCCATCACTATATGATGCTAGAAATGAGAATGTGACATTACAATTGAAAACATTGTCTAGCACCGTGTGACATTTAATAACTGGAAATATTGATCACTGTTTGACATTCAAGAACTGGAAATTGTCTAGCATGGTGCGACATTTAAGAACGGGAAATGTCTAGCACTGTGACATTAGAACTGGAATTATGTAGTACCGTGCAACATTTAAGAATGGGAAATGTCTAGCACTGTGACATTAGAACTTGAAATATCTAGCACCGTGCAACATTTAAGAATGGGAAATGTCTAGCATTGTGTGACATTAGAACTGGAAAGATGTAGCACCGTGGCCTTTAAGAACTTGGAAATGTCTAGCATTGTGTGACATTAGAACTGGGAATATGTAGCACCATGCAACATTTAAGAACCTGAAATGTCTAGCACTGTGTGACATTAGAACTGGGAATATCTAGGCAATGTGGAATTATCTGTGTCTTGCCTAAGGACACTATTATTACTTGACTTAAGAAATAGATTAACAATATACATATATAAATACCTTTATTCTGCTATGTTGGCAATAAAATGCAAATTCTTTCATTCATCTTGACACTTTAAACTTTCTTCATAATCTGAAATGAAAACAAACATAATATAGGTACTAGTCACAGAAGAGACTGTGTCAATGTACAGACATAATACCAGTATACAGAGTTGCATTTTACACACTGGTAATTATCAACAACCTGGGATAAAACGGAGAAGTATGTCCTCAGTCAGAAATGTGTTACAAAACTGTAAATAATTATTTCAAAGCTTTCCATAGTTAATAAAAGACTAAAAAGAGTCTATTTTGCTTACGGAAAGCACTTTTTGGAGCAAAAATGACAAAAACACATTTTTTTAGCTAGAAAAGCTAGGCAGCATCTCTTGTAAATGCAAAGAGACTTTGGGACAGTAACTCTGAAATAACTGGGTGGATTAAAAGTTTCCAGCTTCATAACCGGTAAGGTAATTGCTACTGATACCAAATACATGTTTAGTTTGTTACATTTATTATGATATTCAACTGAACCATTATCAAGATAAAAGCCTAAACAGACATTTTCTTGGAGATTTAAGGACCATATCTCCATAGTTATTGAGAGGATTTATAAACAAGAGGGCCAAGATGGTCCTATATCGCTCACCTGAGTACATGGCTATGAGCCAATGTGACCAAAATTCAACCTTAAACTATATGACTTTGTGACCTAGTTTTTGACTACAGGTGACCCAGATTCTTACTTGGCCTAGGAATCATTCTGACAAATTTTCCTGAAGACTAAATCCATGTCAACCATGGTCTCTAGAGTGTTAAGAAGGCAAGTGTGAACAGACGACAGACAGACAGATCACAGACAACAGGAGATCAAAATAGCTCACCTTTGAGATCACAATAACCTCTCACAGATCGAGGGCCATGGGTTCACGCTCTGCTACCAAGCATGTATCTTTATGTGAGAAAGTTGGCAGTTTTTTATGGAGGATCAGAGTTCTACCCAGGAATGATTGTTACCGCCTGTTAAAACTAGAGCTATCACTAAATGTGATTAATACCCCCAAAAGGATTGCTTTATAAACTGAAGAAGTTCGTAGTAACATAATACCTTGCAAACAAACTAAAAAGAGATATTGTTCTTAGAAGTTCCTCTCATTGTGCTTGACCATTGTATGAGTTGTATTGAATTCCAACTTGGAGTTTTGAAAAATGCTCCAGACAGGGAAAAGTAACAAAGGGCAATAACACTGTAATTAGTCAAGATGGAGTTATGGTTCCTGTGCACTGCACTCCCTCTCACTGTGCTTGACCATTGAATGAAGTTGTATTCAATTCAAACCAGAAGTTTTCAAGTTATGCTCCGGACAAGGAAAAGTAACAAAGGGTAATAACTCTGTAATGAGTCAAGATGGAGTTATGGTTCCTGTGCACTGCACTTCCTCTAAATGTACTTGACCATTGTATGAGGTTGTACTGAATTCCAACTAGTAGTTTTCAAGTTATGCTTGGACAAGGAAAAGTAACAAAGGGCAATAACTCAGTAAATATTCAAGATAGAGTTATAGTTATTGTACCTGCCTTCCTCTGAGTGTGCTTGATCATTGTATGAAGTTGTATTGAATTCCAACCAGTAGTTTTCAAGTTATGCTCTGGACAAGGAAAAGTAACAAAGGGCAATTACTCTGTAATTAGTGAAGATGGAGTTATAGTTCTTGTGCACTGCACTTCCTCTCAATGTGCTTGACCATTGTATGAAGTTGTATTGAATTCCAACTAGTAGTTTTCAAGTTATGCTCCAGACAAGTAAAAGTAACAAAGGGCAATAACTCAGTAAATACTCAAGATAGAGTTATAGTTCTTGTACACTGCCTTCCTCTGAGTGTGCTTGATCATTGTATGAAGTTGTATTGAATTCCAACTAGTAGTTTTCAAGTTATGCTCCGGACAAGGAAAAGTAACAAAGGGCAATAACTCTGTAATTAGTCAAGATGGAGTTATGGTTCTTGTGCCTGCACTTCCTCTCAATGTGCTTGACCATTGCATGAAGTTGTATTGAATTCCAACTAGTAGTTTTCAAGTTATGCTCCGGACAAGGAAAAGTAACAAAGGGCAATAACTCTGTAATTAGTGAAGATGGAGTTATAGTTCTTGTGCACTGCACTTCCTCTCAATGTGCTTGACCATTGTATGAAGTTGTATTGAATTCCAACAAGTAGTTTTCAAGTTATGCTCCGGACAAGGAAAATGCAACAGACCGCCCGACCGCCCGACCAACCACCGGGTGACTCCTATATACCCCCCTAAACTTCGTTTTGGGGGTATAATGACCATCGTTGGAACGGGCGTTAAACTCATACAACTACAATGGGCATGGAAAGATCAAACTGTGTGTAGTGGGTGGCGGATAGATCATAATATGTTGTTTATAAGGCTTATTTTCTGTCGGGATGTTCGCATGTTAAGTAGGAATTTCAATGGGATTTTTTTTAACTAAATGTGCGAAATTGCGCCATCCTTTCCTAACCACTGCAAGTTATTTAAAATGCATAAATGCATGACAAGAGTTACAGTCTGGAAGTGAATGTGTGCACATACAAAGGGTTCCATTTATGTTAAACTTTAAGTGTGACCTTTACTTTTGAGGTAAGGACGTGGGTCTTGCACGCCATAATATGTCCTCCTTATGTGATGAACATATGTGCTATGTTATAAGAAAATCCCTTCATGCATAACAAGGTTACAGCCCAAACACAGAAATAGGGAGGGATGGACATCTTTGGCGACACAAACATGTGATGAATTATTTCAGTGGAAATACTTAAATAATACAATAAAATATGTCACATCAATTGGTGAAACTATTAAGATTGCCATTAAAGTGGAATTATGCTCATTTATTTCAAGTAAAAATCCAGCTGAAATAGGTGTGTGTAAAAAAGGGTAGAGGAAATAATGGCTTATAACCCAATACACCAAACTTTTCCTGCTACCAGTACGAAATAATAACTTTCCAAATATTGCTTTTCCTATTTTGACTGGGGCAGTCTTTTTGAAAAAAAACAACAACTCAATGCAGGTGTTGCTTCCCTTCCACTGCCGAAATCTCTACCAACAACAACACAAGGGAGATCACTGCGAAGAAAGGAACCATTATTTTATTAGTCTGAGTTTTTATTTCTAAAGCACCATCTTCAAATACTAATGCGGCATTATCATTAATTTAGCTCATTTAAATGCACAGCAACCGAAAATTGCTTTTATAAAACTGTCACCAAAAATACACTATGTGCAGTAAGATGCGCATAATGTCACTTTAATGTCATATTATAAAATAATATTCTTCTAAGACACTTGGTAATTCTTATCAAAGATGTAAGTGAATAATTTCAGGGATATAATTAAACAGTACCACTCAAGGGATGAGTGGAATAAGCACTGGGCAAGCACAATTTACAAGAAAATCAACCAGTTCAGCAAGCCGAAGTTTGTTGATATTTTCATGTCTTTACTTTCTTTTTATAATCAGCGCAAGTTAAATAAGGTGAAATTACTAGGGACTTAATTCAGTTAAACATCTATAGTCATACATGCAGTTCTCCTGAACATTCGTTGGGTTCTCCCATTATTTAGACCCTAACCTGGCGCCCCGGCGAAGCTCGCAAAAACACTAAAATCTTCAAGAAAATTAAAATTTTGGAACAAAACTACGAGGTTCATAAAATATCAACCTATATACATGGTTGATACCCTGACACATGATATCGATAATGAAGAAGTACTTGTACATGTATTGTGTACACTCCATTAGGTGACGATGTGTTGACACAAGTTTGTGTTAATTGTCACTATCATCTTGCAGAGTAAACTGCCCGCAGAGTAGTTAGCAAAAGAGATGAATAGCCGATAATCCAGTCACTAAGCTCCAAACATGCTGCTAATCATATCATTTAACCAAGTTTTACAAAATTAAAAGATTTGATATTTTCGTAACAGTGCCAGAACAAATTAACACATTGATTTTCTCAGATGTCCATGCCATCATGCATCTATGTTGTGATAAATTATCGGAAACCTTTAAGTTCTGTTTCGATGAGAGTACATAACGGGTGACGCCTACAAATTTATCAGCTGTCAAACAGTGTATTGCAGATCACGATTAGTGACCCGTGTTTCCTCAAAGTTTGAATCCGTGTACTCTTCGTCGGATTATTAGCATTCTTTTCAAAAACAGTGTCTAAAAAGATACGTTCTGTGTACACTTACTACGGGAATAGTAAATCATGTTTGAAATGGGTAGGTATTTTTTTGTAAATACACCAAAAAAAAATGTCAAATACGTCTTTAGAAATGCATGATTTCCTGCTAAAAAATATTTCCTGGCGAGTTGTTCAAAAACACTGTTTGACAGCTGATGAAATTTTAAGGCGTCGCCCATTATGCACTCTCAACAAAGCAGAACACAAAGGGTTCCTTATGATGGATTACAACCTAGATGCGTGATTGCATGGACACCCGCCAATAGATGAACTCAATTAGTTTGGCGTGGGGAAAAAAACACAGAAAATCACAGACATGTGAGGTCACAAAAATATGTGACAGACGGGGAACAACGTACTTATATTGGCTGATGGAGCCTAGGAAAGGGATGAGCAGGTAGCTAAAGAAATTATAGAAAATACAACTGAAAAGCTGCAGGTGACACACTAAAGAATACAATATGATAGCCTCGAGTATATAACGCAACCCTATGACATGTGACATTTGAAAAAATTATTTTGGCTTTAGAGTCAATGACCCTTGAGTTTCAAAGCCTACTGAACACACTGATGTTCAACAATTATTTTTTTCTTTTTATCAGGTTCTTACTATTAGTCGACGAAAAAGTAAAAGTTGTGAAATGCCCGATTTAATTGTTAAATATATTGGGACATTATGAGAAAGAATTGGCAGTTTTGATAGAACATTTACAATGGTTGTTGAAAACTTACTTGCTTTTTCTGAATTTTTGATCCTTGTTTCCTTTTTTCAAATGCACAGCAGTTTTCTCTTTACACACCATAATTATATATAAAGAATAATATCAAAAACAATAAAGAATGAACCTCCTGTTCTTATTTCCTAATTGTCGTTCTTTTTTGTCTCTTTTTATGTCGGTCAATTGCTATTCATAGCTAATGTTTTTTTTCTTGTTAACTCCACCGACTGTAAATTAAATTTTGTATCCTGTATCTTCAAAATGGTGGGATCCCAAGTTTTGGTGAAGGACACCATATTTTACCAGTAGGGATCCCTCAGGGATACCACTCAGAAAAGTTAGTGTCAAAGCCTGCGATTGATACTTTATGAACATTGTAGGTTTTTTTCTTCAAAATTTTAATTTAACGGAAGTTTTCAGTGTTTTAGCAAGCTTCGCCGGGGCGCTGGGGTTAGGTCTAAATAATGGGAGAACCCGGCAAATATCATGAGAACAGCATATATGAGCTGAACAGATTATCTGCTGCCTGTTGGTCTAGCTCTTTGGCGACATAGTTTGAACTGTCAAATCCATGGATCTTGTGTGTAGTTACGCAACGTGAATTTCGGCCAGTGCCTCGATGGGCGACAATACAAATTTAGTTATTGTCAGATAATCATATAAAAACCTTAGATATGAATAGCTATTGACAGACTTCGGCATCATTCTAACACTGGACATGTGCAAGATCAATAATTGGTCTTTCAACTTTTTTGCCACTATATTTTATCTACTTGTATTTGATACGTTATATTAAGATGTCATGCTGTAATTACCAAACCATATTAAATGAGAAGATGAAATCAAAAAAGCAAGATGACCGATATCCAAAATTGATGCCCAATCCTGGCTTGTTTTGAAAAAAAAATGACAGACACTTTATCGTCATTCAGATCTGAAAACTGTAAATGTGTTCCTTCTTTATCGTATATTTAAAGGGGTATCTGTGTTAAAATGTGTTCAAAACCAACAATAAATTGGCCTTTACCATGTTTTATTATTTTCTATTTTTCAATCCACTTCCGCTGCATTCTGTGGTAAGGCGTAATTTCTTTCAAGCTAAAAATATGTATCGTTATCGACTTACCACGGAGACATAAAGGCATCAACTCTTAATTTTACTCAATCAAATTAATATTTTCACGAACTGTACATCTCTAATATATTATGTCTGTGATATAAAGTGCGCACTGCACAACTGAAGTTGTCAGACGATATCATATGTGGCTGTGAAACGTGGCTAAACCCAACAATCTATGACGCTGAAGTTCTTCCAACTAACAGCAACTACACCATTCACCGTAAGGATATGCCCTAATTATCATCGGCTCAGCTTACAGACCAACTATTAATGATGAAGAATTTTCAAAACATCCAAGCCATCTCACACATCTGTAACCAATTTAAGAACGCTACTATTTGGATTGCGGGTGACCCTACTGGTCAAACACCTCCATCAATGGACACCAATACAGAAAGGCCATAAACGAATAATTTCTTCTCTTAGAACCTGAGCTAGGCCTCACACAAATTGTTGACTTCCCTACTAGAGGCGTCAATATACTTGACCTTTTCCTCACCAATCGACCATAACTTGCCAACCGCTGCACAGCAACCCCAGGGATAAGCGACCACCATGCCATATTTGTTGACACCAACAGGGGCGTAGCTAGAACGGATGTTAGATGTTCCGTACCGTGGAGGTTACGTACCACTACATTTATGTACCAAAATTGGAGGTTCCGTACCACATATATATTTATAGAGGGTATAGAAAATGTGTGAATGAGGTGTGAAAAGGATTTGTTTGGGACATTGTCTGTTTATTTGCAGCTTGAAGCAATTATCGCACATTAGCACAATTTAAAATAAAGACTGAAATTATGCTTTTTCTTTTATTATATGTCGATTTATTACATATATACAACTTAAAGAAATCATTAACAGAACAATTACATGCATTTATTGATGTGAAATTTAGCGACATTAATAATGCCTTATGTATGTCATGTACATTGTATTTCTTAAATCAATCACTTCCTTTTACAGCTCCCAAGAAGTAGTTGCTAATCAGTTCATCTACGGTCTGACCGGGGTGATATATGATTTTGTAAAACATTTTTTAGTTAGTGCTCTAGCACCATTTTCTACATTCAGTTTTTTATTGCTTTGTGAAATTTAACTAGGTTTTAATGTAACGATTAGCAGCTTCTCCTTGGCTTTATCTTGTATATATATGTAAACTAATGTGCTTTTGTTTTAATGATTAGTCTCTTATAATTCATTATTGAATGGCAATGTATATCATTTTAATGTTATTCTATTTATGAATGTGTCTTGTGATATACATTGATGAGACTCTAATAAAGATTTATATTATTTTATGATAGTTACACAATGTACGTTTATTTTATTGTTGAAAATTTGTTTTGATCATATATACAGAAAAACATAAAATGACAAATGTGTCTTAATAATTAAGATTTAAGAATTTAAATGTTTCAGAAAATACAAAATTCAGCACTAAATAACAAATATAGAAAGCATGGAACAAAGCACAATTTGTAAGAAAAGAAAAATATAGCACATAGTACATAGCACACAGATGCAAGAAGGTAGATACAAGGCAAACGGCTAAAAAACGGCTAAAAAAAACAATTTATAGCTGTTACTTTAAACACAAAGCCGTTATTACGAAAGTGAAACAATAAGGAACTATTTCATTAATTGGTAAAAAAGAACGAAACAATTAAAATATAGCATCAAAATACGGTACACATATTGAATCACGCACGTTATACTAACCTGATATTTTACATATTTGTTATACTTATTTTATTGTGTCATAAAATATAAACAAGATGACATATATTTATAAAATCAGTACAATATGCATCAATTTTACAGTTGTGAATCTAACAGTTGCTAGTTGTCAGATTCATTGAATAGAAAGAGCATGAATTAAGCTGAAACGTGCATGTCAAACTACGTTCATGATCCCTTCCGAAACGAAACGAAGAGATGGGATTTGTAGATACTTTACCTATACCTAAGTTTTTATTTACACAGTTTATCGTTCATTCATTAGAATAAAGATTTATGTCAAAGCCGTTAAAGCTAATCAGCTGAGTGATTACTAATTAATTAAAATGCGCTGTCAATTAACACCACGGACCTATATACACATATTTATCTCTGTGTTTGTTAACAGCGTTGTTTGACAGACCTACAATGCGTGAATTATAAATATTGTTTTATGAATTATTGATTTTTTAAAATATAAAACTCTAACATCTTAACTGAAAAACAAAATATACAATGTCTTTCCGTTTATATCTATATATGGTACGAAACAACTTATTCTTATATGTGGTACGAAACAACTTATTATTGTATGTGGTACGGAACCTCCGGAAATGGTACGGAATAACCTGGTACGGAACAACCATGGTACGGAACAACCAGAATTCGCTAGAACTATTTGTTATGTACGCACATATTTTGCTGGGGCCATGGGACCGTAGGTCCCCCGGTGGGTCCTGGACAAAGCCCTGGCCAGGGGGCCGAGGCCCTCGGAAAGCTCTGTACGTGGTTTTAGCAATTTCTGAACAATTCAGATACGTTTCCAAGAACCTGTTAGAATGTATCTATTGTAGACGAAACAAAAGTTCATATGAAATGAAATTACAAAACTGTCGAACTTTGAAAAGTTCTCTCTCCCAGTCTGTGTGAATTGAAAACTGTTTTAATTTAGAAAAAACATGACCCTTATACAAACTCTCTAGAAGCCCACTCCCCCTACTAGTGATTGTTAGTGGGACTATTCTTCGTTTTATGAATTGGTATTAATCATAAGGGACATAAACATGTAGAAAGTTAAAGTTTGATCATAGAACTTTAAATCATATTCTAAACAGTGTAGGGCTAAGCACACATGGTTTTGCATGTCCTGAAAACGTAAGACCAAACGCTAAACTTTTTCTTTTATTGAATTTGTCCACAATCATCTCTGCATTAACTCAATGTCCATATGAATGTTCACAAGTGCAGTACGCCCTGTAGTCAGACAGGCTCTCTCTGGCATGTCTTCAACCGTCCTGTGCTATAATAACTGACGATGTACGCTGAGTTCTAGTATATGTATAGTCTTTTATATGATTTCTTTTGGAGTTTAAATACAGCCCATGTATGCAGTAGTTCGTTCGCAGACGAGTTTGGTTTTGAACCGATTAAGAAACCTTTATACATTTGATTTTTGCTGGACTCCAATAATCAAAGGATCGAGTTTCATCTTCTTTAAGCGTTTAAGTGACAAGAGGTCTGTTAACTTATATATGATAAGGCAATGTAACAAAACTGTACAATATAATTTATTAGCTTTCCGCAATATTGTCCAGGCGTAAATTGTGAATTAAAAGCTGACGGTAATATGTTATATTCGTTTACTTTACTTATCTTTTTTAAAGGCATATGCATAGGTTGTAAGGTCTATAGTATATTTTAGTTCAAATAGATTAAATTAAATTGCAGTCATGTGAAAAGGGTCCTTATGGTCAAAATTTAATATTTTTATGTTTTTTTACGGCATTGTCGCCTGCATAATCGATAACGTTCGACGTCATTTCCCGATAAGTAACGTCATAAGCTTAAGAACCCTTTTCACATGACGCCAATCACTGAACTCAAAAGCAATGTCAGACATTTATTTTAAAGTCTTCTGGTGACGGAAAGAGCACGTGAGGTACTGGCTGCAGGCATTTTTATGCTTTAATCTGCTGTATCATAAATACATGTGTTAATGATCATTTGAAAGATCCATAAGCGCTGAACTTTTTATAGAATATGAAATATTACATGTAATATTAAATTGATTATGACACATACGTTATTGACTGTACTTGAATGCTAAAAGTCGTAAACGTTGTCCGAGTTTATTTTAAACTAGTTTCAAACTATATTTATTATTTAATTTATTATTTTAATTTAAAACTTTCTGACATTTTTTGTTCTATGTTTTATCAGTCTCGTTTTTTGAACTAATTTGGAGCTGTTGATCTAGAAGAGGGGAAGACCAGTTCGTAATAAAGGCTTTAAACCGATTACTCCAAGCGTTGAGCGTTTACAGCGCTTTGGTCTAAGGGAAATAACTACGTTACAAGAAAAAGAAATATTGTACATACTTGCTCCATTTGTCACACTATGTTTGAAACTAGCGTAAAATAATACTCGGACAACGTTTACGACTTTTAGCATTCAAGTACAGTCAATAACGTATGTGTCATAATCAATTTAATATTACATGTATATATTTCATATTCTATAAAAAGTTCAGCGCTTATGGATCTTTCAAATGATCATTAACAAATGTATTTATGATACAGCAGATTAAAGCATAAAAATGCCTGCAGCCAGTACCTCACGTGCTCTTTCCGTCACCAGAAGACTTTAAAATAAATGCCTGACATTGCTTTTGAGTTCTGCTCACAAACGTACGAAGAAGCAGACTGACGACGTGGTAACTGTCAATCGTGACTTCGGAAAACATGAATAACGGACAATGTTATACCATTAGACTGGGTACTATTAAGTCAATGGTGAGACCAAATATGAGGTTCGAAAGGAAAACCACAGCCATCTTGGGTCTCTGGTAGCTTTCTTCTTTAACAAGACCAACTAAACATTTTAGATAATCATTGAAGAGTGTTCCATTCAGTCCCGAAGATTTTATTCTGACATAACAAAAGCATTCAATTGACACATTTCTTTCTTTTGAATTGGTTCGATGTAACATGCATATTGTCATTTGTATACGATGTAAAGTATTAATTGCTAGCTAAAACGTACACGATACGTATACGCACAACAAAAACGCTATGACTATATCAAAACACTTTTTTCTTTCACATTTTAAAAAATTTAAATGGCGCAATTCCATTTAAAAATGATAATAGAAATTAATGTTAACTTCAATCTGTTGATATTTTGAAATTTATTTACTCTTTGAAATGTTACAAAATTCTTCTATATATACTGTAGTAAAAGTTTCGAAGCTACAAATGTAAAAGTTAACTTATTAACCAGTTTGCAAATCCCCACCGGGGACGCTTGACAGGTTACTAAAGTTAGCAATTGTTTCCCGATTTTGTTGGAAATCGGGAGTTTCCTTTACGATGCGTGTATGTGGTCGCACGGTCGCAAAACTGTTCCATTTTTTCAAAAAGCTATTTCTATTAACATTAAATGATTCGTATTCATTTATATTTAAAGAAGTATTCCCCCTTTCTAACACCGCCATCTTTTTTTTATGAGTTTTCCTCAGTGAGTACTGTTCTATAAGCACTACTCACAGTGAGTGTTGTTCAGTGAGCATTTCTCATGGTGAGTGTTGTTCAATGAGCATTTCTCACAGAGAATGTTGTTCAATGATCACTACTGATTGTGAGCACTACTCACGGTGAGTGTTGTTCAGTGAGCATTGTTCAGTGAGGACTTCTGACAGTGAGTGTCGTTCATTGAGCATTGTTCAATGAACACTTCTCACAGTGAGTGTTGTTCAGTGAGCATTTTTCATGGTGAGTGTTGTTCAATAAGCACTTCTCACAGTGAGTGTTGTTCAGTGAGCACTACTCACAGTGAGTGTTGTTCAGTGAGCACTACTCACAGTGAGTGTTGTTCAGTGAGCACTTCTCACAGTGAGTGTTGTTCAGTGAGCACTTCTCACAGTGAGAGTTGTTCAGTGAGCACTACTCACAGTGAGTGTTGTTCATTGAGCACTACTCACAGTGAGTGTTGTTCAGTGAGCACTTCTCACAGTGAGTGTTGTTCAGTGAGCACTACTCACAGTGAGTGTTGTTCAGTGAGCACTTCTCACAGTGAGTGTTGTTCAGTGAGCACTACTCACAGTGAGTGTTGTTCAGTGAGCACTACTCACAGTGAGTGTTGTTCAGTGAGCACTTCTCACAGTGAGTGTTGTTCAGTGAGCACTTCTCACAGTGAGTGCTGTTCAGTAAGCACTTCTCACAGTGAGTGTTGTTCAGTGAGTGTTGTTCAGTGAGCACTACTCATAGTGAGTGTTGTTCAGTGAGCACTACTCACAGTGAGTGTTGTTCAGTGAGCACAACTCACAGTGAGTGTTGTTCAGTGAGCACTTCTCACAGTGAGTGTTGTTCAGTAAGCACTTCTCATAGTGAGTGTTGTTCAGTGAGCACTACTCACAGCGAGTGGTGTTCAGTGAACACTACTCACAGTGAGTGTCGTTCAGTGAGCACTACTCACAGTGAGTGCTGTTCAGTGAGCACTAATCACAGTGAGTGTTGTTCAGTGAACACTACACTGTCAGCACTTCTCACGGTGAGTGTTGTTCAGTGAGCACTACTCACAGTGAGTGTTGTTCAGTGAGCACAAGTAACTGTGAGCACTACTCACGGTGAGTGTTGTTCAGTAAGCATTGTTCGGTGAGCACTTCTCACAGTGAGTTTTGTTCAGTGAGCACTTCTCAAGGTGAGTGTTGTTCAGTGAGCACTTCTCACGGTGAGTGTTGTTCAGGGAGCCCTACTCACAGTGAGTACTGTTCAGTGAGCACTACTGATGGTGAGTACTACTCACGTTGATTACTCTTCAGTGGGCACGTCTCACAATGAGTGCTTTTCAGTCAGCACTACAGCACTACTGATGGGGAGCATTGTTCAGTGAGCACTTCCCACGGCGAGTACTGTCCTGTGAGCACTACTTATGGTGAACACTCTTCAGTCAGCACTACTCACAGTGAATACCGTTCAGTAAACATTACTGACGGTGTTGTTCAGTGAGCACTTCTCATGGTGAGCATTGTTCAGTGAGCATATCTCATGGTGAGCATTGTTCAGTAAGCTACTTACAGTGATCACTACTCACGTAGAGAACAGTTCAGTGAGCACTACTCACGGTGACCACTGTTCAGTGAGCGCTACTCACAGTGAGCATTGCACAGTGAGCACTATACACGTAGAGAACACTGTTTAGTGAGCACAACTCGCGGTAAGTACAGTTCAATAGTTCAGTGAGCACTACTTACATTGAAATTGCTGAGTTCGTACTTCTCACAGTGAACATTGCTCAGTGAGCACTTCTCACCTTGAGTATTGTTCAGTGGACACTGTTCAAAGATCACTACTCATGGTGAGTTAATAATCAGTTAGAACTTCTCCCAGGTAACATTAGTCAGTGAGCACTTTTGAGATATTTTCGAACTTGAAATTATATCATAATTTTGCATAACACATTTGAGATATTTTGGTACTGTGAATTATATAACTTTCGCATGACGAAAACTTCGCGATTTGTGAGCAGACAAACTTATTCTCTAATACTGAATTCAAGGAAGGAGATTTCTCTTATAGTACATCTATTTGAAATGAATATTCCGCGAGATTTTCTAATTAAGTGAGAAAATCGCGAAAAATATATGTAGGATCTGCTCGTCCTTTGAGAAAATTATATGTTTTAAGAATGCAGGCTTTCATTAGAGTGAAGTTCAATATCGTTCTACTTGAGCGAGCGAGGAAAAAGCTACATCTGGCCTTTTTGGCGAGAACAAACAGGCACGATCCGGATCTATCGCTTGTGACTCTCATCCCCTCACCTAGCCTAATTAATTTGGCGTTTCAGTGTGACCCTTTTCACAGACCTGATATTTTATAACTGTCACACCTCTACAAGGCGGGCAACTGTACAATGTCAACCTGCAAAATCGGTTTGCCTTCGAAGTGGAAATAGTGAGACTACCTCTCACCCTTTCATTTTTTATTGTATTTTCGGCACATTTAAGTTTTCGATCTTTGCTTGCGATGTATACGCACGTGCGTATTGTGTGTAACGGCAGCTACGGGCCTGACCAACACCTGTGCCACACGTCTTAAACCGGCAAAGCGTACCATGTACATGTGGGGAAAGGCCAACATCAATACCATTAAAGAAAAAAGCAAAGCCTTATCAGACACCTTACAAGAGAAAATCAACCCCTCTTCAGACATAAACTACATCTGGACTACTTTCAAAGACGGCTGCCAAAAGATCATTGAAGATGAAGTTCCACATCGCCAAAAGATGTAATCAGCCATGGCCTACCGGTAGTAACCGGGATATAAGGCGAATTACCAGACTGAAACGACGATGGTTCCGGCATGCCAAGAACTCTAATTCCAAATCTGACTGGTCAGACACTAAAGACATTAAAAGGAAAGCCCAGCGCCTATGCAGGTCCATTCACGATCCCCACATATCAGATATGCTCCAGACAGACCATCAGAACTCAAAAGTCTTCTGGAACTATATAAAATCCAAGAAGAAAGACAACTTTGGTGTGTCTTCACTCGCGAAGGACGGGTTGGCATACAGCGATGATAAACAGAGAGCTGAACTTCTGAACGACCAGTTTCCTCACCATCCAACTACAGACTTATATCTCTAACATCAGTCTCCTGCAAGGTGTTTGAACACATCATCTTCAGCAACATCATGTCTCACCTTGACTCACAAAACATGATGCTTTCCAATCAGCTCTGGCCAGCCAACATATAAAATACTAGTCACGAGGAGATGTTTTTATCCTTTTAATAGAAATTGTAAATAGTGATAGTAATAAACTTTTTTATTTTGAAAACAGTCAGTCCTGCCTGCTGCCTATGTATATACAGTTTTAGTCTGTTGCGAGTATACTCCTTGCGGAGTGATGCAACGACTGGAGATGGTGATAATGAAAAAATAAAAGACTCTTTGTTTTCATTATGTTCTTCTTGATTTTCCAGGCTTCTTCGACTGTCTCCGATAATTACGGAATAAATAGTGTTGCAGTGCCGTAAAACCATACCCAGCCAATAAAGATAACATAGATCTATTAAGTCGACAAGATATGTAACAAAATAACTTAATGTGCCTTTAATAAGGCTAAAATACACCAATATACTTATTCAGTCGCATTCACACTAACACGGAGATAGTTCCAATTCTTTTACGTGTTATACCATCGCTTGTGTTATAATACTGCCAACAGTCATCAGCAGAAAGCTAACAGCATGATCAGCACCTTACAGACTGTAACTCTGTCATGCATTGATGGAATTTAAAATAATTTGGCACATATGTTCAACACAAGACCCACGTTCCTTCCTCAAAGGTCAAGGTCACACTTAGAGTTTAAATGTATAGAGTCCTGTATGCATGGTAACTTTGTCATGCATGGAAGGATTTTAAAATTATAAGGCACAAGTGTTGAATAAAACATCGAGAGGAAACAGACTGTGAGATACCTCTTTTGGGGGCATTCGTCACTTACGACGGACAACTCTAGCTAACTATTATTCGCGATGCCTTTGCGCTCCATTTTGTATCTTATGCATTTGATATCTAACTTTCTAAATATATTCATATCAAGCACAAAACACGGCCCAGTGTATGAACCCCGAGAGCATCCATCACGGATAGCTAAAACTGGGAAATAAAAGGCCAGTTGACAGTGACACTGTCAACATGTAAATTGCATCAGAAAAAAATGAACTCGGTGATTTTCATTTTAATATTACAGCAGTACATTAAAAAATCTCCAAATGCTTAGCGTCAAAACAGTCTGTAATCCGTCCCCTCTTGATAAATGATACCACCACATGTATTTTGTTCTGACCGACATACATTTTTTAAAGTACATACAAACTTGACGCATACATATACATATAACTCATGACCTGCGTAGAATTTAAATATCATTAAATAAAAGCATTCTTATCAGACAGATTTTAGATGTTCCAAATTATGTTTCATAGTCCGCAGTAGGTCGGCACACGAACGGAAACATTTAGAAATTTATTGAGAAGACCAACTTACACTAACAATATGCATCTTAAACTTATTTGTTTCATTTGCTGCATTCCAGTCAGTTTTGGATTTCTGATCCTACCAAACTCTGGCAATCCATTGTCAAGCTTGTATGGCAACAATTCTTTGGTTAGTGCGTATATGAATGCAATAAAAGCAGGAACGGACTTTTACCAAAACCTTCTGACAGGAGGAACGAGTGGCAGTCTTCCTGGACTGGGGTCCCTTTCAAACTTACCGGGAATGGGACTACTTTCGGGCGGAAGCAGTCTGCCAGGAATGGGATCATTAACAGGCGGCAGCAGTCTACCTGGGACAGGAACATTATCAGGCGCCACAGGATCTAGTTCTAAACTAGGTATTTTGCAGTCGGATTTCAACTCAGTGTAACATTTATCCTATAGTTCATTTTCTGATTAGTTAACAATTTGTGTTTAGATACTAACATACTATTAAATATATTTATATTTATAGAAAGATAGTAATCGTTTCTGGTCAACTTAGAAATTGACACGTATTAACATCTATGATAAAAAAATAACCATGGCAAGTAATGACCACGGCCAATAATGATCATGACAGGTAATGACCAATACAGGCAATGGTCATGTCAGGCAATGGCTATAAAAGACAACGTAAAATGGAAGGACATGGCTTTTACATGCAATGACCATGACAGGAAATGACGACAGACAATGACTATACCAGGTAATGAGAATGATAGGCCATGCCTTTACCAGGTAATGACCATGGTAGGCCATTACTATACCAGGTAATGACCATGGTAGGCTATAACTATACCAGGTTATGACCATGGTAGGCAATAACTATACTAGGTAATGACCATGGTAGGCCAAAACTCCATGGCAGACCATAACTGTACCAGGTAATGACCATGGTAGACCATAACTATACCAGGTAATGACCATAGTAGGCCATAATTATACCAGGTAATGACCATGAAAGGCCATAACCATACCAGGTAATGACCATGGTAGGCCATATGGTAATGACTATACCAGGTAATGACCAAGACAGATAATGATTTCGACAATGACTCTGTTAATTATACAACGACGATACTTCCAAGGTTCCTGCATTATCTTAACCAGTTACATATTTAATTTATGAACAGAGCAATACAACGTGGATCGATCTCAAATATCTGTATCTGGTATTTCTGCTGGCGGGGCCATGGCATCACAGGTACACGTCATCTTCTCCAAGGACATCATGGGTGTAGGCCTTATAGCTGGACGTGAGTGTACTTTCTTCATATTTTCGATTTACCTAAACGGTAAATCTCATGATATTTGTTTCCAAAAACATCCCTTCTGTCCTTAAAGCATAATGGCTAGCATGGTTGTCTTTCAAAGAAAAGGGTTTAGGGTCCCATCCTCAGCCCGAACGCTGTATGCGCTGGTTCCTGTGGGTCATTTGATTTTAAAATTTAAGTAACGTGGTATTTGCAATTCACTATCCGGTGATTCTAGTTGATCTAGTGTCTCAGGAAACATGCACATATAACTTGTCATGGTATAATAAGATACTTGTTTTTGTTCAAGGTGGACTCTGTTAGTAAAATATAGTCAGTTGTCGCTCATTGAAGCATATGTTTTAAGTTTATTTCTAATTGGTCAATGTTGACTTGATTTGATTAGTAGTATAATCGCACGACGCTTACACATATACTGATATTGTCTATATACCGTATACTGCAGTTCCTTACGGATGTTCCGGTGGAAACATGATGACCGCACTGACCACCTGTATGAAAATGCCAAACAGTGTAAGCGCATCGAGCTTGGAGGCATTGGCCGGTACCGAGGCTAGTCGTGGAGATATAGACGCTGTAGCCAACATGGCCAATGACAAGGTTTACATATTGAACGGAAGGGCGGATACAACAGTAAATCCTGGTAATATCTTCCCTGTAGAGATTGTTTGAAACTCTGTATCACTCATCATGTAACGTAAAGAAACGAAGGAGTTCAGTATATAAAGGTCTACACGCTACAACATTTACATAAACCAGTTTGACTTAACCTATGCATGTCAAATTACATTATATATTTCCAGGAATTGGACCAGTCATAGAAACCTTCTACGGACACTTTGTCACGGATCCCATCAATATTAAGACAAATTTTGACATAAACGCACAGCATTGCATGGTATAAAATATCAAACATATACTTGTATTTAATCACTGGCATGTTTAATATCTCAACAATATGCAAATGCATACATCCTCTTTTCTTATTCATATATAGTTCTGCTTATTTTCTTGGGTTTGCAACAAGGCATTTCGATCCCAACATATTCTGCCCTCGTGAAAATTGCTCTAACATTTCTGTCCCTTTGGTCGACATTTCAACACTAGATTACTTAATATACCAACACAATTTATTTACAAAGGAATTCAAATTTCAGATTTTTGTGGATGATACCTATTATAAATACTTAATCCTGATAGGCCGATGGCGATTTAGACCTGCGCGGATTTCAAGACGCCATTTCTGTTATATTTCGCATATTTACTGTTACTCACATTACATGTACTTTTTTTCGTCCGAGGTCAATACCACTTTTTTACAAGTCCGCAAATCTATATATTGCCCTTAACATTAGTCTATTAATTGTATAAATTATGAACAATTGCACTTATTGAGTTTTGGCACTCGGTAATATAGAAATCCGGAAAGACGGTCAATATGTATTTATAATACATGTACATGTATAATTTTTATATCCTATGAACCTATGGTAGCCGACAGACAACTACGGTGTTGCATGCTCGATGTCAGCAGCGGGGTCACACTATATCAGCAACTGTAACTTCTCTGCAGCCTATCATTTACTGAATCACATTTATGGCGGCCACCTTAAAGTAAGTATTTTTGTTCTATGCATTACGGAGTTTTCCTTGCTTTATGTCTGTGATGATCTTTACTTGTTTCTATTTTCGAAAGCGTTACCATTGTGCACTTTGATATTGAAGTTAGACCCGTAGTTTGTGCCTTGTCCGTTGCCTTTCCTTACATGGCGGACAATTAATCTAGTACATTGCGTATATACTTGTTGGAGTGTCATGTTTCTGTTCTCCGGATATGAATGTTGTGCTTTATAATACGTATTTGCATTTCGGTGGGCTCTACTGCTAAAATGATTAAGTAGGTATCTATTAAGCAAACACTGAAGAAGCAATGCAACTAACTTCCTCTATTCCCGTTATATTATTCGAAATGATTATCGCATTTTCTCATGTTTTATGCAGATGCCAACGCCAGAGCAGCATGCCAATGGAAAGGTTACAATTTTACATAATTCTGGATTTCTTCATATAAAACTCACTAGCAATTATAAAGAATGTATCCATGAGAACATCTTCCTAAATGACTTAAATTTTATTGGAATACCAAACATAATTGCTGTCGGTGTCCTTTGATACATGTGCATTGTACATGACGACATACAAATGTTTAGTCTGCGTTTCTTTCTTTCTTAGGTATAATTATGTTTTAAAAAGCTATTCGTAACCATGCATCTGCAAAATTAAAAATATCTATAGGCTTGTATATGTAATATTCATCACTGTAAAATTTTACGTAAGTTTTCATTTTACATAAGCTGCTGACATTCAGCCAATCAGAATTCTTCCCAAGTTCCAGCTCAGGCAGTATGGACACTACAGGTTACGTTTATATTCCATCTGGTTGCCTGGATAAATCTACAGGTGCGTGACCTTTTTGATGGACTTGATTTACATGCTTTTTTACCTATTGCACTCATTTTCATAATTGAATCCAAAAGGAAACCTCTTGGAACAATACAGAAAACTACAGGTACTTCACAGATATCTATAAAATGGTTTTGTTTCTCTATTCGGGTGACTATAGCAAAATAGTGGCATAGTCTTTTCTAAAACTATTATTTTCAGAATGCAAATTGCATGTTGCTTTCCATGGCTGCTTACAAGGACGGTAAGTTGTATTTTAACTGCAAAGTTCGCCTTTAAATACTAATAAGTTCTTAATGTGCAATATTCCATTAAGAAGGTTGTCTTCCTTCGAAACCAGTTGTCAACTTCTTGGCTAAAGTGAACAGAAACTATAGCATAACTTGTATCACTATTGAACTCATTTACCAAAGATAATTGCCCTTTATATGTCTTTTTAAAGAATATGTCCGGTCACAAAATATGTGTATCAAAGTATTATGCATACAATTTGATATCTGCTATAACAAATCTGATGCTACTATTTTGAAAGAGATACAGTTGGCGACGCCTACGTTCGACACAGCGGTTATAATGAGGTCGGAGAACTTAACAATATAATCATCCTGTACCCACAAGCTGTCAAATCCACCATGAATCCAATGAACCCGAACGGATGCTGGGACTGGTGGGGATATACCGGAACTTCATATGGTAGGATAGATAGTTTCTGTCATTGATAAGCCTACACAATATGTGTGTTTTTGACTCCCAACCAACCTCAACATTTTACTGCCGAGCTCAAAAGATGTTTTATGACCATTCTACCTTAGCGCATATATTTTTGCGTAACATTAATTATTCTAACGCAATACCGATGTGACGTCGTTTCTGATTGGTGACGTCGTTTAAATTTGCGACTATCAAATAACGTATATATAGTCGCAAACTTCAAACGGCGTTTTAATTATCGCATTTAGACACATTGTGCGTTAGAAAAGGGATAACTATTTAGTGATTTTGATATTTGCGACCGTATATACGGTTTTAATGGTCGCAAACAGTTTTAACAGCCTCCGGCTAACGCCGTCGCCGTTAAAAATATTTGCAACCATTAAAAACCGTATATACAGTCGCAAATATCAAAATTACAAAACAGTTATTCCTATAATGTATACCATTTAAAAATTCGACGCACAACACGGTTTACTTGTATATTAAAACACTGTTTTGTATAAACTGTAAGGAAGTTATTGAAATTTATTGAATTGCTCTTGCTTAATAATATTTTAGTATCATCACGAAAGGGATTTGTCGTTGTTTCGCGTTGTCGTGTTGGCGACCATGCAGACACGAAATTGCAGAGATTAAGTACCATACAAACCAACACCAGATTATATACTACATGACAATACAATATCAGTCAAAAACGAAGTATTCTTTACGTAATATAATTTAAATATGAATGCTATATTTAATTTACAGAGAAGAAGAGTGGATTCCAGCCTATGGCTATAAAGAGAATGATTGACAGAGTAACTGGATAATCAAGTACAAATAAATCATATTGTGAAATTACAGATACCGAAAAAGTAAAACAAAATAAACTCGCAAATGGGACCGTGTTGTTTTCATTGCATGGTATGAATGACTACATCTTAGACCCCGTGGGATGAGTTCTCCTAGGTATTTACTAGAAAGTCTTCCTCTGTTGATACTTTATTACTCATTCTTTTCAAAGAAAATGTGCCAGCCGACTCTGGCTACAGTGTACACATCTACTTATCATCTTATACAACTATTATTTTTTTGAGTACAAATATTTTGAAACCAGGATATATACAATCAAGGCCTTCTGTCACAAAGTTTGGTAATTTGTTCAGATACGTAAATTTACGACAATTTAACAGTTCTTTTCCTTTATATATTTCTCATCTTGCTTGACAATATTCTTTTGTAATTGCTTCGCAATTTCTCAAATCGTTTGACTCGGGCTGACTTTTTAAGTTATTTTACCCTCCGAAATACCCATATGCTCAAAACACAAGATTAAGTACTTGGAAATACGTACGAATTAATGCTTATTAACAGACTGAATAAAAGTTAAACTGGGTTATCTCGTTCTGACTAGTATATAGGTAAGTTAAAAAAAAAGTTTGATAGAAACAAAATTGTTCAATTAATGATACTGAGTGTTCTACGTATACAAAATGTCTCTTAAAATTATGATGGGCACTTTGAATGGTAATATCACTTATGAAATGGGTACGACATTTTGTTCATAGCCAGCTCTGATGCTTTCTGGACTATGATAAGACGCACGGTCTATACATGTGTACAGTATTTAGGATCATGAGTTGTATGCAATTTCGAGGATCGTCTGCCTTTTACGGCGGATCTCTCATGTTGTGGGGAAAAAGAGTATGCATTACAATATCTATGAATGGTGTTTGCAATTTAAAACATTATCCAAAGTATTGTGCAGCAGTTAAAACATGTTGTTAACCCATTTTCACAAACTTAAATTCAACTTCTGAAAATAAAATGGTATTTGTGTAAATGCAACTATTCCTTTCCGAACATTGGACAAAAGAGGTGTTTTAGAAATACACTTAAAACAGAAAAGTGAAATGAACTACATTTCCATGGAAATGTACATTTTAAAGACCTATATTTAATAAAAATTCTCTATTCAGTGATGTGAAGGAAATAGAGCATTTTGAATAAAAATATGCTCTTATATACAAAGAAATATGTCTTACCTACAAAATTGACCGTCGTTTGTTTGGGAAACATTTCATATCTATAACGTTACTTTTTTAAAGTCCTAGGATCTCTAAATTTACTGATATAGTAACATAGATTTATTGGTAGTATAATGATAGGTCATGTTATATTCACTCTAAAACAATGTTGACACATGCATTTCTTTTGTATTCAAGTTGTTTCTTTAAGAAAAAGAGTTGCCAGAAAGCCTTTCTTATTTTTTTTGTAATATCATTGAAAAAAATACTGTGCTATTATTCTAATATGTATTTACTCACTTAAAAAACAAAGTTAAGAATGTTTTTGATACAAGTAAAGGTCATTTTTGTCAGTAAGACATCTTTCTTGATAAAAATGAGAGCTACTTATAAAAATGTAATCCGGGGACTTTAAATCGAAAGTTCATGCAGTTGTAACGGTGACCAGGCTAATAACCTTTTTAACTGAAAAACTTAACCTCAAACGCTGTAACCCATTTTAAACAACTGAAATTTAGTTATCATGAAGAACTTGCGGATAATGATTTATATAAATGCATTTTGTAGAGAAGTTTGTACATTTTAAGGCCATGGGCAAGGGCGATGACAAATGTTCTTGTATGTACCGGTGCACGAGAGAGTTAAAGGAACATACCGGTACCATACATCTAGCAGATTATATTCTCGAAACATAGATAATGTGTTCAATGAACATAAAATGATATATAAATGTAATTTTAAAGAACAACATATATCGTAAAATGCTCCTATTACCACAATAAATCAATAAAGAGGCCTTCTGTAATAAATCGCATCCACACATTAATTGTACAACAACTCTACATAGGTTATTGAATCGTCTACGGTACTGCAACATTTCTTAAAACGCTGATTTTATAGATAATGACAAGAATGCATAGCTGAAACTTTTGGGTAAGTTATAATACTTCAAAATGTTCCATTATTTATGTTTTGAGGTTATTTAGTTGACATCAGTTATAGGGTATGTCCCTTAACATCGAAATTTGCAGCCGAGTTATTGTTGTGGCGCTTTTAGAACATAATTGGCCTATATTAGGAGACGAGTAAACTGTCAAGTCATGATACGGTTGTGCTGGAGATAAGACACGTATTTTAATAGTATAAGCAATCATAATGCAGACATTAAAAATCTGCCTTTTATTTTTCTGCACGAATATTGCCGACGCCTTTCTTTTTTTTTCAAGTGGGAACAAGCTTGGTAAGTAGATGTTCATTTTCAAATAAGTATATTATTTTCGTTTGTTGTTTATAATTTAACGGCCATTTTGACTAAATGGCCTCATGTCTCAGGCAACTGGTCTTTAGCTAAATGACATCTTGAGTGAATATTGCTTCATTACCTTATACTCTACCTTGACAATTAATCATTTTATAAACGTTACATTCATTTGGTATTATTTGTCTTTTTAGTATTTACTGTTTGTAGGCTCTACGACCTATATGGTGTCAAAGCAGCCATATTACATTTGATATCTTCAGGTGGCTGAAAATGACAATATTTAGCTTTTTTCTCTTAAAAGCTGATAAATATATTTTTAACATATACCTGACAGAAAGACAAATAGTTGCAGAGAAAGGTTGACAAGATTTTATACATGAACTATAATACTTTGCTGCTATTTCTTAAGAAAGACTGCGGAGTAAGTTTATAATTTTATATACATTTATGATATACATATATTAGCCTATAATTCAGACATTATCAAATTAATGTACAATATTGTACTGCGTATGAATGACTGGTATGAATATTAAGCTGTGTTAAGGTCCCACGATTCCGTATGAAGGCGATTATTGATAATATTCACCCTCCTAAATTGTACGATTCTTAATCTAGTAGATGCTGCGGTTCATAGCTGGTACTGTCAATGCATCAAAATTCTTGCATGTGATATTTCGCGGATACTAAATAAAAACTAATTTTATGGGTACCTTGATTCGTGCACTACTTCAATAGAAAAAAAGTATTTTCCGATGGTTTTTCGTTGGAATCTTAAATTCTTAGATCGACACACCCAAGAAATCCATGAAAATTAGTGACCCACGTCAATTAATTGTTTAACTTTTAAAATATAAATGTTGCTTTCGCTGTATTGTAATGCAATTGTCCCTGTTGCAGAAAGCTACAATGTGGACCACTCTCAGATCTCTGTTTCTGGAATATCTTCTGGCGCTGCCATGACAACACAGATCCACGTGATATATTCAAAACACATTATGGGCGTTGGAATGATTGCAGGACGTAAGATATCGCTCAGATTAAAATAATGGTCGGCGAATGAATTTAATAGCGATTTGCACACTTTGCTGACCTGAGTATACAGATTTTAAAAAATATATCCGTTATAAAAATGCGTATTCGGATGTACATTTTGACAGCCATTGGATCGAATGGTCTTTGCGAAGGGACAATGAAAACACTAAGTAAACATATCACTTTGCCACTGCTTCCGCCGTTGTGTTTCCATTTTAAAAAGGAAATTAAATTTAATATGACAAAATTGGCGTTTTTTAGTGAAACAGTTTGTTCCTTAATTATGACTTTTTGTAATACATTATCACAGGATAATTTCTTATAACGAATGTATTACAGCGATTTGTTTTTATTGTTCAGCGCCGTTTGCGTGTTCCGCTGGTAATGCAGCGTTAGCAGTGAGCATTTGTATGACGACACCTTCCGCTATATCCGCTACTGCTTTAGAATTGACTACAGAGGCTGGGGCTAAAGTCGGTAACATCGATGCAACATCGAATATGGCAAATGACAAAATCTACATTTTTAACGGAATATCTGATTCTGTCGTCAATCAAGGCATGTATGTTTTCTTATGTGCCTTTTCATTTCATGGATGCTCACATATTTCAATATGGTATAGAGTTGATATTAGAATTTACGTCTAAGATCAAAGACAGTTAATTAACTAATGATATAGCTTATAGTGCCGACCGACCCTTGAACCATTAGTCAGGCTGTCAAGAATTGCCATGATATAAAAAAGATATTTTACATATACGGGTAATTTACGCCAGTTCTTTGCAGCAGATAATCTGTTTTACACATAATTCAATTATAATCCATTAAGATTTTTAATGAAACATTTATTCCTTCGCATATTCAAGGCATTGGACGTGTGAGTCAAGCTTTCTACGAACATTTTGTTCAAGATCGTAACAACGTTAAAACAGTCTTTGACGTAAACGCCGAACATTGCATGGTAAGACTAAGGAATCAGTGGTATTTATGAACTACATTGATGGTTGATTAAACTATGAATAACAATACGATTATATTGGAATAAGTTAGTTTGAAAAAAAAAAAACCAACACTTAAGTTATGTAATGTAAAGTAAACTTATGACTTGTGACTTAACTTTTTAATTATGTAAGGACATTTTAAAGAAAATTAACAAAATTTTCAAATTCCTAGTCAAAAGAGAATTTAGCTATTTTCACATACATTCAACATAAACTGGTTTACAAATTAATGTATTTTAGTCAAGACACTGGTAACATTCTTAATTTGAACAAACCAGGGCTAAACGTCTTTATTAAAATCATGACTGTCATTTTGAGGGGTATTTTTTCACTTTTATAAGACAATATATATTGTTGATATTTTATTCATTTTCCCTATCAAAGTACACTGAAAGACTTTAATAACGCAACACTTTTATATGTTAATATTTTTTGGAGCAAAACAAAAAACCTATTTTCAGCATTCTCATTTACTTCCCACACATAACACCTACTATCGGAATGCATTTTAAATGAAATTCACTCAACCTTGAAAATAGTGAGTAGTAATAAGGCAGAAACCACGTTCTTTACGTGCGCATTACGGGTAAGTAATTTTTAAAAATTAAATCGAAACAAGTTGGTTCAGTAGGTCCCTGTTGATTAAAAACTCAAAGAAAAAATATTTTTAGGAAGCGTTTTCAGCATTCAAAATGCCTCGCCTTTCAGAAGATAATAGGTAACAAGCCATTTGCATGTTACGCACTGGATTATCACAGACTTTCGGCAGAGGTGGATGCAAATTTCAGTATGAAAATGTGAGTCCATATGTCGCCAACATCACATTTCAGCATCTTCACCAAAAGGTCATGGACTGGACGGCCATTTAGTCCGATATGGAATCAATCGAGAATGTATGGGATGAGCTTAAAGGATGTGTACCTAAAGTCGTCAGTCACCCCCTGCCAACGTCACTGATATACGTCAGGGCTTGACTGGGGAATGGGCAAACTATTCCACAACATTATGACTGCTTCTTTAATCCAGTCAATGCGAAGAAGATGCATGGCCTCCATTCACGCTAACATTGGCTATACCAACTATTTAATATTTGTGATTTTAGACTTGGAGGGCGATACATTTTGAAGCGATGAAATTGGTGTTTATCATGGTTGGATTTTTGTTAAATTTGGTCAAAACAGTAATTCTAGATTAAATTTCTATGCTAAATAAGTTTTCCTTTAATATCTTGTAATAGAACATTTTTACAGAGGTTTTTCAAGTTGTTGCGTTATTGAAGTCTTTGGGTGTAGGAGTGCATAACAGTTTTCAACAATAACACCTATATACTAATGTCAGGTTTTGCTTTTGCTTTCAGTTTAAGATAGAGTCTAATGTTTCGTAGCCAAATATTATTACCTGTAGTTTTAATCGGTTTTGGTTAAGAGCTTATTTTTTTGTTTGCAGCCAACTGATAACTATGGCGGAGTTTGTGATCAATCAGCTAAGCAAACACACTATCTAAGTAACTGCAACTACTCAGCCGCGTTTCACTTGTTGAATCACATTTATGGAGGTCACTTGCAGGTAAGGTTTGGTAAAGATCATCGACTTCTTACCACTATAAATTTATTATTCTCTAGTTGTTCCATTGCTTTGACTGAGAAAGCTAAAATATGGTATAAATTTCATAACTTCAACAAAAGACAATGTTTTAATTATCGCATGCTTAGCAATATTAATATTTTTACAAAAAGCTCATTGATAAATCGTATTTACAGATAATTTTGACATAGATTTGCAACTCCTAAACTAGAATTTTATGATCCAGATGCCGACAGAACACAGACAGCAGAATGGAAAGGTATAAAGACAATATAAATAACATGCGAGAGTCTTTGAAGAGAACAAAAAAGGAGTAAAATACTTACTTTGAAAAGTTTTGTTATAATTTAGATTGGCATTTAATGAACTAATTATGTAAATTGATATTGGAGCAAAAATATAAGAAAACAGCATATCAGAAACCGAACACAGTTTTTTAATGGATTACTATTGTTGAAATGATTAATTTGTCGTAACATCAGCTTTCCATGTGTGCCATTACACAATTATTTCTGTCATTTTATTTTGAAGTTGATGAAATTTAGCCAGGATGACTTTTTCTACTTTTCAACACCTGGAATGTACAGCATGGACACAGTAGGTTATATCTATGTACCATCAGGTTGTCTGGACAAATCGAACAGTAAGTCAAATAAATTATGTAATAAAAGTTGTATCCACAGGTCAACAGGGTTTATCTGCGTACCACCTTGTTGTTTTGACAAATTGAACAGTACGAAGAATAAATCATTTGAAAACATATATACGTAAGTGTTTGGTGCCTCAAAGATTGTCATATTCACCATAAAAAGAGACACAAGAACAATGAAACACCAAAAGTTTGCAAAATTAAATTATCAACATCATGTGCATGACGAGTTTATAATCGTCAAGGCTTTTGTGATATTTCTTCGGCGAAACTTAAAAGAAAGACATGAAATCTAACTTAAGAGACAATAATACCAACAGTTAAAACTGGAACTAGAACATGCAGCAGATAATTGTGTGCTTGGACATACATGTATAGTTATTTACTGAACTAACAGCATTAAAGATTGTGTGATTTTTTACTTACTTTTGTGATAACTTTCAGAATGCAAACTGCACGTTGCTTTCCATGGGTGCGAAATGGGACAGTAAGTGAAATAATGGTTTCAAGACCCACAGTGATGGGTTTCTTAGTTAGACTAGTTATTGGTTAGAGATCTAGATTTTATTGAGTAAATGAAAAAGGAAAAGAGGAAAAAATGTATTCAAATAGTTAATATAGAATTGACGGAAATGACAATTTGAAGTAAAAAAAAAACAAAAACATAAAAGCATATTATTTCACGTCAAGTTTCGAATGCATATTGATTTGTTTGTAGTTTTTATCAAGAAAAGTCTTGATCTTCACTGAATCAACAATTGTCTAATGATGCGGAATGATCAAACGTATCGCCAACTTTACAATGGATGTCGTCAAAAATAAAAAACAACTACATGTAATATAATGGACATTGTCTGACCGTCTCAAATGAAAACATTTAGATAATGTATGCAGGCATGTTTAAACTAGCGTGTTTTGTTTTTGTTTTAAAGGAGTAAGATCGGGGATGCTTTTGTGAGGCATGGCGGGTACAACGAAGTCGGTGAACTAAACAACATAATCATACTTTATCCTCAGGCAAAAGCATCTACCGTACCGTTAAACATTGCTGGTTGCTGGGACTGGTGGGGCTATACCGGGGCGCTTTTTGGTGAGTAAATTTTAATAGAAATGCCTTTGACTTGCAACTGTGTCATTTTAAAAATGATTAAAAGAAATGTTTCCAACCTTGCAGGCATAATCTCCGACGGCGAGCCTTCAACTAGATATAGTTTTACTGGAAAACAACATATTTGAGTATTTATGTCGCGGTCCGCTTAGTGGTTCGGCGTAAGGTTTATTTTGTCTTCTCATCTGGATAGATATCTGTTCGGATGTCACAAACTTGTTAACGTAACGTTTGTTTTCATAAACAGCTAGGTTGATTTTAATGAAACCTGATAAAGGATAAAAGTGATAAGCACCGAGCATATTTGTTCAAATTGTCACGAAGAACTAAAAAAATATTGAAAAAGTTACAAGATCAGATTTTCATAGACAGTGCTAGTTTTTACTGGACGAATGTTTTGAAAAGATGATCTATGCTGACCCATGTTTGGAATAACACTCGAGGGCCAAGGTCACAGCTGGAGAAATAAAACTTCCTTTATATTGGCTTCTTGTCTTTTCGGATTCAGTACACGAGCAATTTTATATAAATTCCCATGCAATACTATATTGGAATGAGCTAGGAGAAGAAGACATATTCGGCTCCTAAAAAGTTGAAGTGCACTACTGACATATAAATTACTGTTGATATAAAACGGTATAACATATAATTAATTCTCTGTTATTTTGTTTGCAATACAGCAACGAACAGTGGTTTCCAACCAACAGCGATCAAGAGGATGATTGACAGAGTTGCCGGATAACATCATATCTGCTATAAATACTATGATGTTTTGACTGGATTGGAAATAAATACAATGAAGTACTTATAAACTGCACTGCCTTTATAGTGATTGTTGAAATCAAACACTTTGAAGTACACTAATACCAAAAATAACATACATTTGAAAAGATCTCCATGCCAAAGTTTCACAGCCACAGGCCTCTTTAAGTAAAGAAATTGACTGGGAACCATTTTTCTATTTTTAGTCACTGGAACCTTATCCGTGACTCAATGTGTCCCTAATGCAATCTCATGGTAGATCGCCATGAAAGCAGCCTACAGACCAAATTTCATTACCATAACACTATGCAGTATTCAAAACTGAAGTTATTGGCCGGAAATCATTTTTCTATCTATCTTGATAGATGGATGGATGGATGGATGGATGGATTGATGGTGGAGGGAGGGAGGGAGCGAGGGATGGATGGATGGATAGATAGATAGCTTTAAGTACATGTATATCACAGATGTACCAACATGGTTAAAACAAACATGATGCATACATACAGGGTGGTCATTAATATGATAGGATAAAAAAGTTACAGTAAATTTATCAAATTTTGCACTAGAAGTCTAATTTTGGTATTGATTTGAAGAAAATTGAATACATTTTGTCTTGAAAATTCAAAATTTTGTCAAACTATGTCATGGTAACGTTGATGACGTCATCAATGACATCATACTTTCCTTAGTATTCCAAAATGGCAATTAGATGCTAGTCATAAAAAATCAAACTTTACTATGGAATTGGATAAAATCCAACTTCGGTAAGAAGAAAATTACAATCAAAGCGCTGTGAGCGCTGAAAGCCTGGGGGCTATAGGTTAACTCCCCGAAAAACAACTTTTGACCTACGTGTTTTGCGCTGAACCTTACCTAAAGCGCGGGTCGAAATGTGCAGAGGACGAAATTCAATATATGACACAGAATGAATGATTCACAAATATATGGGTGGCAGGGAAGTTTGTTTTATTATAAAACGTACGTTAAATGAAAAACATTATAAATTGTTTAAGCCAATAAAAATAATTCGATCTGCGCTTTGTACAACTTCAAGCGATATGATCTGATGATGTGGATCGAAAATTATTGTGTACCAAGAACAAAGACCTTGAAACAGAAATAAACAAAGCAATACCAGCAATGAAATATAAATACAGTACTGTACAATGTGTATAACAGAGAAAACCAAAAATGATTCTGGGTTACCTTGTAGTTGTAATCGGTGAAACCGTTCACTGGGCCTTGACATGCAGCGTCCTCGATAAATGGCGGGTGATTTTGATCACGTGAGTTCCTTCTCGGGAATGTACGTAAATTACATCTTTTTTTTAGAGAAATTTATTTTTAGGTAAATATATGTAATCGTTCGTAAATAACAAAGTTGTCAATGAAATAAAATCGAACTACAAACTCTTTTATCGAGCCCCGTACGTTTCCGTAAATTTCCGTAAATATCCGTACTTTTCCGTGATATGCATATGATTATCTTCCGTAATCAGCTAACAGCGCATTAATTTCTAAAACAGAAAAAATGTGTAATGCAGCCCGTAAGCTATATACCTTCCTGCAATCGTTTGAAGTTGTATGTACTCTTTTTATTTGTAATATGTTCTTTATCATATGCGACATTCAAACAGAAGATTGATCTGGTCTGTCGCACTACTTTCGCATAGCGCATGTTTACAGTTGTTATTCGCACATAGCACAGTTAAATTTCTTGCAGTGTTTGAAATGTGGTATGCTTACTTAGGCCTAGGGGACTTTCAGTCCCCAGGCCAAAAAACTATACAAATCTCATATATTGAAGTACTGAAAAGACTAACTTCCACGATGAGATGGCATTGTGCAGTGAAAAGGTACCGTTTTGTTGGCGGTTAGTGCTCACGAGACAATAGGGTCATATTTTTATTGTTGGTTTTGGTGAACTAGGGTGGCAATGTTTAACACCTGCTGTACAAATTGGAAATGTGTTTTCATATAACTTTACACTTAGGACAAAATTTATGTATATGTGCTAAAATAATACACATTGTCCAATTGAATATCTTTAAAGATAAAGATCTTATTAAATTTTGTTGTCCTATCATATATTAATGACCACCCTGTATACAGATAATTAGATGCATACACAAGTTTATAAACCATGATATGCACAAAAAAGAAAAAGGGGAAAGTGATTCTCCCTTATTTCCATTGCGGTCCATGACATTGAAAGGCATGCCTACTTCTATGAATCAATGGTATCACATTTGCATAGTATCACAGACCTATGCTATTACAACAACATTGTATGCATGAGATCAAATTACTGTATGACTAAACATTTCAGTTATATGAACATCAAGCTGTCTTATTACAATAAAAACACTGACTAGATTAAATACTAATATACGAAAATGCACTAAAATGCAAGAGATCGTTAAGAATGATAAGACAAAATGTTTAAACTAGAATAACAGGTGATGTTTGACGGCTTCCTCAAAATGCTTAAAAACTGCAAGTCGTTCTACAAGCTACAACCCTAATAAGCAAAAGACTTTTTACCAAATCCCTTCACATTGGGAATACAGAAACAATCACTGTCATTGAAATTTGGATGGATCATCAGAGTGGGGACAAGAAGTTACCCTAAATCTTGTACAAAGACTGCGTAATGAGTGTACAGGATTAATCTGTTGTCCCATGTTATCTGGAGCTATGCCTGACTTAACTTTGACTAGATTGGTGTTCAGTAGAATACTTGTGTCGCCCTCTTACGCTTTGTCAGACTAACAAAAAAGTTTACAAGATGACATGCTTAACTGTTCAAGAAATATCTTTCCATAGCAACTGTTATTAAAAAAACAAAAACAACTGATTGTTCCATGTTATACTTTTTTGGGTCTAACATTTCACAAAGTAACCACAAAATGTGTGAACTTTGTTGTAAATTTAAAGCTACAAATCAAATATGTCTTTGATCTACACAATTTGGAGTCATCGTTACCTTTTTTCATAAGCAGTACTATTTGAAAGTTTGATGAAGACATCTTAAAAATTGGCAAGGTTATAGCCAACGTTAGGTTTTTGTGACAAATCTTTATACAAAAGGGGGCATAGCTCTGTCAAATATGACATTGACCTACAAAATACAATTTGAAAGTTTGATGAAGAAATCTTAAGAAATGGCATAGTTAGAGCCAACGTTAAATTTTTGTGACGGACGGACGGATCGACGGACAAAGCGATTCCTATGTATAGCCAGGGCGACACAAAAACATGACACAAAATAAGTTGGTTTAACTTTAACTTTAAATACCTAAAATAGCCTCGACCAACATGAGACATAGAATCCATATTCACGACGAATCTCACTAATTTGTTTTGGTTCGCTTGAAGTCTACTTTTCAACAACTCTGTCAAACCTTGGTACCAAAAGAAACAGGCATAATCAAAGTGGCACTGGATGAGGAATGTAACCAATAGCTTTCTGGTATGTTGTATCAGAAAATCACGTTTTATATACAGGAACTTTAACCTAGCATTGGCTTGTATTACTGACCTTGCCATAGGCTCACCAGACAGGCTTTGGTTCAAAGTGGCGCCAAGATATTTACTGAATGTACAGCATCAATAATCTTGCCATTACATGATATTTCCATACTGAATTGAAACCTCATGTTTGGTTTTAAGCCAAACAAAATGGACTCTGTTTTGCCTAAATGAAAAGAAAACTTGTTACAAATAAGCCATTTATCGACTGTTTCCATTTCACCGGTTAACACAGTTTCAATCTGGCTTTTACTTTTACCTGTAACCAATATGGCATAATCATCAGCATATAAAAGTAATTTATTGTTTTACCACTGCTGACATGTCATTAACGTAGATTGAAAATAAAAGAGGTCCAAGTTTTGACCCAAGTATGGACCCTTGAGTGACACCACATGTGATTCTAGAGAAAAAAGATGATGTACTTGATACATCACCGGTTGATGTCTATCACATAAGTATGATCTAAACCATCTGACGGCATTTTCACTTAGCCCAAGGGCTTCAAGTTTCATCAATAGAATACCATGATCAGCAGTGTTTAAGGCCTTATGGAGATCAAGCAGTACCATCTTTACCATATGACCATTATCCATTTGGAATCGTACATTGTCAAATAAATGTATAAGGCATTAACCGTCGAAAATCCGCGGAAAACTTTATACATGTAATAATTCTTATTGTAGTGATAATAATTTATTTAATCTCTGCTGCGAAACAAGTTCTTACACCTTAATTTGTTATCAATCAGATACGTTTCAAGTTGATCATATACAATATTTTCAAAGAGTTTTAATACGATTTTAAGAACTGACATCGGGCGATAATAACAAACCTCAGTCTTGTCACTTTTCTTAAACAAAAGAACACCAGTGCCCTTGAAACAAGGGGCCACACATGTTATCCAAAGGTAGGTCTCGTAATAGCAACATAAAGACCGATTTTCATCACCATAGCTATATCCAAACTGAAGTTATTGACCGGAGACCGTTTTTCAATAATTAGTCGCAGTGGCATTGCCTTTGATCCCAGGGACCCCAAATGCAAATCCTAAGACAGGCCTCTATGAGCGCAATATACAGACAGACGTTATTGGCATGAAACCGTTTCCCCTCCTCAATTTTCTAGTCTTTTCCTTCACTCAGGGGCCCCAAATGCAATCCTAAGACAGGTTTCTATGCAAAGTACCAAGTTTGAAATCAATAGGTAATTCCAATCTTCCGGAAACGAAACGTTTGATGTCGGCTCGCCCTCCCGACAACGACATCTTCATTCCAATAACCAGTTTTTTTCTTTAAAAAATCTAGTTATCACGTTAGCCCAAACACTGTAATGCCTTCCCAAACGATAATTAAAATTAAATAAAAGATACATGGAACATACTTTCAAGACAAATGCAAAACAAAGTAGCACCGTTTGAACACAGACTTACGAAGGGAAGAATCAGCTGTCCGAGTCAATGGACAAGATCACGTTGCGATCTGATATTCGGAAATATATAACAATCACACTTGCCGACAAGAATTTCAGTATTGTTTTAGAACCTCCATTTTCTATGATTTTGATATATTTATGTTTTCTCAAAGGTTGACAAGTGGTATCACTCTGAATAGAAAACTCAACAACTTGTAGAATTTAATAACGAGCATTTATTTTTAAACACCAAAATCAATATAAATGTTATAATTTGAAGTATAGATTTCTATATCTGTATGACAAAGACCACCACAATTCTCCTAGATTATGGTCTTCATATCATGTTTTGTGATATAATTCATAGGAGAAACTGTTTAGTATTTCGTGCTTCAGACAATCATTAAACTTCTCATCTTGTTTTAAACTGGCATTTAAATGGCGAACAAATGTCACTCGCCTTTGGTCAGTATTTCCGAGGCTTCTCCTTAAGAAATTAAGGATTTTGTATTTTTGGCAAATTAAAACTTCAGTGTTGTCTAAGACTCATGTAACTTTTCCATTATTCAGCTTTTTTCAATATTTTGTAAAATGATTTGTCATACTTTGACCTCTGAGTTTAACAGACAGAAATGTCTCCTTTAGAGTAGTTATTTTTAGTAATTAAGTCTTATAATAGAGTAAGAAGTATTACTTGCATTTTGAGTATTTAAAGCATGATCTTAATTCACGATTTTGATAAGCAGGCTCAGCTTTCTACTTGGAAATATCACACGTGACATTGGAAATTTGCACAAATTGTCGATTTTGTAGAAGATAAAACTTTTAAGTGACTTGTTTTATATATACAACCCATACATTTTCTTGAAGTTTATGGTTTAAACTATAGCTGCTGAAGTTTTCAAACTTCAATTATGCTTTTAACTCTCAAAAAGGCCATGAAGTAAAGACCCACTTTCAGCGATTTGTCAATATATATAAATTTTTACAAAATATTCAAGACATATTATTACTAACAATTGTAAAATATCAACATATAAATTGCAAAACATGAAAATATTTTTATTTGCAGCTAAAGTTTAATGTTTAAGTGTTTGATAATGACCACTGAGTTTTATTTGCTACAAAATAATAAACGTGCTGTCATGGGTAAAATTTCAGGATACAGCAGTGTTGCATATCTCCCTTTTCTAAGACTCTGTTTTAGATATAGAATCTAAGTACACAATGATCTGTGATTCGAAAAAACAAAAAAAACTTTAGCTGCTGATTTCGGAATAAAAACTTACTGACACCATATTTAAAATGCTGCTATCATAGAAGCATATGAAACTAGATTCAGTCCGGCAGTAGAACTTAAAAATTACTGTAACATCTGGAAGATGCTTTACCTGGGTGGTGTAAAGATGCGAGATCACTAAATAAAACATTTGATGAAAATGACACACATATATCTTTACATACATGTGTATAAATATACATGTGTATAAATATGTATTACTAAATAAATCGTTTACAGAACTTGTTCTATATTATCAGTTGCGCACCTCTTTAATCAAGCACGCTAAATCTACTTTCGGTTTCGGCCGATGCCTGAAGTCGATTTGGATATTATATTATAATGTTATTTGGATGTATCGATATAAATTCTACGGTCACCTGAATATCGTTACAAGCGAAGCTTACTGTATATTGTTTTTGCATGCATGTATGGAGGTCAATTTGCAGTACAGTACAACTTAATTTTAAATCGATTTTGTTTTCGAAAAATTAGATGAACTGTTAGTAGTATAAGTTCATACGGTGTGTGTACAGTTTAATGTTAACAACAATTTAGCTTGTTATCAATTCAACTTTGGTTTATTAACAAAATTAGTTTCTACTTTTGAGTTTATTTCATATAAGTGTTGATTACAATCGGACACGTAACAATAGGTTGTTTAAGGTAAAAAAACGCCCAATCGGAACAGGGAAGTAAATTATTACCCTTTTTGTACGACAAATTATAAAGATAAGAGAACATGTGAAGGTAAATGGATCTAGAACAATTTGAGGTCATATGAAACACGTTTCTATTTTACGAAAATAAAATAATAAAGTCAGCAATGGAGCACGACGCCGACACAGGGTCAGAGGAAATTCCTGAAATGTTCTGTGAACTGTGTAAAAAGAAAGGTAAAACTCGAACTGCAGACGGATTTTGTGTGGACTGTGTTCGGTATTTATGTTCTAAATGTCTGGCGTATCATACAGAATTTCTACCTGATCATAGCTACCAGGATAAGAAAAACATGCCCCAAGATGTGTGTTTGCAGAAGTGTCCGGATCATGCAGATGAAATAATCAAGTTCTACTGCACTAGTTGTAACGCATTCTTCTGTTGCCTGTGTAAGAAGAAGGATCACGACGAGTGTGAAGATGTTAATCATCTACCACAGCTTGTTTGTCAGCTTGAAAAAGGAAAAGAATTTCAAGAATTTAAGAGCGAAATGGAGAGTCTCGATGTTGAAATAAGTAACATGGAATCAATTACAGAACGTGAAAAAGACTCGATAGAAGAAATGTCTAGTAAAGCGTTGTCAAAAATAGATACATCAAGACAGCAATTTATTGAGAGGTTAGACTCCAAACTTGATGAAAAAAAGAAAGAGGTTCAAGCCATAAAGGATAAAGATAAGAATATGATCGAAGAGCGAGGTTCAAAACTGTCCGTCATGAAAGAACAACTTAGTAAGGTGAAGTCGAACGTAGAGCAAATGCAAAGAGAAAATAAGAGATGTCAGTTGTTTATGGCGATGAAAGCTGCACAAAGCAAACAAACGAAAGTCTTTAAGGATTTGCGTCAGTTAAAGGAACATAGTATAAATAAATATGACTTTGTGGAAGCAAAAGAATGGAACGAGGATCTTGAAAACATTTTGCGGCTTTACAAGATTAGAAAGGTATACTTCCCACAAAATATTCATATAGGACAAAAAATCCACCAATTCGACATCTCTCTCTCTCTCTCTCCCCCCCTCTCTCTCCCCCCTCTCTCTCTCTCTCTCTCTCTCTCTCTCTTACCTTTACATATATCTCTGAAAAAGAGATATCTGTTAAAACAGAAAGATATCTCTGCAGCTAACAGCGATACCTCTCAAAGTTATGGCAATATCTTTCTAACCATTAGAGATATATCTGTTTCGATGAAAGATATCTTTATGATGGCCGTTAAGAGATATCTCTTGTCATTAAAGAGAAAATTATCTTTTTATTTTACAAAGATATCTCTGCAAAACTGTCCCTCATGCGCTTTTCGGACACTCAATCACAATTTCCTTCCACGGAAAGATCACGTTAACTTATAATTATAAAAATGTTTGTCTACTTTAAAAAATTATTATTAATCATTTTTATCATAAAGTAGTAGCAGTAGCAGTAGCAGTAGCAGCACCAGCAGTAGCAGTAGTAGTAGTAGTATTTACATGAGTTAACTTTGTGGCAGTAGATATTATATAACTTATAGGACATAAAACACAAATGCTTTCAGATTTTAACAATACGACTTTGGGATGCAATGACCCTACACGAACAATTTAGAGTACGAAATAAACTGAACCAATAAAAGGTATTTTAAGAGATATCTCTTGCAGTTTCAAATATATCTTTAAAGCAAAACAAGATATCTTTCAAAAAGTGATATATTATCTATTGACATAGATATCTCTGTAACTTTAAGAGATATCCCTCAAAAGTAAAAAGATATCTCTCAAATGACGTTAAAGAGATATCTCTGTATGTAGAAGAGATATATCTAAAAGTTCATGAGATATCTTTCTGTTATACAAAGATATCTCTAATAATGAAAAACGTATCTCTACTAAAACGAAAAATACCTCTTTGAAATGAGAGAGATATCTCTTTTTAAAGTAGATAAAATAGTCAAATGGATTGCGATACAATATTGTTACATGTGTATTTGCCACTGTGTTTAGACACTGTAAACTAAATTATTGCAGATAAATTTTGTTTCTGCACATTTTCCGGATGTAGAGGAACAAAAGAGCGTAATAGCGAACCAGTTGCAACGACCCTTAATAAAGGGCGATACATGGTAAGTTTTTTGTTTAATTAACTCATATTTATTAACAACATCGGTAGTTCTATATTTGAAATAACTGTTGTTTCTTGTGTTTTAGGATTCAAAATAAGCAGTCGTGTGTCCTTAAAAACAAACTGTATGATAGGGACATTTTATATGTGAAACTGTTGTCGAAATATACTTATATTAAGTTATTTATTCGGTAGTATTCAAATCTCAGTACATGTATGAGTACATTTTGTCCTTGTTGTAACTGGTTAACAAAATCTGCTTCGAAACAAGTTTGGCATTACATATGTTGCAAATACTGTAGACAGTAAAACATATGTTTCACTACCCATTATATTTTATATGGACTCTTAAGTTAAAACCTTATCAACAGGCATCTTTTGGATGTGAAGTGGTTCAAACAGTGGAAGAGTTACGTAGGATATGAGAGCTGGGATCACTATGTTGGTGAAGATTCAAGCCATCCTGGACCAATTGATAATACACCTATTTTTCAAGGTAAACCTAAATGTTCTACGAATTAATAAACTTATCAGATATTAGTAACATTTATATCATGGCCATTGTGAATATCGACAAGTAACTGTAATTCCAAGAACCTTAACCCAGCATATTCCTAACCGCACATCTTTAGAAGCTAAAGTAATAATATTGTCAACATTTGACCGGATATACTCTAGTAAGGTTGTTACTCCTTTCATAAAATGTTTTCATTGAACGTTATAAGGTGTAGGACTGGGTGGGCAATTTCGCTATCCATAGACTTTAATTCACCTTAACCAAATGTATTGGACAATACTCTGGCAGACGTTAAGCAACTGTGTTGGATACTGTCACATTCCGTTCATCATATTTTCACAAACTACTTAAGACGGGGAAGGGTATTGATGCACAGATGATCGAAAGAACAATAGGTGTGTGTGTGTGGGGGGGGGGGGTGGTACTAGTATGTATTTGTGAAATAAAAACAGCTGAAATGGTCCTACTTATTGTTTGTAGAAGGCACAAAGAAGTTAAAGGAACATTTAATAGACGGCTTAGATTATGCTCTTGTACCAGAAGAGGGGGGGGAACAAACTGCTGTCTTGGTATAGTATGTTTGACGATCAGGTATGTATGATAACTGTGTTGTTAATTTTCTATCATTGTATCACAATACATTATTAGTTATACGGGTGTTTACCGTGTACATCAACTTTTATAAGAATTGATTAACCAATAGGAAGACTTTTCGTATATAGATATAAAGGGAAAGAAGCTGTACATTATTTAACGATAAAATACGGACACGTTTTCCACTAGCAAAACGTGGGGTTAATGTCGCACGCGTCCGATCGCATTCCGTGCTTGTAAGTTACTATGGAATGTTGCTACGCATCGAACATAGTTCTTGGTATTTTTCAAAGACAATTAGAATCGAAATAATAAATGCATCTCTGTATTTAATAGTTTAATAAGATACAGCCAGTCACTCGGATGCGAAAAATCAGGGCGTCAAACATTGAAGAATAATTGCCATCTTTCTAAATTGCATATAAAATTAATGCCTTTTGAAAAAGAGGAAGGTGTTATAACCTTCGAAACGATAGACCGTTTTAGAATATGAATAAATATGCATTTAACTACATATATATGAACAATATTTTGAAAAATATAACGTTTGCGTTTCTTCATTTGACAATTAATAGCAACATTACCGTGATTCGGGGGCTATACAACGTCGCATCTTAATAAATTTGACGTCGGAGGATATTTTCGCTAGACAAGCCTTATTTTGTATAAAAGTATCATTTTGTTACACTGGGCAGGCATATGGTATCATTTGAAAGAAGAGAAAAACGCATTTTTCATACGATGAAGAATTTTACAATAAATCATCGGCTTAATTGTAATTACAATGTGGACATTTTCGCTAGACAATCATGAATGCAATTTTAGCCGTTTTATTCAAATATATTCGAAAAGTAAAATTATTTTATTAATCCTCATTAAAAACGCATTACTATGCCCATTTTTTATATAGATATCTCTGATTTTCTTTATTTTCCATTCATTTGAACAAAATGAAAATACAGCTGTTCAAAGATGTGACACTTACGGAAACGTATATTGACCCCCTTTATATATTTTCTACATTTGCTAAAGTTATCAAGATATGTAAATTTTGGGAATAAGTGTATGGCAAATATTTGACACATTGTACCAAACTAATGAGCTGAATATTTCCTGCCAAAATAAAAGTGAGAGAAAACACAAAGAAATATTTCTCCCTCATTTTTAACTTCCTCAGCATTTAAGCTTACATACATTTCAGCATAAATGAATCACTTTTCACTATGTAGATCTACTACAATAAAATTGGTAAAAAGAGTATGAATGACTGATAAAAACATATTTCTTAATTTAAACACAAATTAATTACAGTAAACTAGAACTTTGTATATTCGTTCTCAGTTAGAACGGTAAATAATTTGAAACTTATATAAAGGTTCAATTAAAAAAAAGAATGTTTTTACTGACTTAAATTATATAAATAAAGGGGGTCAATATACATTTCCGTAGACACTTTCTTCCTAACAGAAGTTTTATATATGTCTGCTCGAAGGAGCCGTTGGAAATGCTTTAGATTTTAATGGTAACTTTTTGCGACATTTAACATATCGTATACGCAAAATAAGAAAGTTTGACGTAAGTTTCATTGTACGTTTTTAACATAGTTATGTACAATAACCTTTTTCCTTTATTTTTATATACGGTTTCGCATATTTTTCTTAAAATTTACTACCATGCAGTCCGAAGGAATCATGTATACGCTAGAAATTGCCAGAACCCCGAACAACATCGGACGTTACGTCTATGCACTCGTGATTTAATTACTACGCATCCGAATTCCTGACTGTATTTTATTAAACGATAGAATTTTTATTAAACGATAAATGGAGGGACACATTTATTATTTTTTAATTATTCACTGTGATAGTCTCTTATAATTCATAATTAAATGGTCATGTACTAGTATTTTTATTGAAATGTTGTGATATTGTACATGATGAATTGTATGAAACGCATATAGCACAGTTAATTTCATTAATTAAATTTTTATTTTAAAGCCACATAAAATCATTTTTATTTAATTCATTGTATGCATTGCATTTTCCGGCATTTTAAGGGTTTTAAACCTTAAGATTATATATATAATATATACTAAGACATAACAACACAACTTTGACATTTCTTAAAATGATAGTCTTAAACATCTGTTCATATTTAAACTAATTTCAAGACCTCTTCGGTAATAATAATAGTTTGAGAATACAGTGTATATAACACACATATATAAGGAATTGATTGTAATAGTATGTTGATAGTAAATTAAATGTTGGTAGTAAGGCTGAAAGGTTATTGAAAATGAACTGTGCGAATGTATATATTTTATATAGACTAAGTTTAATATATAAACACGTGTATAATGCCATTCTCGTTATCGCTTTTCTTTCATTTATATTACTAGGCAAATGTGTTCACAAAACATTTTACATATCAGTATTATTTCCTGAAAAATAAATGAATACAGTATTAATTCTTTCACATTTTGATATGACCTAATGTTTATATCATAAACTATATATAATGTACATGATATTTGGACATTTAATTAACTGATAAGCTATGTTGTAGTAAAACGTTTTTGTAATATAGCATTTACATTAAAATGTGTGTTGTTGAAATTTTGTTTTACCAGAAACCCTTACCAAGACGAGTGATTATGGAAGGTTTGTATACAAAGTCTCTAAAAATTGAAGTGTACCTGTGGCATCTGAAGTTGTGTGAAAACTCTAACCCGGATTGTCAAATTTCAAAGAATGTTAGCAGGAGTGACACTGTTGGTACGGGGAGCTCAATTTGTACACTCATTGTGTAGTTGTAACGAAGCTTACTTAACATGTGTTAAAGGGGGTCACTGCTGAAATTCAAAATAACAAGAAATTTTATTGACCCTGTTTTATATGGAGATATTTTCGTATTGTAAACGCTTATGTATGTGGTGTATGTTTCAGAATCGGTATCAATTTTTAATCTCTTCTAATGTAGTATGTCATACTTTAGAATGAAAAATTAGAGATAGTGGTATTTCTATCATCATCTGAATAAATTTTACGCTCCTTATTATTACCCCACCCACTTTACTAGAATTCATTTTTTCAATTTTTGATAAATAAATATTTCATGATAAAGGAATAAGAAGGTTTTTCATATATTTTGCCTACAGTTGATTAAAACCTTTGTTTTACAATGCAAAAATAAAACATGGGGGTCAATGTGCATATGAGAAAGAAATTCAATAAAAACTGACAAAAATGTGTTTTTTAGATTTCGACGAGCTTTGAGATATGACGGCATAGGTCTGTAACAAAGAACAGTAAAAGGAATTGGTTATTAATAAATTTTTATATCCTAACAATTCTTCTTGTAATACAGTTTTAACTAAGTAAATATCTTAAACGGTTTTTGAGAAATGACCATTTGTGTACTCCTATCCCCATTTTGGCATATGACAAAATTTGTCAATTTAATCACAAAATGTGAGGTCAAAATATTTTTTCTCAAAAATGTTCAATTTTTTTACACTAAAATATTTCTATTGTGCCTAAGTTTACTACTACATAATTGTTTTTTCCAGTTAACTCATCATTTTTGAAATATAACAAATGTAAATTTCCGGAAGTGCAAAAATCCAAAACCTCACCAGTGACCCCCCTTAAAAACCACCTCCGAATAAGGCCACCTTGTGAGCAAGGACCAGCTGGGAGAAAACCTTGCACTATTAAGTTACTGTGGAAACATTTGTAAATAAAGAACACGTGCCAACAAAGACCGCCATAACTTCTTCCGGTCAATGGTCTTTGTTCACAGATTTTGTCTGTACCTCTGTACCAGAGACATAGACTCTGACTGTACAAACAAGTTCCAGTGTTAAATATAATCGTAAATAATTTCTGAGTAAACATAATCAACATAACTTAAACGCTTCTGTTGCATCATGGTTACAATATAAAAATAATCAAGCTATCATGGAATGATAAAAATTGTAAATTAATTCAGTACAGTATTTTTGATAGAAAATGCCTACTAGAGAAACAGAATATTATTTTTTTGCATCTTTTGTATTTTTTATTCATGGAAATGTAATTCATAATTTTTTCTTCATTTTAAAGAACAACTTGAACATACTATGTGTGTAGAATTCAACATAGCGCCTGAAAAGGAAGTGAGGTTATGGAACAGATACATGACCAACATGTATGATCAGCTGAATGAGAAAGACAATACTTTACTGGAAGCAGGGTTATACCAAGGCCAACTGATTGTGATTGAACAACGGAACACTGACGGCACATGGCCAATGAACAAGTAATTATTTCTGTAAAAGATAACACTTCAGGTATATCTATCAAAGATACCTACCTCTATTAGCGCAGAGGTGAAGGGGGAAAGCATCGGATTTCTAACCCGGAAGTTGTAGATTCGAATCCTAGCAGCGAAATTTTACTGCAACTTTCAACGCGAGTATAAAATTTGCTTGTAAACCCTTGTTAAAGTCCAACTTGTGGTTCACAAAGAAAGGTTTGGAGAGAATAAAAGAGATGAAAATGACAAACGATAGTATTTTTCAAGTGTTTTGATACTTTCTATTTAGATTAAGACAAACAACACTAATACTGATCCAACAATCAGGCAAATAGAAAATGGCTTTTGTTTAACGCATCTTCTGAGAACGATCGTGTAACACAACAAAAATAATTGTATGAATTCTAATATGTCTATGCAACCTCTGAGTAAAACGCTTAAAAAAGTATTTAAAACATTCAATGTGTTGGGAGGCGACACGAATCTCTGGCAGCTGTATTGTGTTGGGAAATATGTAAACTCGTCGCACTAAAGTATGAATTATGGGGGCAAAATATTTCTTTACAAGAATCCTGTTCGAAAATATCTTGTAGATCCAACTTTAAATCTAAAGTTTGTTTTCATATTTCAGGCTTCGACAAGGAAACCCTTTGGAAAATAATTGATGACAGCCTGGCGACATGATTACAGAAGAATTGCACAATCGACAAATACGTACAAAATGTATATGGAAATGGAAAATAAATATGAGATATTAGATGTGATCAATGATCCATGATAATTGAAAACTGTTAAAAGTAATACAGGGGCAAGAATATTTCTTTTTCGAAACATAACAAAAAGCAGGATATTTTTTAAATCAAGTACTACATACTAGTAGCTAGATATTACGTCACCGGCATCATACACGTCATCACCGGCATCACACGCGTCATCACCGGCATCACACGCGGTTTAACTCTAATTTATTTCTGGAAGTAAGAGGAGGCTAAAGCTATATCTAGCATAACATGTGAAAGCACCCACTGTGATTTTACCAACTTGGCCATATTAACGCAGTATGGTCATTTGAAAAAGATACCCGTATAGCATTAAAACGGTATTCTTATATTTGTGTATCTTTAACTATTATATGATGCAAATTGGTAGTTTAACAAGCCTGTTAACTCTCTTTTATTGATTTATTGATTCAGGGTTATGGGTTCGAGCCCCGCTAACGAACAGGTCTCTTTATGTGATAAAGTTGGCACCTTAGGATAGGGGTCTAGCACTCCAATGTACATAATTGAAACATTGTTGAAACGGACCTAACCAAGACAAAGTATTTATTGCCTTAAGTATTTTGATTTTTGCTCATCTTTCATGTTGTATTCGGCTTTTTCTTTCCCTGCAGATTTCGATATATGAAAATGTGGAAATGAATATTTGAAAAGGTTAATTATGTTGTTTATGACAGAGTGTGCGATACGGACAATTATATTCAATAACATGTTGCTTAATTAAATGCTGCATTTCTTCTTTTTGTTCACATAAAGAATCATATTTCCTGTACATCTTATAACTATTATGATTCATGAATAAAAGTTTAACTGATCAAACCCATTTGATGAAGTTAACATTGAGTTGAGTAATATGTCATTCTCTGTGCGTAATTTTTGAAGGGTATCATTTTGCGTAGAAAACTTGTTATTTTTCGAGATTGTCCATAGAAAGCTTGCTACTGTTTAAGATTGTCCATAGAAAACTTTTTTTTCGAGACTGTCCATAGAAAGCTTGCTACTGTTTTAGATTGCCCATAGAAAACTTGTTATTTTTTAAATTGTCCATAGAAAACTTTTTTTCGAGACTGTCCATAGAAAGCTTGCTATTTTTCTAGATTGCCCATAGAAAACTTGTTATTTTTCGATGTCCGTGAAGTTGGCGGCCTAGCAGCGTGAAGTAAGCGGTCCAGCGGCCTAGCGGCGTGAACCTGGCGGCATAGTGGCGTGAATTTGGCGACCAAGCGGCCTAGCGGCGTGAACTTGACGGCCTGGCGGCCTAGCGGCCTGACTTGATGGTCATTGAAATTAGTTAATTTTGCAAAGCGGAAACATTAAAAAAATATTAAAAACACTAACAGACTTCCTTAATTGATTTCTTCATCAACATAAAACCCCAGAGGCCTAGCGGCCAAACGTCTAAACATCTTTTTTTTAAAACGAAAATATGGTATATTCACTTTATTCAATGTCTCTCTTTCTGCGATAAAAATATCAAAACTTACGATTTCGTTATAAGAAAATATATTTCTTCATCAATCTAACACCCCAGCGGCCTAGCGGCCTGACGGCCTAGAGTATATCACAAAAATACAATGTCGTTATAAAAAATTGATTTCTTAATCAACATAAAACCCCAGCGGCCTGGCGGCCTAGCGGCCAAACGACTAAACATCATTTTTTCTTAAACGAAAATATGGTATATATTCACTTTTTTCAATGTCGCTCATTCTGCGATAAAAATATCAACAAGTACGATTTCGTAATAAGAAAATATATTTATTCACCAACCTAACACCCCAGCGGCCTAGCGGCCTGGCGGCAAAACGACTTTACATCTTTTTTTTTAACGAAACTATGGTAATTTTACTTTTTTCAATGTCGCTCAGTCTGCGATAAAAATGGCACAAAAACACAATTTCGTTATAAAAAATCAAACATCTAAATCAACATAAAACACCAGCGGCCTGGCGCCCTAGCGGCCTAGCGGCCAAACGACTTTTCATCTTGTTTTAACGAAACCATGGTAATTTTACTTTTTTTAATGTCGCTCATTCTGCGATAAAAATATCACAATATTCGTTATAAAAAATTGATTTCTTAATCAACATAAAACCCTAGCGGTCTGGCGGCCTGGAGGCCTAGCGGCATAGCAGCCTGGCGGCCTAGCGGTCTGGCTGTCTAGCGGCCAAACGACTAAACATCTTTTTTTTAAATCGAAAATATTGTATATTCACTTTTTTTCACTGTCGCTCATTCTGCGATAAAAATATCAAAAAGTACGATTTCGTTATAAGAAAATATATTTCTTCATCAACCTAACACCCCAGCGACTTCACATCTTTTTTTTTAACGAAACTATGGTAATTTGTCTGTTTTCAATGTCACTCATTCTGCGACAAAAATATCACAAAAATACAATTTCGTTATAAAATAATTGATTTCTTAAACAACATAAAACCCAAGCGGCCTGGCGCCTAGCGGCCAAACGACTAAACATCTTTTTTTAAACGAAAATATTGTATATTCACTTTTTTCAATGTCGCTTATTCTGCGAAAAAAATATCACAAAAATACAATGTCGTTATAAAAAAATTGATTTCTTCAACATAAAACCCAAGCGGCCTGGCGGCCTAGCGGCCTAGCGGCCAAACGACTACACATCTTTTATTTAAAACGAAAATGTGGTATATTCACTTTTTTCAATGTCGCTCATACTGCGATAAAAATATCACAAAAATACAATTTCGTTATAAAAAAATTGATTTCTTAATCAACATAAAACCCTAGAGGCCTGGCGGCCTAGCGGCCAAACGACTAAACATCTTTCTTTAAACGAAAATATGGTATATTTACTTCTTTCAATGTCGCTTATTCTGCGATAAAAATATCACAAAAATACAATTTCGTTATAAAATAATTGATTTCTTCATCAACATTAAAACACAAGCGGCCTGGCGGCCTAGCGGCCAAACGACTAAACATCTTTTTTTAAACGAAAATATGGTATATTCACTTTTTTCAATGTCGCTCATTCTGCGATAAAATATCACAAGAATACAATTTCGTTATAAAATAATTGATTTCTTCATCAACATAAAAACACAAGCGGCCTGGCGGCCTAGCGGCCAAACGACTAAACATCTTTTTTTTAAACGAAAATATGGTATATTCATTTTTTTCAATGCCGCTTATTCTGCAAAAAAAATATCACAAAAATACAATTTCGTTAAAAGAAAATTGATTTCTTCATGTACATAAAATTTCAGCGGCATGGCGGCCGAGCGGCCTGGCAGCCTAGCGGGCTAGCAGTCTGGCGGCCTAGCGGCCAAACAACAACTTAACATCTTTTTTTCGGGTTTTTACGGTGCAAGCGACATAGCATCTTTGTTTTTTTAACGAAACTATGTTATGTTCACTTTATTCAATGTCGCTCATTCTGCGAAAAAAATATCACAAAAATACAATTTCGTTAAAAGAAAATTGATTTCTTCATCAACATAAAACCCCAGCGGCCTAGCGGCATGGCGGCCTAGCGGCTTAGCATTTTTGTTTTTTAAACAAAAAAATGTACATTCACTTAATTCAATCTCGCTCAGTCAAAGATAAAAATATCGAAAAATACGATTTCGTTATAAGAAAATTGATTACACGGATTGGCAGCCTAGCGGCCAAACGACTAAACATCTTTTTTTTAAACGAAAATATGGTATATTCACATTATTCAATGTCGCCCATTCTGCGATAAAAATATCAAAAAGTAAGATTTCGTTATAAGAGAATATATTTCTTCATCAACATAATACCCAAGCGGCCTGGCAGCCTAGCGGCAAATCCTGTTAGTTTATTTGTTTGACGTGCTTATTACTCACCATCCCTTTTCAAGGTTTTTACTGTTGCAAGCTATAGAGAGACAGATGCAGTAAGAGACCATAGCTCTTTAAAATACAATTTCATTATAAGAAAATAGATTTTTTCATCAACATAACAACCAAGCGGCCTGGCGGCCTAACGGTTTTTTCGAAATGTCTTAAGTTATCATACTTTAGAACGAATATTCGAACAAAAAGGGGGAAAGATGGCCCTATATCGCTTCCATTGATTATAACACAAGGTCAACACTTCTAGAAGGTTTTTTTTACCAAGGGAGTGGGGTCCTCATCTTAACAATATTCATAGAGAAGCACTATATGATGCTACATTCAAATTATCTAAGATTGAAAAACCGATCTCGGATGGGGGTCTGAATATGATAGATATAAAAAGTTTCGTGTATTCCTTAAAATTAAGTTGGTTGCGAAGACTAGTAAAAGAAAACAAAAAAATAGCAAAATATAAAAGAACATTCCTATCCAGATATCTACAATTTTTCAAAGTTTGGGACAGAATATATGTTCAATAGCTAAAGAAGATAACAAATCCTTTCTGGAATAAAGTTTTTAAGTCGTTGTTTGTATTAGGTCAAACAATTACTGTTACATCTTGGAATAAATTTTTAGCTCAACCTATTTGGGGGAATCCTTTAGTGAAGGTCGGGGGCAAAACTATTTATTATAAAAATTTAGTTCAGAAAAGCATTTTATTTATTTCAGAATAAGTGAATAACGACGGATCATTCTTTGATTTGGAATTCATTGGAAACACCCTTCACATTAATATAAATTTTCTACATTACCAGGGATTAATTCGATCACTTCACAAACTAAGAGAGAACTTAGGAATTCAACCGGAAACAATGAATCTAATAAAACCACTTCACCCAAAGATAATTCAGGTAATAACACATGATAAAAAAGGATGTAAGGATATTTATGAAATCACTGCAAAAACAGCACTAAACCTAATTCAGAATCAAAATGGAAAAACGAACTTTTGCTTGCCGGTGACTTTCAATGGCAATACGTTTATGAATTAACATTAAGTACAACAACAGATACAAATCTTCGATACTTTCAGTATAAACTAATGCACAGAATTCTTGCAACAAACATTTTTTTGAGTAAAATTGGCA